>CM068841.1:28908269-29443269 GCA_028554795.2 Sinohyriopsis cumingii | reverse complement strand
GCTTCCTGGATATTTTATTATTGATGGTTTTCTTTTCTTGTTTGTTTTGGGGATTTGAATTTGTTGTTTTGGGAGGGTGGGGGCTTTTCACAGTTTGAATTCAATAAAACTACTTACAACTTTATACGTATCTGACGGGATACTTTTTTCTATACTTCGCCAAAGCTGTTACTCCATGCAAATGTAAATCATTCATGTCTTTTGAACAATATCATAATATATTTTGCAACTGGAAACAGATCTGATATTCCAGAATATTTATTTTAACATACAAATTGAAGATTTAAACTGGTAGGCACGGCGGCAATATAATTTAACGAACTGGTAGACACGGTGGCAAGAGAATTGAACGAAATTCAACGAAATCGGGTAGGCACGATGGTAGTATAATTTAATGAAACTAAAAGGTATGGTGGTAATGGAATTAAACGAAAAGAAGATACTGTTTATTATGTGGTAATCTTGACCTAGACGACGTATCAGTTTTAACTGGATGAATAAACTGCACTTGTTTAAAATTATGGTATTAACGAATTCAATCTGAGAATCATCAATCAAGCGGTATGATATTCAAGTATCTGAGTAAGTATTTTGTGTCGCCAATTAAAAAGAATATCCAATTTATCTTTTTGTTTCTCATCCTACTAATTAAAATTGTGGATGCAGAATTAAACCCTTGACGCGAACAAAAAACCGAGATTACTCAAATTTGGGTCACTACTTTAAGTATGTTAGAAAATAAGATGATCAGATATAAGTGAGAAGCTGAAAATAAGCCATTAAAATGTTCCACACCACATACCACAGCTTAGTTATTGTCGGTATATGACAATGGTTTTGGACAGAAGAAAAGAAAAAAATATCAATTGACATTTTGCCTGATTTTTAAGAACGGGATTTAAACACATTCATCTAGATTAAAGCTGTTCAAAGAAATGTACACAAAAAACATTAACCACACCAAAAACAATAACTACATCAAAAACAATAACCACACAAAAAAACAATAACCACACAAAAATTAAACCCAAAACGGAATAACTAATAACTACTGTAATTGCCTGAAACTTTAAACAGGACAAACGCACGTAAAACACATTTATTTAACTACACAAGTCTACTTTAAGGGCATATTGCTTAGTCGTGCTCACAAGCTTTTGTAAAAGAAAAGAAAAAGTATGAAAATCGAATCTCTCTCTCTCTCGTCGCGATAATTGCAATCACCGGTTCAATTCTTCTACAATTTCGCCGGCTGCTCAACTGCAATGATTCCCCCATGGAACGCACATGTATGTTGAAGGGCGCTAGTATGCAGTGGTTTACATATATCTCATATGAAACAAAAATCGATTACAATGTTTCTGATGATAGAAAGAACGGAATTAGGACTAAATATACATTAGCAATGCAGGTCGTTCCTTCTTTTATTGATTATGCTTTACACTGATACAGCATATCGAGTAATAAATATATTATCAAATGTTCCAATAGTTTTGTGATGTCTGGTGAAAACCGATATTAATGGTGGTGTGGGGGATGGACTTTTCATCAAGGTCTTGCAATCTTTCAGAGTGGGTAGAGCTGTTTCGTCTAAAGCTTTCTGGTGAAAGAGTTGCAGTCGTTGTAAGAGGTGACCGTACTTTTGCGATTTTTCTGTTTCAAACAAATCGTGGCGATCCATCAACAACTGCAATTCGTGTTGTAACTGGGACATCTGCAAATGCGAGGTTCATTTTATTTGGCCAACGATGGTATTCCCTGCATCGTTTTTAAGGCACTAAAGCTAGTTTTCGTCCTTCCATTCGATGTCAAGGGTTACGTCTTAGATCTTGGGACTCCAGAAGGTCTTTTTATCTTGCTCTCGCGAGTTTTCCCAACATGTTTCCCAAGGCTCCTTTCAGCAAAGGTCCTAACAAGTGTTGCAAAATTCCTCCACGTTGGACCAACATCTTCTTTTGACGAATGGAGATTTTCTTTTGAACCATTTGGCGAAGAACGTGACGATTTTTTTCTAAGCATTGTTTCTGGTGTTTCGACAAAGGGATCGTAACTTTCAAGACGTTCAAACAACTTTCTCACACGGTATCGATGACATCTTTCGAGGCTGATTGAATGAGTTTTTTCGCATGGACGGAGAAGCTTTGGACAGGACAAACATATCCCTCTGTTTGACTAAACGAGGAGGCAGTCCTTTCCTTTTCTTTCCTTTGGGTTTAGAAGAGGGATGTTATCTGGGGGGTGACATCTTTGGGTCTTCAGGAGCACAAAAACACTGATACCCATGCTTTGTCTCAGACCTTTTTTATACTGGAACGCGTCGCCACTGATTGTCTTTACGTAGTATCAACTTGATGACAGGCATCACGCGTTTTGCAGGGGATAGCAACGAATTAAATCGAGTCAGTTATTGCTTGGACAAATCCAGTCAACTCTGTACCATGCCCGATCTCTCTTGGAGCAGGTACATTGTGAGTAGCTGCCACGGCAGTTAAAGAGGAGGAGGGTGTCACCACTGAAGGAGAAGTTCCTGGAGACACGGGCTTCCATGGTGCCATCAACGGAGAAGTGGATGAACCCGAGGCTACCGGAGACGCAGTCACCGTCGCTGCAGGTCGTGTTTTGCGAATGTAAGGTTGCGTCTTGCGACGAGGGCTTTTCTTTTTCTGGGGACATCTCTGTTTCTTTTTCTGGGTGATTTTCTTTTTCTGAGGTTGTGACCTGGTCTTGTCACCATTGCTCTTTTTCTTCTTGGGGCTTCGTCTGGCTTTTTTCTTGGGGAGAACTTTGGGAACATTAGGATCTAATCTTAAGAGGGAGCGAATGATGACGCCTCCTAGAGTACCGCTTCCCCAGTTTTCAAAATGATTTGTTTTTTGGTTTGAGTGTCGATGCGGGGATTGGCCAGTTGGGTCAAAGTTACTTTGTTTCTATTAAAAAAGCGTTTGGTTCGATGAGGAATCTGAATGATACTTTGCAGTAATTGACGTGCTGTCACCGTAAACCATCGCTAGACTTATTTGAGGATGGATTCTAAGACATGATCACGTATTTGTGGATTTTTTCGCGACTGATGCCATACAAGGCAGGAATCAATTTCACTGGAAGATGAGACTGAGGTGACGTCATGTTGGCGATGTGTGAGACAGACGAAAAGTGTCCGAGGAGTTTATAGATTTTTTTGTGGGGTTAAGTCGAGAACGGAGACATGTACAGGACAGGCCCTCCGTCTTGGCACTAGTGGTGAAACAAATGGGTACGAAATCGCAAATAATCGAGGGTAGTGGGTTTCAAATCGACGAGTAAATAGGTGTGTGGAGCTTGAGTGGCATCGTCGTATGCCTGAGTTAGCCAAGGCGTTCCTAACTGTTTTGCTAAGACTTGCACTTGCGATTTGTCTCGAGGGCTTTTAAACAAGACAACGTAATGAGCTTTGAGACTGATGGTGCGATGAGCTTTACTTTGCTGAAACAAATTTTGAATTGATATAAATGACACTGGCATTACGATGATGCCCTTTGCGCGTAAATTACAGTTTAATTTCTTCTTCGTCTTCTCCTAACATGCCGTCGAAATGACCAAATGGGTTTGACGGGAGTCAGACATGATTCCGTCGTCTTCGTTAGGAAGGCCTTCCACAAACACGATGGAATCGCCTTGACTTTCTCGCAAGAGGCTGCACGCAGATTGCCACTCTTTGTAACACCACACGATGCGTTGAGGTGGACGATCGATCAAATGATGTTTATATTCGATCAAACGTTTTACAAATTTGGTTTTGCCTGAACCACTAGGTCCATCAATGAGTATGTTAAAGGGATGCCGATGATACAAAGCCTCCCAACTGGCACGATCTAAGTGTTCGTCGATGACTTTGACAGTAGAGGAAGAGGGAGCAGAGACAGCAGAGGTAAACATAGTGTTAGGAATGTCACTTATGACACGAAAACAGACAAGACAAGAGTTTTGTTTTTTTCAGGACACGTTTATTGATGTTTTAAAAATGAACACGAAAGATAAATAGATAAAAACCAAAGGCTTAAGTACAACGATAAAATCCACATGAAAACGATCAAAGTGGAATGGAAACAAGTTTCTGTACAACATGTTTTGGGTAATGTTCTGATAGGTATAGAGGGTAATGTCACACAAGTGTCCTCCCGAAAGAATGTCCATGACGGGTTCTTCTGGTATTGTCACTAACACAGGTTGAAAAGTGACTCTTTTCCTTGGACGTTGAAATGTTGGATCACAACTCTCCAGCATAATGAGCCACTTCTTGGGTCCAAGCCTCAAAACTCCATTTTTTTCCAATCACGTACATCTGTACAATGGGGGTGTAAGTCACAAGCTACACACGCATCTTCATACATCTCTTCGGTAGCTAAAAGTTGAAGAATCTTTTTTTCATGTAGTGGTCGAGAAGTATCCAGATGAAAACGCAAGGATTTGAGCAAAATGAGTTTCTCGTGACCATTTAAGTCCATTTGGGTGGTAAGTACTGTCCGTGCAGAGTCCACAAGGAATCAAGTCGTTAAGACACACACACTTGTCGACCGAAATTCAACGGAAACAGTTCTTGTAATAAGTGATGGTAATCATCCACGGTTTCAATACTGTCATTGAGTTCCTTCCACGTTACATCGCTTGTGATAAAAGTCTTGGAATGGCAGCCTGTTTTTATACCCTCTTTTTGGGAAGCAATAAATGTACTTTCTACCCAGAGATCTTCGTGCTCGAGTAGGGAATCTAAATGCTCCAAACACTAACCTACAGTTCAGAGTTCGTTCAGAAGTTTCCACTTCCACTAAGCAAATGTTGCATAAAAGATATTTGTAATCCTTCAACTTTTCTTCCTCAATTCGTTGTAGTAGGTGAATCTCGAAGTAACAAAAATCATGAACATGTTGATCATTTGCGACCTCGACGTTTTAACAAGGTCTGACCACTGGAACACTTTCTCGCGAATGAGACCTCTTATAGCATTCAGGTACCAATGGTTCAAACACCGGTGACGTAACGGATGCAAATGTCCTTTACGTTTGACTTGAATTTGTACCAGTACTCGGTAAATGGGTTATCTCAATTTAACAGGCAATCCCCGAATGTTCTCTTGCAAAGTATCCATGATTAAGTCAGTCAGTATTATTATATTCGCAATCTTCTCCTAGAGCAAAAGTAATCAACATAGTAAGTAATTTCTGGCCACTGCCATTCAGGGCAACGCCCAAGAATGTCAATGAAATCTTCTGATGTAAACGGTCTAAAGCGGTATAATAGGACGAACGCACCCTTGATCCAAAGAAAACTAACACATTTGTTAACTCCTTTCACTTTCTCTTGTGAATTTCTCAACACAAAAGTTCTAACGTCACCCATTGAGATATCGCTCTGGCAAGTCCCTGCCAAATTTCCTTGTAGATCTTCTCTTGTAGCTCTTTAGGTAAGGCTTGACTATCATTTTTAAATGGGGTTTAAATATCGGTCTCGGTGATATCCAACGTTTGACTCCTAGCCAATTTGATTTCTTCAACAACGTGGTAGGTTACTTCAATGACTTGGTCCCGCTAAATGTGATGTTGACCCGGGCTATCAATTTAAATGCAACTGTCCGTGTCAAAGTACAGGACGCGATCCCCTAACAGTTCTAAAGCTTCGTACAATTGTAAGTGAGTATGGGCTGTCACGTAAGCCGCAATGATGACATTTCCAAGTTTGTCAGCTTGTACAAAGTCCAGATCTTCTTCGTAATTGACTAAAATGAAATCCTCGCGAACGACGTCCACGTGTTTCGTGTATTTGGTTATGCCGTGAATCATCTGGAAGTAGCGGGAGGGTTCTGTCAAATATTCCATCTTGGGTAAACACGATCGTTGTGCCATTTTGCCCCACAAACAATTTAACATCACGTTGGCAAACGATTGCCTGCCTTCATTTTTCTTGATGTGGTCTAAAGTGATGCCTTCTTGTTCCCAATATTTCTTTTTGAATGTCTTTTGGTCTTCGGGAGTGTGACACCAGGAAGGATAACCAATGGCTTCTTGTTACAGTTTTAAAAAGGCATCCACGTAGTCTGCGAAAATGACTTCCTGACTTGGGTCACCCTTGTGGTAATGTTGTGTCTTGGGAAGCTGACAAGGCTGGTCTTGGTTGCACGTTTCAGCGCAAGTGCGGCACAGGGGAAACATCAGTTTACCTTGACAATGGTGAGGTAACACGGGATGGTACAAGTCCGTGGGAGGCAAGACTTTACATTTAATCAAGCCTTCGTTTTGTCGAATGTTGTCCAGATTATTGTGTTCCGTCAGCAATTGAGGGTGCCCTGCAGGAAAGCGACACTGTTTGCACACGTAGGGATACAGTGAGCACACGTCCAAGAATTTGATTTCTTCTCCTTTCTCCTCGTCGGTTTGGTAGAGCAATCAAGTGGCATGTGTCCTTCCTCAGTACAAACTATCCCTCGGGTTCAGTAGGTCCATCAACTTGCAACTTTCTACGATGCGTTTAAACTCGGGATCGGTTTTCAGAGGGTGATCGTACTCGTGTTCCCACATGTCAACACTTGGTATCATTGCTGTTCAAATTTCAATCGCCGCTGACAAGTGGCCTGGTACAAGTCTTCCATGGTCCGTTGTAAAAACTGATTTTTAGTGTCACGTTCACGGTAGCAGAGGGGACATCCGTGAAATAAGCAACCGTTAAACTCGTACACGATCTTGTGGTTTTCTAAGTCCCAGCCATACACCGAATACGTTCCGATGGTCTTTTCGCCCCCTCTCTTGCGGGCTTGCTGAATCCTTTCGTCTTCCTTGTCGTACAAGTAATGTAACCAGCGTAGGGCTTTGACGGAGTATTGCCGTTTGACAAAGTTGGTCGTTTGAGGGCTGATGACGGCCTGTGTAGATTCAGGCATGAATCGTTGGCAGTACACTAAGGAACACGCTTTGGCAATGGTGCAGGCTTCTTTCAAAGGATCGACCCCTCTGTGTTCCATGAACAGTTCTCGACATTTTCCACAGTACCACCTAAAATGTTCACGTCGGAACGACACTACTTTAACATTTCTCTCTGAAAGTCGAAAGGGTCCGAGGCATGGGTCTGGTACGAAAGGTAAAAATCTTCTCGTTGTTTGGTACGCATGTTGTCGGTGTCGTAATAGTGAGCCTCTGGCAAATGGGCTAGAACGGCATGTTGATTGGCTTCGATATTGAAAAAGTGAGGTAAATAACCTTTAGCCATTTCTGTCATTCCAAACGTTTTAGGCATTCGACTCAAAGGCATGGCCAAATAGTTCATCGAATCTTTAAACTGTACGTGTCTCACTTGCAGGGAAATGATTTTGTCTCCTTTCAAAGTCACATTAGGACGTTCGGAGCCTTGTTCAGTATAGTATCTGAGAATAAACTGTCCATCGTATCCCGAGAAATTGTGGTCATCACCGTGGCATGGCGATGACAATCTCCATAACGTTCGATGTCCCCTTGACTCCAAGTCTCGTCGATGGGGTTTAAGATCCTTCGGGCAAAATCGGTCAGCGTGTTCGGTCCCCGAAAGATTTGTTTCACGTCCTCCGGGAATCTTGCTGCAGGGAGGGCAATAAATCAAAATAGGCTCTTGAATGCACTTCTCGCAACCTGGATGAGCCATGCAGAAATTAGGAATGTGAATGCCGGTCTCTTGCATGCATTCGAAATCGAAAAATATGAAATTCCCTTTCTTCTTGTGGTCATCATCTTTCTCATGTTGTGGTTGGTATTTTTGAATGTAGCATCGCTGTTCCAATTCCACGATTTGGTGACAAATGTGACATTTTTTCTTTCCTAAACATACGTCTGCCTTGGCACTATTGATACGTATGCCTTGTCCACAAGTGGGGCACAATCTCAAGATTTGACAAGCACTTTTCTGCTGTGAACCTTGTGCCTTCAAATGATGTTGGTAACAGGTAGGGCTGACAAAAGTGCGCTGACAAGCTGGACAATGAACTCGTTCTTCTCCTTCGTCCAGACAGGGTTGAGAGGCCAAACATCCTGAGCATTTCGATCCACAATGCTTGTGTTGCTCTCGATTGTTATAGCCATAGTCAAATTTCTCACAGTATTAACCGTATCCCAGGAATGCGGTGATACTGGTAATGACATCAAAATGCTCATGGTGATGATAGACGTGAATGTATTTTCCGTCTTGGAAATCTCTGCCTCGAAATAACAGAGATCCGCGCACTTCTTGAGGATGCACTTTCAAGGTGTAGCTTGGAGCCAAGACGTCTTGCAATTTTTGCATTTCAGAAATGCCACAGGGTGTGTCTTTGGATAGCCCCGCTTGATGTAACGGCAGTTCTTCATTTTGTTGTTTGGCTCGGTCCGATTATTGAATAGTTTCCCAGGATCTTTTCCATTCTGCCGTGTCATTCTTGTCGGCATACGTTCGTCCCAACACGATGGTTCGCCTTAAACATATCTGGTCTTGAGGATTGTTAATTTGGACAAAGCTCTTTTTGGTGCTGCTAAGGTCGTCCACCAATAATACCTTTTTGCGTTGTCCCTTCCCCTTGGGGAGAGAGACGTGAGTCATGAACAGTGTCGCTTTTGCATCGCTGATGTGAAATTGGTCAATGGATTGTTGCACGTGTTGAGTTTTGTCCATGAATTTGGAAGGGGTCAATTCTTCTGGGCTACTAAACTCTATCAAAACAGGTGATTTCAAACCGTCTTGATAAATAGAAAGTCTCAAGCGATCGTCTTATTTGGCTTGACATTGGTGTTTAAGTGAGGTTAACAAAGAATGCCACACATCGGTGATGAAGCAGTCTGCTTTCTACAGCGGTACGTCGGTCTTGAAATCTTTAAACTTCATCCTATAAGTGTAAGCTGTGGTTCCAAATTTTCTAGAGGAGCGCTTTTCCGTCTCTCGAATATGATATTAATTTTCAGGGTTTACTAAGGGTGGTGACCTTGTTTAGATGAAGACTCTATGGGTCTGGATTCTGGTTCACTCATGTCATCTTCAAAATCACTGGCATGAATTTGTGCCAAGACTTCAGCTATTGTACGAGGCGATAGATCACGTTTCTGCCTCTTACGTTCTTCTTCTTTCTTTCCGAATTGATTCGATCGTTTCATCTTGACTGCAAAAAGTCAAATGACTACACGTTAAATATCATGGTCACTTTATATCCATGGCAGACCAGCGTATATGTAAAGAGTGTGTGTCTTGCCTTCCATTATTCATTTCACTCTCAAACCGAGCAGAACAATGGAAGAGCCTACACAGATCGAACTTTTCATCAGAGCTTTGCGAGGTGTTATCAGAAAATTTTCTTCAGACAAGCCGACGGACAACTCACCATCCTTTCGCTAAACAGTCCCAGGGAGTTTTATAATGCTAATTACCCTTGAAGCTTAACGTCCCCATACACTACTCACGTGAATTGTATTAACTTTCATAAAACAAACCCAAACAACCTACCTTGTTGTGCCAGAGCTGTTCTGTATGAAAGCTACGGTGTATCCGAACATTGCATTTTCTTCTTCCTGAAAATAGATGGGCTTTTTATCGTCCACATTGAATGTATTGACTTCGTCCACAATAACCCAGACGAATATAGTTGATAACACTAGACGATTCGCCAAACCGAGCTTTGTGTTCATGTTTGAATCTCTGTATCACATTGGAAAATGAAATATCAACAAAGATGGCAAAAGGCGTACGCCTCTTGTTGGAATGTGTGTCGGAAAAGGGCGTCCATGCATCACACATTTTCCTTTATCCTTGTAGCACCGTATATACTAATATAGGGACCCTCAAATTAGAACCCATGGCTTGTGGAGCAGCAATATTTATAAAGGATGTCTGCGATTCAGACGTAATAGATAACATTATATACATATGTTACAACAAGATGTAGAATAATATATATATAAAAGGTTCTGGAAATTTAAAACACACATTAGAAAGAAATACAGGCGTTTCAGAGAAGATAGTAGCTTTCCAGCTTGATGATGCTGATCCGTGATTAGTGGGTGGAAGGAAGTGTGCTGGCTGATTACCTCATGGATTTGACTTTACTCGAATGTTGATCATGTAACTTGCGTGGGAAAGACTGATTCAACGGATGTGTTTAATACAAATGACGTTTAAGAAAGTATACATACCAATGGCTTTCTGTCTATTATGTTTCTAATCTGATTATCTCTGTAACTTTAACATGGATACTGTATACTGCCACAAATCAAAATTGAAGCTGAGAAGGCGGTTTTCATTGTCTTTGATTTCAGCTTTCAATGCCACAGTGACTGCTGCGTTCGATTAAGATGGCGAGATAATGAAAGAACTCAAGAAAAATGATAACAAAGGAAGTTGAACTGCTGAGTCAACAATGGGTTTCATAATAATCAAGAAGACAAAGTGTATAATTAAGTCATCTATATCAGCATAGGACTGCACTATATGGTGGGAATAGGAATGTATTATTAGTATGTCTTTCTTCCTTGTATCATAGTGACATGGAAAACGACCTCATTACAACTTACATATAGAAAATAAATAGGTTTCACGAGTATTGTTGTTATTGTGGGCAGTAGCGTCAAGGGGCGGTACGGACCCCACCCGATGACACCAAAATGACTGTCTAAAACAATTGTGCAGTGTTTCAACATAATTTGTTTTATATTTCATAAATACCCCTGTTGTTTTATTTATAACCACAAAATCCATTTTTCCTAAGCCCAGCTTACATGTACTGTATCAATATAGCTACAAGGCTAAACTCCATAGGGGTGACACCATGAGTTATCGTTCTGGATGACACTAACCGTAGTGATGCCACTGATTGTGGGTTGAACGCCAATTTTCAGCGCATGATAGGATATTCATGGCCGTCAGGTTATCTTGTGGAAGAAGAACTCGGGAACATCTGTCTACCCACGGGAAGCTGCTAGCAAACTTTCTCACATACTCACGTTTACCCTGCCTGACACTCGAACAGATGGAGTGCTTAGTACAGGCAAGCGCCTTTGACCACCCGGGGGCTCATTTCCTGATAAACAGATGTAACGTTGTAAGATTGCAAAAATCTTGAACTTTAAAATTTTCCCAGCTTGATTCCTTTCTCTAGCCTATCACCATCCATACTGTGTAATTTCGGAAACTGTTCTGATATTTCGGGGTGGGGTGGGGATGGTCTACACATTTACAACTAATTTTGTAAAGAAAAGACAAATAGATGGGAGATGTTCAGTAATTTCATGCATCACTTAAATGGAAACCACTTACATGCAATGAAACATTTTATTGGTTTCTCTATTATGAGAGGTTACTTGTGTTTTCCATCATCTGTTTGTCGATAATGCTACTTAGTAAAATCCAAAACCATATAAGAACTAAAAAGGCATTTTATATGGCATCATAGTAGCATACATATTGCCAGTTGTTGACAGCTCTTTTTTTTTCTTCTTACATTCCGTACAAGGACATCAGTAGATTAAGAATCAACTTTTAAATAAAATGGAAGAACAGTCGGACTTGAGGATATTATTTAACAAATAACGAATAAATACTAGCACATCACAATATCCGAACCGGAAGTGGGGCTACATCCTCTAGTACTATGATTATACTATATCGAGTCACTTCTTTTTAGCAGTGTACAAAGTGAAAGTTCTAGACCATCCGGTTCTAATTCTTCTCTTTTTTCTTCTTCTATTTTTGTTTCTTGTTGATACAAACATTTTTATATCCATATGTACTGTACACGGGGTGGGACTACAAGTTCTCACAACTTAGCAATAGGTTACTGGAGGGAGATCAAGCCAGTAGGTTGTTTGTCTTGGATGATTATTGAAATCTTTCAGTCTCTTTAAAGTGTCTGGAAGAGTTTAAAGATGCGGATGTTTATTTAATTTGATAGCTCAGCCGATCCAAAGAGCAAAACATTTTTTTGACTAACAACGATGATATCTTGGTCTAAGCAACGCATTTATCTGAGTCTTCGTACTATATGTTTCAGAAGCAGAGAGGGTGAACAGACCACTTGCTTTAAAGTCCCGTTATGAAAAATAACCAAATAACCCAAACCCAGAGTTTCTCTAATTTGGTTCGCTGATTTTGTTACTTGAGTTTTGTCGTTCGTATATTACTAAATTTTAATGCGTGTTTTTGTTTACCCGTCGGACATTCATTTTTGGTCGCACCCTCTCTGCTGATATAATGTGTGAGTAATTAAATAATTATTATATTAGTCTCTCAACCAAAGCTTTTATCAAGACGTATATTTTACGATATCGTGATCGAGGATCATGTAAATTTATCCTGATAAATCCGTGTGGGGTAGATTGTGCTTTTGAAAAGAAGTTTTCAAACTTAATCATGTCCTTGTCCACATTACGCCAAGTCGTATGAATATTTCGCAGAGTATGTGTATCGACTCCATTAAACACAACTCAAATATTGCAGTTATATCTGATCACTTTAGGTATTTGTGTATATCGCTGAGTATCATAAATCACATCCGTGCTTTTATGCCTGAGCATAGAAAATATTCTAGGTGGCTTTAATTGTTTGTACAGCATTACGTCGTTATAAACTACTGAATTATTAATAAATCCATCAAGGTCATCTATAGATGGGGTTTCTTTAATATCGGTGATAAAATTAATAATATCATTGCCGTCCTCGTCCAACGGTACTGCTTTTTTATTAAAACCTTTAAGCATATCTTAGCATATCTGAGCCCTACGGATGGTGCCACTAAATATAATTTATCCCACTTGAGCTATCTCATTATCACATTAAGCAGTAATTGTGTTTCACTAGATCTGGATGGACCTATTCGTATCCTTCGGATAGAATTTGTTAATGCTGAAATATGTTTTATTGGCTTTTGCTTTCGTTTCTCTGAGAAATCAATGATATCCACGTTGTACAAATATAATAAATAATATGATTTTATATTGTGTTCGATGCAGAGTATCTACCCCACAAATGGAGTAACAACAATAACAAACAATAAAAAAAAAAACGTGCACTTACAGGTAAATGTGTAAAATGTGGTACAGAAAAATGTAAATGTATCTCCCTGACACAGTCTGGTGGTGATATAGCCGCTTCATTAGGAAAATTACCAGGAGTTGCATGGGCTAAGTATCCAGGAGAAAAACATCTTCTCGGATATAAGTAGTGTGGTTCTGGAACTCGACTTGATATCCGACTTGACGAGCGAGATCAACCAAGACCTAGAGAGTATCCAATAAATGTAATTGATCAAGCATATCACGTTCATCATGTAGCGCATAAAAATAAGGATTTACAACAACAACATATTGCAGATGTGAAGTTGACTCACTAGTTAAATTCCATACAAACATAAATCTTTCAGAGAATCATTAATGACCGACAAAAATTCAGCATGCACATTTTGATGTCAGCACTCCTAATGAAGCCCATCAAGCAGATATTTTATTTTACCACAATATACTATTAAAATTGGCAGACGTCATTAACAAATATACAAAATCGCGTTAACCGTCGTTGACGTTGTAAGTAGGTATAAAGAAGCAGAACCACTATCAACTAAAACATCAGATGAAGTTTCTTCTGCTTTTAAACAAATTTATCAACGAGGAGACTTGCAATGGCCACATTTATTACAGGTTGATTCTCGCAAAGACTTTCTTGGTGCAGTATCATCTCTGATGAAGAAAAAAAAACAGTGTCAAAATCAGACAAGGACATACCGAAATTCATCGTGATGAGGCAATTATTGAAAGATTTAATAGAACTCTTGCTGAGAGATTGTTTGGGTATCACTATGCGAAGGAAATAATTCAGAAACATATAAGATCTCGCAAATGGGTTGCAAGATTACTAAGCGTGATATCTGCGTTAAATAATGAAATTACTCGTGCAATCTCAATGAAACCCATCAATGCAATTACAAAAAATATATGCCAGTACAACGACATGGCTCCTTTTCAAAACAGCCTGTACTAAGTAATGTGACTAAGAGATATGTATATGAACCCGGTGAACTTGAAAGTGGTAAAATAAGAGCGACTGATCTTATTTGGATTAATACGACACATACAATTTCCAGCGTGGTAAGATCCATGTGTGGTCTACAGATTAGATGCAACTACTCCTCAACGTGGATTTGTGCGTGAACTATTACGAGTATTTCCTGAAGACACACAATTACCACCGCGTTCACTTTTGTCAACTATCGCCTCTGCGTCGATTACATTCAAGACAATTTAACATCACATTTTTGCGTGTATGACCAAAATTACTATTAATTCTGTCTACGGTAAATTGTCTTGGATTATTATCTGAATAATGCCACAACATTACTGCGTTACAACTTGCACGATGATTATTTTGACGTTGTTTCAAGATTGAGATTAAAGTCACGTTTAAATTTTTTGTCACATTATATATAACCAACTAATTTTTTCTAACTACATCATTATCAATAACATTATTGCCATTATCAGCAGTTTCTGTAAAGTCTATAATAACCCTCCGTATCTGAGATATTCTTCTGACTCGAAACACTGCGAGATTTGGCAGTTGCCTCTTTCTGATCTAAAAGAATTAATCTCACACTCGTAAAACCCTCCGTAATCCTTTGATGCCATCTACATCAGACAAGAAGACTAAAATGATAGTTGGAAAAGAATAAGTTGATATTTGTAAACCTAACTATTCATATAAATAGATGGTAAAGGACTTAATAACCAAAAAAAAAAAGGCATTTAATGACAACCTTTGACCAGTTCACTAATCTGGTAACTGCAATATCTTGTCATCCTAATAATTCTGTTTCCCCAACATCTTTCAAAAATTATTTTAATGCCCAATCTGACTGGTGACGTTTAGGCTCTAACATTCAATATGTTTTTTGCAGGAGGTTGTACCTGGATGATGCTGGGTGGGACAAAAGAAATTGTCGCCTGTGTGAACTACAGCAAAGGTCTTATTCACTCATCTCACTGTGGTCCATATGTATGCCATCAATTCCACAGCACCGAAGGATCCACGTCTGTATCAATGTCCTATCTACAAGAAACCTAATCATACTGATCTCAAATACATCTCATTCATTGTGCTCAAAACCACCCAGAGTCCTGATCATTGGATTCTGCATGGTGTTGCTGCCCTCTGTGACATTAAGTGATTCCAATCTTTTGTTTTGTGGACCTTCCATATTTACATCTATAATTTTGAGGTTTTAAACATTTTCACCATCAAATAAAAAAATAATGATTTTTTTTTCTAGTGACGATTTTAATTGATTTTTAGATGTTCTGAAGAAACAGTCTTCTCCAATATTTGATATTGTTTCTATGAATACAGTTTCATAATGTGGTTCTGTAATACCACTGGTTAAATTTGGAAAGCATGTAAACAGTACCCTTGTATTCTGTTCATACATTTTAATTTTCAGAAAAAAATGTATACAAGTATTTCATAAAGAAATCTTGTACCCTAAATGTTTAAGAGTTGTTGTAACTTTCTAATTGTTATTGAAATATAAAATAAATCATTGCTGAATTCTTAGTGTTTTTGCTAACTTTTCACACATTTATAAAACATTCACATCTTCTATTTTCCAACGAATTTCTCATTTGTAACATCATTAAAGTTGCATCCTTCTTGAGTCATTATCATTCTCAAGGCACACTATCATGCTAACACAATTGTAACTATTGAATAATATCACGTTTCAGTTATAATAAACTTGTGTACTTCATAATTTCAGTTATAAGAAAGCAGTTTTTTTAAAGTATGCATTTTATCTATACTGTAGTGAAAACATTTATAAGACAAGTCTGTCACAAGAGGTCAATTATTGACTAGCTTGACTAAAAATAAGTAATCTTTATAACTCTACGACACTACAACATCAACCATCATTCCCCATTACCACTAATGAACTATATAACATAGACACCAATAACTAGTTATGTTGTTCATCTTTCCAACTATACTTTGGTTTTAACAACACAAGTCTGCATGTGATTTACGCAAATTATAAACAACAAACTTGTTCACTAGATTTTCTAGAAGAAAACTAGAACATACATTTTACAGTTTCAGAGTAAAGACAATAGTTGACAGCTTCAATTTATTTGGTCTTTACAAAACAGCTGATACATGTCTGTTTGTCTCTATTAAGAAAAAAGCAGGAGGGTTATGCTTTAACCCTAGTTTATAGTCACTGCTGTGGACATCTTTGTGGCTTAGTGGTTTGAGTATCTGCCTCAGATGTGGGAGGTTGTATGTTTGATCCATGGCCGAGTCAAACCAAAGACTTATAAAAACTGTACTAAAATCAGCTTTTGCTAGGCACTCTGCATTAAGAGGTTAGTGTTAGGACTGGTTGGCATGGTGTCAGGACAATTTGACTGGGTGGGACAACATGTTTGCGGCATGATGCCAGAGTGCTAGACATCTCCATAAACTGCTATTATGCAGACATCCTAGTGATATGACTACAAAATTGTTAAAGCAATGCTCAAAATAAAAAGCACACATCATCCTTGCCCTCCATGTGTAAATGTTAATACCTGTTCTCTAATCTGATTATTGTATGTTCCTTCAAAGGCTGAATATAGACATTCATCTTGAGAACTGCTACAGGCTTAAAGATAGATCATTGTGCAATACCTTTCATGCTCCAATGACTTATTATGTCATTATTTTGCACAAAGATCAATATATGTAATCCATTTTTTTTGTCTGCGTTCTCATTATAAAAAGTACTTAACTTTGGTCCCTGTAAACTGCATCCCCCCAATTCATACATAAAAGCAACATAGTATATTAATCAGATGCTTACATCATATGAATGCATTTGCTTGTATTGTGATTGAAGTGTTTTGTAGAGCTAGATTATCAGGAAAACACATGATACAGGTACAAAGATGTAAATGAACTATTCCCATTTAAAACAAAAGCTTTACACCTATATGTACACCATTAGAACCATTACACAAATATTGCAAAGTATAAATTGCTGGCAGATGTTCTTTATGCAGAATTTTAATGTTTTATTGAGAATGTTAAACACAAGTAGTTAATGTAATTTTTTATGTTGTTCCTTATAAGAATTCTTTATTTTAGACTGCATGGTTCAGATATCTAAATAAAAATATAAAAGACATTAAAGATCATAGGTGTCTCATCTACATACACAGATACATATATTATGAGAAACAATTTATATGGAATGTGATTGTAAAAAGCAAAATTCTGTAAGACTATTAAAGATTAAATAGTTCCATCTATTAATAATGTGAGAATTAAAATATTCGATCTATTATCAACCTGAAAACTAAATCGAATATCATAGTTCCACAAAGATTGCAAGATATATTTCTTATTATTAGAATTTGTCATCCTTGGATAAATGATTTTGTCATCAGTTCTTCAAAATGCATTAATGTACGCATCCGATGGTAGCACTGTTAAATCTTAGAAGGTTTAATATAAACAAAAACTATGATAACCAATAACTAATTTTCTTTTCATATGTTTACTAAAGTTTGTACACAGAGGTGTGCAGTACATTTTGCAGGGGCCCCGAGTGGCCGAGTAGTCTAAAGCGCTCTCCGTTACGGATCACTGTCATCTCACCTCTGTCTGCGTGGGTTCGAGTCTCGAATTCGGCTAATGTGGGTATGTGAGAAAGCTTGCCAGTAGCTTCTCGTGGGTCGGTGGTTCTTTCCGGGGTTTTCCCGGGTCCTTCCTCCACCATTAATACTGGCCGCCATGTATAGCCTATCGCGTGCTGAAAAATGGCGTTAAACCCTACAACAACAACAACAACATTTTGCAACAAAGATCTGAATAATCTAATCTTGATACTCAGTAAATAATTTCAACATTTTAAAAACTGTTACAATGTTTGTTCAAGTCAACAGTTATATTTAAAATCATGTCTTGAATCTAATTGAAAAGTTAGGATGTTTTGTTTGTATAGACCCTGACAGAAATTTTACCAGTGGAACAAACTTGGAATGCAAACAGATCAAAGAATGAATGCACACAAAATGTCTCATTGCATTTTTACGAAATTGAGAACCACAAATACCAAATTTAGAATGCAGAAGAATAAATGATAAACATAAATAGAACAAAACACAAAATGCATGTCAAGAATTGATTTGAAACTCGATTATGTTCAAGCTACTGCTAAATATATCCATTCAAAGTCTTTTTACACGATAGTCCAGAATCAAAATCTTCACTAACAAATTTTCTCTCAAAATCAAAATCTTCACTGACACGTTTTCTCTCCTTGCTAGAAATTCTTTTTGCCAAGGAAGATGTAATAACTGCTATAAATATTATGATATCATCAATGGAAAATGTGTCTGTATAATATTTATGTGAACGAAATTAAGAAAAAAAAAAAGAAAATGCAGACTATTACTCCATAACTATATTTTTATATTTATTGCAGTTATTATAGATTCATTGCTGACTTATGCATTTGTTATTTTAGTAAAGTGCATTTTTAGTAGCTGTTTTCCTTTCACTCTCTCAAAAATAGATCTGATCGGACATGAGTTGATACAAGGCAATTGTTGTTATGCTATATCACATTTTCTGAGCAAAGCAGCAGGGAAGTTCTACAGACCAGACGTTCCAGACCAAATAAACCTTCCTACGAGAACTTTCTCCGTAGAAGCCTCAGATTTCAAAAATAAAGCTTCCTACGAAAAATAATTTGCGTAAATTCGACCCAGAGTGCAATTTTTGTGTGCAAATTATATCATTCTGGACAAGTGTTTTTAGGGGGGGGGGGGAAAGATCGGGTGTCGATGAAGTTTGCAAGGAAAAGGCTGCGGATCCTAATTTTACCTCACATTAAAACAATATAGTTGAAAATAAGATGAGTCGGAAAAATAGTAGAGTTGGAGAACCGCATTCTGCCAGATTAGCGCGAGAAGAATTAGCGGCAGTAAGAAAACTCATTCCGACAAAACAATTATTTAAGAAAAAAGTTCGTGAACACGATGATTCTCAATACCATATCGGTGAGGTATCGTCAAAATGGCTGAGTCCAGTCACCGGAGTAATCGAACAAGTCGCATACGGCGATAAAAAGGAAGATAAGGAACTTAGGAAGAAAGGGCTTATTCCTATGACGAGAGATATCGAGCAACACACTCGAGTGGTTCCTGATAAGTTGGATCGCATTCATCAAGAACAAGCAGATGCGGTGGCAAGGGAATCACAATCGCGAGTGCGAGCACAAACACAAAAGCTACAAGGACAAATACAGCAGGCACGAACAAAAGCACAGATACAAGCACAAACGCGAGAGTTGCGAGAACAATTACAGCAAGCACAAAAAAAAAAATGAAATCGGAATCATGAATGCAACCACAGGAAGATTGGCGAGAGGAAGAATTGGAAGATTTTGAAAGAGAACAACAGGAATGGGCAGAACAAGAACAAGAGCGAAAATTGCAAGAAGCTCGAGGGAAACAGATAGACGAACAAGAACAAGCGCAACGAGAGCAAGAACAAGCACAACGAGAGGAAAAAGAACAAGAAGAAGAACTAAGAAGGAAAATAGAAGAAGAAAAAAAAGAAGAAAAAAGATCCTATCGCGGGCATGAGAGATAAATTTACTGATATAGGACTGCTAAATATAAAAGTAGAATTGCAAAAAATTAGTTCTATGAATCTTGATGAGCTTGGATATTTTGCAAATCGTAGTTTCAATGAGAGAGAGAAATATTTAACGAGTAAGGGAATTGATTATTTTGATAAAAATAAATGGGATAAAGCGATACACAGAATAAAATTTGATAAATATCAGGCTAGGGAAGATGATGACAATTTTACTAAGTTTAAAAATTATACAGAACAAATTACTACTACTACTCATGTAGTTTCTGATATTGAGAATACCTTTCCATCCGCGGAATTTACCTCGAAGGGGCTTATTGTGTTACAAAAAAGTGCCAAAAATGAATTAATTGAAATCGCCAAAAATTACGATGATAGGAGAAATTATTTAAAACAAGGATCCTTCAATAAATTTACCAGGGAGGAATGGGTTCCCGCTGTGTATTTTGCTGCTATGGGGGGGGTAATGTCAATTCTGATGATCCAGATTTTGTAAAATTTCAGAGAGAAATAAGAGAATCAGGAGAACAAAAAGAAGAAGAGGAAGAGGATGTGGCGTCGAGATGGTTTCGCGATCCATCAGCGCCAAAGACAGGAAGCGGATATACCGTTTGTCCCGACAGTGTTGTCAACGACGTATCTCGCCTCGAAGTGTTAATCGGAGGAAAACGAGCTGGAAATAACTCTCGCGAAATAATCAACGAAGCATCAGATATTTGTCAGCGATTATTCCGCGGTGGTGTCATCGACTCTTATGTTTACAAAGAACTTGTCGATGAGCTCATCGATTAAAATAACACAATTGAAATAACATGATTGTTCACAAACATCAACGCAGACCAATACCGGTCCGCGTAGTTAACTCTCGATTGCCTGTATACAAATATATCCACGGTAATGGACTTGGCGATATCGTTAAAGGCCTCGTTACTCGAATAATGCCCAAAATCGGACCTATAGCAAAACAGATTGCATTAAAAGCAATAGGAAAACTTGGCCAGACTGCTGTCATTTCTGGTATCAAAAAAATAGGCAGTAAAGGCTACGATTTTGTCAGAGAAAAAATAGCAAGTTTAATGCGTAAAAAAGAACCAGTCAAATTACCTATCACCAGCGAAATGCCATCCGAGATCAGCAAAGCCATAAATGGCGCGGCAAATAAAAAATTAAATGATTTATCGCAGAAAGTTGCTGACGCAAATCTCCTACAAGAAGTCGCTAACTCAAATCTCGTACAGGAATTAGCAAAGAAAATTACTAAGACAAATCTAGCAAATGAAATTGCTAATACAAGTTTTTCAGGCGACGGTCTTCGTTTTAGATGATATTCTTAATAATAATGTTCGCACAAGTGTCAAATGAGATATTTGACATGGACGAGCCAGTAGGGAGGGACACATCAGTACGAGATTTCCAGTATTTCTCGTACGACGCAGTGACGCCCAATACTGATAACCGCTTGGAGATTCAAGTTCACGATACAACAAGATATTTTCTTCCATCTGAGGCATATATCGAAGTTACTGGGGAAATTATTAAAACGGACAATACCAATTATGGGGCAGATTTTAGAGTTGGATTAGTCAATAACGGCATTATGGCATTATTCAAGAGTGCCACCTACATGATCGACGGAAGAGAAATTGAGTCAATTACCGATGATGTTGACTTAGCAACAACAATAATAGGCCTAGCCAGATACTCGGATGATTTTACTAGATCAGCTGGTCCAGGCATGATGTTTGCCAAAGATAATTCTGATCGCCCCGATCATAGGTCGCTTAATTTAGGTATACCGAGAAATGCCGGTGATACTGCCGCCGCCACCAACGTCCCTATAGCGCTTGCCACTAATAATGATTACAATCTTGGATTTGCCACGAGAAAATCTATGTTACAAGGAGATCGTAGAAGATTCTCTTGTGCTATTCCGTTATCTCACATATTTGGATTTTGCAGGCATTTCAGGAAAATTATCTTCGGAGCAAAACATACCGTAGTATTCATTAGAAAAGGAAATAGCGATGATGCTATCTGGCGAGAGGGTGATATCGATTATGCTACTAACGTGATACAAGCCGGAGATGCCGCAAATGCAGGTAAAGTAAATTTACTAAAATTTACCTTGTGGATGCCAGCGATAACTCCATCAATAATCGAGGAAGAAAAATTATTATCATTCATGAATCAGGGTGGTAAATCTATAATGTCTTGGTTGACGACAACAACAGATTCCACAACTACCGATATTAATGGTGATTTTACTTGGCGCATCGCATCACAGCAAGGTACCTCTGCACCACGACATATCTTTATTGCTTTTTTGCACACGCGAAGATATCATCAATTATACAGCCATATGATATTCGATAATCTCAGAGCAACAAACGTATCATTGAGAGTAAATGGCCAACAAGAGCCATCTGAGGAAATAGCAATTGATTTTTTCAATTATTCGACTGCACGCGCGTATCATCGATTGTTAAGTTTCATGGGTCGCGATCAAAATATCGATACTGGATTGCAAATATCACAGTTGGATTTTAATACTCGCTATCCCATCTATTACTTTTCCCTGGAGCATCTCGATTTGGTAAAACAATCCGTTGTTGATATCCATTTCAAAGCTAGGATTCAGACAGGAAATGTTCGACACAAGGTAGTTGCGATAATCCTCAGTGATAGAACAATGATTCTGGAAGGCATCAGTGGTAGAATGAGAATCATCGATGCTCCCGTCGAGAGAATGTGACAAAATTCCAAATTTAGATTAAGCGATTATTAATATGCCATACGATCACGTTAGTGTAACTCTGACCCCGGGTCAGATAAAAAAACTTCAAGCAGCAACAACAGCACAGAGAGGTTTGAATTTAACCCTGAAAAATGATCAGCTTCACGGTGGACCTAACAAACTATCGCTAACTAAAAATCAGCATAGACATTTCACCAGAGCCAGATCAGCGAATTCTGGTATTCACCTAAGTCTCTCAATAGGCGCCATCAGGGATATGGTAAAGGTAGGCGGATTTTTTCAAGCGTTGATACCTCTTGCGAAACTAGCTCTTCCAGCAATTGGAAAGGCATTCGGATTAGGTGCGCTTGGAGGCCTTGGTTCTGAATTAGGCTCTACAGTAATGCGAAAAATTTCCGGAGGACAATACCGTAAAAAAAAGAGAGGAGGAGCCATCCCTCTCATCTCCCCCTTTGCTGCTACGATACAAAAAATTCGAGAAATTGGCCCAAGAGCCATTGGCCCCCGCCGGCCTTCTTCTCCTTGGAGAAATGATGCGACAACAAAAACAAGGATCCGGCCTAAGATTAAGACGACCACCAATATACGGATCCGGCCTAAGACAAACCTACCAGCCTCAAATTTAGATCTAATCAACGAAGCAAGAAAAAAAAAAAAAAATTTTTCAGAGGCGTATTTATGCGGGATCAACTACCAGACAAACCAAACTCTACCGAGACAGGAATAATTAATCTCGATGAAAATTCCGGCCCTGGCACTCACTGGGTTGCCTACGCGATTAATCCTCGCGAGGTTGTTTATTTTGACTCGTACGGATTAGCGCCACCAAACGAATTTATCAAATATATATCCTCGTTGAAACTTCCGGTTTGGTATTCTACGCTTCCAACACAAACATTAGCAGATCCACCAATATGCGGTCCAGAATCAATTAACGTCCTCGATGCAATTTCAAAATCATCCGGTCCTTATCATAAAATTTTATTTGAATATACCGTAGATAAATATCATGGTTGACATTTACGGTAGATCACTATTCAGAAAAGAGAAAGGGGAAATAGGCGACATCGATACATTAAAATTTGCAACCAAGAGCGATATTAACAATCTTCTATCATTGTCAGAGGTGGATCCTGGCGAAGTTGCTGTTTTTCAAAATGCAGAAGGGCGATTACAAACTAGCAATATCAAAATAGCTCATATAATCAAGCGAGAAGAATATAACGATCATATCAGTCAATTTACCCGCCAATCGGAGTTGGTATTAAAATCCATCGCTGATATTACTGATATGTTATCAGTATTACCATCGAAGGCTGATATCGCCGATGTAGAAAAATCCGATAAAGATCTATCAGCGGCGTTAATCCTAAAGGCTAATATCGCGGATGTAGAAAAATCCGATAAAGATCTATCAGCGAAGTTAATCCTAAAGGCCGATAAGGCAGCATACGATGATTTCCAGGACAAAATAACGAAGAGATTTAATAGGCTAACTAACGATCTTAAAAAACTCGATGATGTATCAAAGAATATCAACAAAAAAATCGACGATGATATAAAAAAATTCATCAATGATTCATCAACCACACATGACGAACTCAATAAAAAAATAACAAAAATCAATGAAGATATCGAGCAAATCAATAAAGATATTAACTCAGTTCGAATATTGATGCATCAGAAATTCGAGGAGAGAACAAAGGAAATTACCAAGACAAATGCCGCAACGAATAAAGTATCGTACGATGATATCAACGAAAAAATAAAATCTATCAACGAGGAAATTACTAAAATAAATACCGCAATAATCCAGAAAGTCGATAAAACTTCACATGACGAAAAAACAAAATCTATCGAAGATACCATTACGAATATTGACAAGGACCTCACCACGGTACAAAATTTAGTGAATAAAAAGGCCTATGTATCAATGCACGACCATGATGTATCAATCATCAATGAGAAAATTATTGATATAGAAATAATCGCCAACGAAATCAACGCAAAAATATCACCGTTGAATATTCCCAAATTAGCGAAGTTTTATATACCAGATCAGGTGGTGACAAAAAATTTACGCTGCCATGTGCCATTTGTGTTGCGGACGAATAATTTCACCTGGACACCTGAGAACGATGTATTTAGATTTACCTCGCATATTCAAGGTGTCTATCGAGCATATATTATCTCGAAGGTAGATTTCAAGATTACAGCTGTTTCTCATAAAATTTACCAATACCATCCTGGATTTTTCATTATTTCCATGGACGAAAATGTCACGGAATTTTTGACGCTAGAACCACCCGACAGAACCACCACAGGATCGGTTATTTATTTTATAATTTTCGAATATTTATCGGTTTGGTCCGAAATCGGTCAACCCGAACCAGTCGTTGATCAACCTAAACAGGAAGCAATTGCCGAAATAGGAAATCCCCAACCAGTCGTAGTTGCCGAGATAGGAAATTCCCAACCAATCGCATCTGACGAGATAGAAAATCCCCAACCAGTTGAAAATGGAAAGGCAATTTTACCAAGAATTGGCTAGATAAATAACTAATAAATGACCGCATCGGATTACCGTTATAATCAGGCGCGATCATGGCAAGATTCGCTAAAAAAACTCCTTGACGATTATCAGATAAAAATAAAGAAATACCAACGAAGATTAGTTACCATTGATGTTGCCGTGTACGCAGTTTCCGCGATAGTCGCTGGTGCAGGAATTATTCTATCCGTGGTAACAACAATCGCGCCAATCGTAGCAACGATAATAATCTCGTCAACAACAACAATCGCGGGTGTTTTAAATATCATCGCAAAAAAAATCTCATCGTGCACGAGTGAGAAATTATCATCGTACAAAAATAAACTAACCAAGATCAACGACGCGTATTCGAGATTATCATCGCTACTCTCGGAGAGTCTCAACGACGGCGTTATATCCGATCTAGAATTTTCTTCGATGATAAGTATCTACTCGGAGATTGAACAAATGAATATTAATAATGTCCGAGCTAGCCCAGATCGCGACAAACACAACACCGCCGACAACAACACTGATATCGCTGAGTTCAACGAAACCAGAATTTAGCATTAATTTTTCAACACCAATCGAAGTTAATGAAATTGCGCTAACACAATTGCGCGTCTACAACAGCTGGCCCAATGTTAGATCGACGTCATTCGGTAGTTTGATGTCAAATAATTCACTTGTTTTTGCAAATAAAAATAAACCCGATGGAACACCCGATTGGATACATGTCGGTATACCAACAGGCAGTTATGAAATTGAACAGCTAGATAAGGAGTTTACCACCAGAATATCAAATATAACCGGCGATGCTACTCCGGGAATAAAGATATCTGCGCACGAACCAACGCTATCATCAATGATAGAAGTGAAATCACCGTACATGGTAGATATTTACCAATCGTCGATCAGGACCATATTAGGCTGGCCAGAAATTCCACCTCCCGAAAAACCACCTCCCGCAGAACCAAAAAAGGAAGATTTTATCAGTGACAAAAAAGATTATCATGATATCGTTCCAAGTTATAAGGATCGTTTATCCAAATTTGAAAAAGGTCAATTTCCTGAAGAAAAACTTGTCCCCTTCCCTTCCCTTTTATTAACGAGTAGATATATATCAAAATTTTTCTTTTTAGGTGATAATGAAAAATGGTTTAAGGAAATTAATAATCTACACGAAAAACAACTAAAATTATTAAAACAATTTTTTCATGAATGCATCTTTGATGTGTCAGGCTCGTGTGGAGAAATTATCACACGCGTGGAGCGATTAAATCAATTAGCATCTGATATGGAAAAAATAAACGAATTATCGATTAAAACATTAATTTCCATTAGATCTGATGATGATTTGGATATCATTATTAAAAATCAATTTATGAAAGAAAAAAAACTAACCGAGGAAACGCTACCAAATTACAAATTTCCTGGTTATAACGTTGATGAAATGAGAAAATCCGTCACCGATACCATCGATGATTTATTTCCGAAATTACACGCCGCGTGGGCAGAAAAAACACAATTAGCGCTGTTTCTCAAACACAATAACGATCCGAACAAAATTGGACGGCATATATCGCCGGGTATCGTTAATATAACGGAAGTTATCGCGATTTATCTTCACGCGGATGTTGTCGAGGGTAGCTATAATGTTGATTCGTCAGTGTCAAATCAAGCCCATCAGGGTTTTATTTTGTATTCGTTTTCACCTAGCGCCTCTCCTGGTTATTTGATAATAAAGGAGCCAGTTAATCCGTTTTACCTGCGATGTCATAATCGATTTTTATCAAGAATAAATTTCAAACTAACGGATCAAAAAGGAAATTTACTTGATATACGAGGAGAGACTGTAAGTATAAATTTGCTAGTAAGATCGTGAGAGTCAATCTGTCCTCCAAGGAAAAATGGGCCAAAAAAATAAGTAAAATCCAAGGAAATTTTCAAAATTAATTTTTTTTTTAATTTTTGTTTGATGAAAACAATCTAGGAGGATTCAGGAATTTACTTTTCCTTGCTTTCATCGACAAGTTTTTTCAACTGCCTGACGCGTGAGCTTGTAATTTTTCTTGATTCGTATGCGTCTGATAAAATCAACCTAGCTTTTTCTACCAGCGTAGATAATTTAACAAAATCTCCGATTTGATCATCGCTGACTGTAGCTAGCGATTGGTACATCGCAATTTGGATTTTCTTTATTAATTTATATTCGGATGGTAGCGTGTATTTGTATTCGAGTTTCCCTAGGATGATTGTTTCGAACTCGGATCTAATTTTATTTGTATCCAACTCCGATGGAAGATTTATTTTTTTCCTCAGATCATCGATGGCTCCAATGATATCATTTATGGTTTGTTCGTCCATTATATTACAATCCTGTAATCTTCAATTATTCTTCGTCGCTATCCGATTCAAATATTATTGGGATATAGGAAAACTTGATCCACGCGCCAAATCGATAGGAAAATGTTGCATGATTTATCCCCTCTGCTACATATCTCACCGATGCTGGATGAATACGAAAATACCTTCCAGCGCCTCTCATCGACTCAAATATAAGCTCCTCATCTGTTTCCTGATTTACTGATTTGACCGACTTAGCTGATCGTGAACCACCTGTATTACCAAACCTACAATTTTCACTCTGAGTCACAGCTCGAAGGTTAGATAATTTATTATTAAGCCTATCCCCGTCGATATGATCAATGACAAGTCCAATTTCTATCGGTCCGCGATAGCATTCGTACACAAATCTGTGACATGAATAACTCGTGCATCTTCGTTTTTTATTTTTACCGACTGTAAATCTGAAATATCCATTGATATCAACATTACCAACACGTTTCTTTGTTCTGATATGTCTGACAACACCATCCAATGACGCCTCGTAACCCTCGATCGTAGGATGCGATCTATACTCGTGTGTGATTTTCATTGCAGGAATCGTTGATTTGTGATTCATATATGATAATCTATTTGTCTAAATCGTAATTTGCCTTGAATCGATTAATATAATCTTCTTCACAAGATATCACCGAGGAAGATTTTCTTTCATAATATCTCCGTAACTCACGATAATTTTTCCCTCCACAGGAGAAACATAATCGAGTTTTTCCTCGAATGCCAACTTGACAAACTAAACATCGTTGTGGTCCTTTACTGCCTCGTCGAATTGCATATATGTGAGCTCCACAATAATCTCCTCTGCAGGATTTGTCGCATGATTTTGTTGATCCAACCGTTATCCATTTGCATTGCATATTATAATTTAGATATTTGTCTAAAATATAATAATGGATGCATTTGATCTTGATGAGGCAGAATATATCATTCCAGAGGTCGATCGTGCCAAAAAGGAATTTTTCGATGATGGAGCGATTCATGTTTGGTCAACTTGGAAAACTAACTTCGTTGATGCTACGATGAATCTGGAGCGAGCGAAGAAGATAATCGAGCATATAAAAATCGAACACAAAGAAGAACGATTTATTTTCGGAATAAAATTTATTGCACAAATGCCTGACGACACTTGGATCATTCGCGATAAACGAGATCCAGTACGCGGTGGTAAGAAAAATGTTATTCTTGATAAAAATTCGAAGCCAGGATTATTATTGGGAATTGATGGTCCTTATTATGCTAGAGCTTATCCTTCTAGTGCTGTTGTTTATGGAATTTATCGGCTGAATAATAATCCTGACATGAAAAATCTACCCGCGATGAAGGAATCACCGATGATAAATTGTGTTGCTGAGCGCGTCATCGAGCACATGAAAAATGCCCGTCGTGGATCTGGCTTGACCCAATTGAGATTGGATAAAATTAACTCATGGACAAAGACAGTTGTTGATGGCGCATCGATTGACGATGTTGCTGCATTGAGCAGGAAACTTAAATTTCCTATCACGGTGAAAACACTATCTGGAGAAATATTATATTCGTCACCGTATAAATCTCGAGGATTACCAATCGAAATTGTTGATCATAATTCGCATGCATGGTCGCAGTCAGTGATGATATTCCCGAGGGATCGTGTTGTTAAATTTTATCCCGTAGATTCCGGGAAAGACAATTCCGATGCAATGTTTAGGTATATCAAAATATTAGCAGCGTCTGATCCAATATCGGTCTGGTTATTCTCAAGTGAAGAAAAATATGATCAGTTTATCCTGCCGCGAGGAGATATTTACCGAGATGAAAAATTACATGAATCGATGAAAAATATCGCGGTGAAATATTCGACAAATCCAGATCAGTTATTAACGAATTGTTTTACGGTTCCGTCTGTTGCTGCTCACGCTGCCAGAGAG
This sequence comes from Sinohyriopsis cumingii, assembly GCA_028554795.2. Classification (NCBI taxonomy): domain Eukaryota; kingdom Metazoa; phylum Mollusca; class Bivalvia; order Unionida; family Unionidae; genus Sinohyriopsis; species Sinohyriopsis cumingii. The sequence goes on along the minus strand of CM068841.1, from coordinate 29,414,033 downwards.
AAAAATTCGTGGAAACCTACGAGGAATGAATATCTCGCTGATATTCAACTTAGTTGTATCGAATACGGCCATGGAGGATTATGGAATACCAAATATTATTTCGAAGATATGATCTCCGTTGACATGAGCGCGTGCTATCCTGGAAGTTTCCTCGGATATGGCGATTGTGCAGATTATTTTGCTAAATTTGGCCATCCAACCAGTGAGATGTCGAGAGTTGCAATTAACGGACCGTTACCTGATTTTGTCATGACAGGATTCGCTCATGTTACTTCGTTCGAGTTTGCTGAAAATTTACATAAGATTTGTTATATTTGGTTTGGTCGGCATTTATCTCAGCGAAGATGGGTCCCTATAGTGTTGTTGAGATATATGCTAGATTCGTCGATGTTAATATCGTTGACGGTGAGCGAGGCGATTATATCGTATAGAAAGCAGACCGAGGTGTGGTTGCCGACGGATTGTGAAAATGCGAAAGATATCGGAAGAAAAATAATTGGTAAATTTACTCAAGGAGGATCCGTTGATCATAAACATCGCCACGCTAGGTTATTTATCAATGATGCCGAGATGGACTTTATTATTGCTGATACGGTATCGCGTGGAATATTCTGCAGCAGAGAGAATATTATCATTGATGGAACGAAGTTAGGTACCGTGATTAGTTACCTCGATGGGGAATCAGCGCAATATACGCATCTGAGATCGTCGATGCTCGCTTATGTGAGTATAAATTTGCTATCGATGATAAATAAATTTTCTGATATCGCGGTAAGGGTAGCGACGGATTCATTTTATATCGACAAGAAATATCAGTGTAGATTGGAAAATTTAATCACCGATGGCTCTTGGGGAACTTGGAGAATAAAAAACGAAGATATTCTAGATTATTGCGAGGACGCCGATGTCGAAGATTGCGATAAATTTCATAAAGATAAATGCGAAGAAATATCGACGGCTGCATCTGCGTTCGATCCAATTTCACGTAACAAATTTGTCTACGTGAATGGTCCTGGCGGTAGCGGTAAAACAACGAGAGCGATAAATTTATTTTCAAACTCTGATATGGTCGTGTTGACTCCAACTCATAGATTAGCGCGAGAAATAAGACAACGCGGCGTTAATTCTGGCACGTATCACAGTTATTTCAAATACAGCGGTGGATTGTGGGATTCAGCTCGCATGGGAAACAAATATATCAACAAGATTATAATATTTGATGAAATTTGCACGGTAAATTTAGTTGTGTTAAAATCATTCCTGACCTGGCTTGAGGGAAAAAATACCGCTGTAATAATGTGCGGAGATCATGGCCAGCCTGATCCTATTGATGGCGAATCTCCTCATGAATGGCTCAGAAACTTCGTAGACTATTATGAAGAGATTGACGCTGATTATAGATCTGATGATATTTTACTGACCGAGTTTAAGAAAATAATTCGATTACAATCGAATAAATTTCAATGTGACGTGATGAGAAGAATAATCGACGAGACTCCGATGGATATTTTTCTAAATTCGTGGCGTCCAGATCATTTGATCGTTGCTAGCAGGAAAATTGTTCGCGATGCTATTCAGGAAATGTTATTCAAGCTTCATTGCGAGAAATTTCCAACATTACAGGTACCGTTGTGTTACAGGCCCGCTGATACCAGGAAACAAAATATTAATGTTACTTTGCCATGCGGAGAAGAAAAAATATTAGTTTTGAATGATATTATTTTCGTTGATATTAATCTTGTCAATGATGCGATAAACGCAGAAAGATCACAATGGAAACTTGGATACGCAACAACGATACACTCATCGCAGGGATTGACAGTAGATGGCCAAGTTTGGATCGTCGATGATAGAATTTCCTGGTCAAATTTAATTTATCTGGCCGTGTCTCGAGTAAGAAAATTATCTCAGGTAGAATTAAATTTTACATTAACGACGATGGCGGTAGTTGAGTATCCTTTGGTATTATTTGTAATTCTTCTTTGGTAAATCCGCGTTGTGGTGCTAGCGAATCCAGAAAATAAATTGCCGGTCTTCCTGACGATCTTGTTACGGCTGATATTTTATGTGTCGTAACGCTCCAAGTTGGATCGGTTGCTCTTTTTCTTCCTCCTTCGGCTTCTCCTTCTTTATATAAATATCTGACCATGACGCTACCTAGCACAGGTGGAATAGTAGAATCTCGCTTTAGTGGTATATTTGTTTTTGTAATTGCAATTGCAGGCTTCATTGCTATTGTTCGTGTTACTTCGTTATTTAATGCGTTAATCACGTGAGGTAATCTTGTTACCCAATCGTGAGATCGTTTATCTTGGATAAATTCGCGCGCGTATTGATATCCGAATAATCGTTCCGCTAGTGTTTTATTGAATCTTTCAACGATAGCCTGACTACGGTGAACACCAACTATGCCACGTCGGATTTTAACATTATTTTTTTTCATCAATGAAGTAACCGCACCGAGGAATTCTCGTCCTGGATCAATCTGGAGAAGCTTCGGCCATGTCAATGGAGATCGTGAGTAAATTTTCTCAAACGCCTTTGCAATTTCCGTTGCTGTTTTATTTGATAATGGTTCTGCTTCTTTGTATCTACTTGCTATATCAACAACCGTTAGGACGTATTTGTATGTAACTCCGTCAACGGTATCGTGAGGAAGAAACATTAAATCAGCCTGATGAACTTCGTTGGGTACGCTGACGGAAAAACTCGCATATGGTATTTTTTTAGGCGGTGGAAGATAAATTTGCCAGACTGCCTGTTTCGATAGCCATGATGCAGCAACAGACTGTTTTACTTTTGCTGCCTTGGCAAGTTTGGCAATTGCTGATTTTCCTCGCCAGAATCCTCGCGGAGAATAATATATTTGCTCCATTATAATCTACCAGCGCCGAATACTAATTTACCTTTCATTCCTAATTTCACCACTAAAGCTGCCGCATGCTCCGCGAGACTTTTATTAGGAATCGCGTTTATTTCGTGAATTAACTTTACATCTGCAAGATGCCGTTGTTGTAAATCAGCATTACGATACGCGAGATCGTGATAGTAGCACGCCCTATCGATGGCATTTACTGGATTCTCGCCAGGTTTTGGTTGGCTATACTCATTTAGTCTGATATCGAGTCTTGTTCCAGGTCCGCAGTAATTGTATTTTGGCAGATGTTTTTCTCCGGGATATTTTGCCCAGGGCAGCCCTGGTAATTTTGACAAGAGGGATGTGATGTCTCCTCCGATTCTTCTACTTTTTTTTTTACAAATTTAAACTTGCGCGTGCTACAAACTGCGCATTCACCCTTGATTGCGTTCCTGTTGTTGCGTGTGACGATTTCGATTGGATTTATCGTATCTGTGCGCGTGCGACACTTAACACAATATAGATCCATGTATTCTAGTAACATGAATGTAATTGATTTTTCGGCCACGAAGAAACGTGAGCAAATAAAACACACCGCGGCATTACCAAATTCGATAAGAATGATAATCATTGGACCGTCGGGATCTGGAAAGACGCAGTTGTTATTAAATTTGATAATGCGATGGTTGAAATGGGACAAATTGTATTTGGTTGCGCCATCTGTTGATGATCAGCGATGTTATCAAGTATTAAAAGAATTTAGCGACAATACTGATGAGGGCACAATAGAATTTATCACGGATATCAATGACGCTCCATCGGTGGAAAATTTTGATGGCGACGTTAATAATCTTGTCGTTTTCGATGATGTGATGCTGGATAAGCAGACCAATCCAGCTAGGATATTTTCGCGTGGCCGACACAAGAACACCGATGTGATTTACGTGACGCAGCGATATACGCAAATTCCAAAGGTGATTAGAGACAATTGTAATATCTTATCGGTATTCAATGGTGTTGACACTCACACGCTGAGAAACATTCATCAGACTTGGTGTAACGGCGATATGGATATAAATAAATTTAAAAATTTCTTCAGTCACGCTCAGGCAACACCGCATGGTTTCATCACGATTAATCTTCATGATCCGCGTAGTAGATATCGAATCGGTCTTGATCAAATTTACTCATGAAATTGCAGCCTTTTCCTTGCAAACTTCATCGACACCCGATCTTTTTCCCACCCCCCCCCCTAAAAACACTTGTCCAGAATGATATAATTTGCACACAAAAATTGCACTCTGGGTCGAATTTACGCAAATTATTTTTCGTAGGAAGCTTTATTTTTGAAATCTGAGGCTTCTACGGAGAAAGTTCTCGTAGGAAGGTTTATTTGGTCTGGAACGTCTGGTCTGTAGAACTTCCCTGCTGCTTGAGCAATCAATACAAGTTCAAAAACAAAAGAAATCAGATGTCTCATTGGCATCTCTCTATCATGTCAGATGAAAATGGTGTTGAGATTCTATATATCACCTATCTTTAAGGACTTAGCACCTCTCTATCTTATTGCTAAATGTCATGACACAGAGTTGTGAATTATTTTTATGATGTGACAGTGTTGAATGCTATGTGATTTACTGTTTGATTAAATCATCCACAACGAGGATCAGTATGAAGTAAAAGACAGTGAGACATAATGAAAAAACTGTTTAATGAGATATCTAAGTCAGGTCAAAAATAGTATGAGATATAAGAAACAAGAATATTTAATTTTGTGAAAAAGTAAAAACCTGCCATTCATCATAAACAAAGACACGTATCAAACACAGGCAGCAGTATTACAGTAAATTAAGTCAAATTTCATTGGAGTAATACTAATTACATTCCAGTCTGTAAAAGTCAATCAGTTCACTGCATTATGCCTAGTATTCACTACCTAATGTACATGAAGGGTGAACTTGTTTCAGAATCTTACATACTATTTTATTCTTGACACACTTCATATGTCATATTGGTGACTGAGTGGCACCAATGCAAAATACATTAGGTAGTTCTGAATCAAAGTTGGCAGTTTTTGTGAGAAAATTGATTAACGCAGCTAAGTTTTACTATCTCTGTCAACTATTTATCAATTAGCACTGACACTGATGGGAAAAACAAAGAAAAACAAATAAGCAAGTCATTATTTTACAGAAAGATAAAGTGTAAAGCATACAAATACTAAAATTTTTGCCAAAAGCAAATCTAAACAGCTTTGCTCAGTTACCATCTTCCCGGTTTTTTAAGGGTTTACATTCTCTAAACCAGTTCAAAGGTCAGCAGAGAGCTGGGCATGGAGTCAATATATGCCTGAATTAAGTTCACCCCCATTAGACATTCTAATTACTAAACTGCAAATGAGGACACTGTGGACACTGGGATAGTTAAAAGAGTTCTATGGTTGTTGCTGTGGTTTTTTGTCACTCCCCATTGAGCTCATCCTTGTACTTTTACTTTTATACAGACTTTCCTTCTTGTAGTTCTGGATTTGTTCATGCTGCTTCCTCTTGAAGAATCCACACTAATAATACAAATATAGAGAGTCAATATGTTATTTATACAGAAATTAGAAACATTTTATCTAGCAGGTGCTTATAAATGAGGACAATTATCAACAGTTCTTTTACAAAAATTTATCATTGAAACACTTGGGTCCAAATTTCACTGGTTAAAATGAACCCCTATTGCGAAACAATCCAATTTTTTTATATTCAATAATTTACAGACAGTACAGAAGTTTTGATAGTTACTTGTGAAAAAATGCATGTACAAGATAACTGCACTATTGTAAAGGTGAAGAGACAAAGGATGCTTGTAAGGGGTAGAGAAGGTAAAAAGGACGAAAACTTGTAGCTCAAAATCTTAAAATAATCCTCCCACCCGTCTGACTAAGTCTTGCTTGGATTCTGATTTACTCAAAATAGTAAGGAGCTACTCAACTAACAAATTCTCATCTGCCAACTTTTAAATGATAAAGTTGTTACTGTTACAAACCTTCCACAAGATGATGATGACAATGATCAACAACAAAATGCCTCCTGCTACTGAGCCTATTATAATCCAAATGTTGATATCACTTGGAGGAATGGAGATCTGGCTTATCACCAGTCTTGTCCTTTTCTGAAGGAAAACATTGAAAAGCTAGTATGATGAGCTAGATAAACTAAGTATTATTCTGTTATTCAAATAATTCAATGGATTAATTGGTCACATACAACTAAGAATTTTATGAATTACAAAACTAACCTATGTATACCAACTAAATGTATTCATTGATAAGTCGACCACAACTCCACTTTTAGGACTTCAAAAAGCCAATTTTTCTTTGACCCACCTGCATGTGCTTAAAATATATGAAATAGAAGGCTTGAATCTAAACCATTTTCATTTTATCACATTTACCTCACATGTACTCTTGGTTCAAAATGGAAATGACTCGGCCAAACTTTGGTCATGGTCACATACAAGGAATTTTTCCCAAAATGAGTCTTGCTGCATGTATAATTTTCATTCTTTTTAATGTTTAGTCTCATGTATGGGATGTTGACATATTTTTGTTTCTTATGCTGAATGCATGGTAATTTTGCTAAATATTAACATTATGGTTCATGGTATTTTAATTATTTGTGCCCTAATATGATGTATGGCTCTCTCTCTCTCACACACACACACACACACACACACACACATAAATTGAATCAGAAATGTTTTACAATAAAGTTATTTCTAAGTCATATACTCAATGGCACTGAAATCATTTATTTAAAACATGGGCTTACCTCAGCAAGTAATTTATCAGGAATCCTAAAAGTCACATACGGGTCTGATACCTCTGCCTTTGATATGTATGTTATTTCTCGTAGACTCTGCACAAAATATATAAAATGTCAATCATAGTAATTTTCTTATCACTGTAGAGTTCTTTAATTCTATATTTGTATTATTTGTACTATCACTGTACATTTCTTTAGCTCTATTCTTTTCTTATCACTAAATTTCTTTGGTTCAATACCTTTATTATCATGGTACATTTCCTTGATTCAGTACTTTTCTCATAACTGTACATTTTTTAATTCTATCCTTTTCTTATCACTGTACATTTAAATTCTGTACTTTTGTTATCCATGTACAGTGACACTCAGTACTTTTCTTATCAACCACATTTCAATGCAGTACCTGTCTTATCACTACATTTTAAATTCAATTACTTTTCTTATCACTGTATATTTCTTTGATTCATTGATTTTCTTATTACTATATATTTCAATTCAGTACTTTTCTTATCAGTGTACAATTCAATTCAGTACTTTCCTTATCAGTGTAGATTTCAATTCAGTACTTTTCTTACCACTGTACAATTCAATACAATACTTTTCTTATCACTGTACATTTCATATTCATTACTTTTCTTATCACTTATCACTGTACATTTAAGTTTGGTAGTTTTCTTATCACAAATCATTTCAATTTAGATATTTCCTTCTTTTAATAGTTTTATGCACAAATTTCTCAGATTTTTATATTCATGGCAAGTCTGAAGTGTCCTTATTGGAGTAGATGTTCACTGTTTCCTTATGTTTTGAAGAATGGGTTGTTTTTTTAATATATGTTAGCAATCTATAACTTTTATGATTTTCCAACATCCTATTAAATAAAATGACTTCCAAACTTTTTACCTGCAATAATGATGGTGTTGCAACCACAATTACCACAATCTTCCAATTTAGCAGGTGATTTTTTCAACAATTATATAGAAAATCTTAAAATTCCATTTAAATAATATTTGTGAAAGTAATAATATTAAATGCCACAAGCAGCTTACAGCAAGTGGCATATTTGTACCAATAAATTTCACAAATTTTTATGAAACACAATTTTATGATTCCATTTGTCACGTTATATGTAAGGAACAAAAGCCAGATTGCAGCATGTATATACTAGACCCTGAGGCTAATTATTCGCTTCATAAATGTTGCGAGTGTCAGCCTTGCAAACAATGAGTGTCAAAGCGATGTGTATACAACTGGCCGGCCGGCTTATGTTATGATAGTGTAAGCCGACATCAAAAGGACACGTGGGAAGCCAGTTGTATATAACATAGCCATAGGAACTTGTTACTAGCGCCTTATTTGGCTGCATACAATTCACAGGTAAGTGGCATAAATTGCTGGTGTTGGGCTCAAAGGAATATCAAGTGGGGGTTGTAAATCCACCCTTGACAGACTGCTGGGGAGGAGGCAATGTCTGCTAATTATGTAGACCATGGGTGAATCGACATCCACTCAGAATTGAGCATGGCGTGGCCAGCATTGGCTGTTGTTGTTGTTGTAGGGTTTAACGCCATTTCTCAGCACACGAAAGGCTATACATGGCGGCCAGTATTAATGGTGGAGGAAGAACATGGGAAAACCCTGGAAAGAACCACCGACCCACGAGAAGCTACTGGCAAGCTTTCTCACATACCCACATTAGCAGAATCCGAGACTCGAACCCACACAGGCAGAGGTGAGATGGCATTGATCCGTAATGGAGAGTGCTTTAGACCACTTGGGGCCCTGCCACCATTGGAATTGCAAGTTTAAATCTAGTGTCTTGAAACTAAATGTAAGTAGTCGCTAAACCATCTTGCGGGAATTACATAAGGAAGTTATAAGCTACTCCGACATCATTCAAAATTGGCAGGAAACAATGCTATTCTGGGAAGCTTTAAGGGACCGGAGGAGCTGTAGGAGACAAGAAAAGGAGAGAATGGAAGTGGAGAATGTGGAAGGGTGAAGGACGTGATTGTTGGACTAAAAGGGTACTGGGTACCAGTCAAGAATACTATTGATGAGTAGAAACACAGGACAGGAGGAAAATCTATCACACTAAGTCAGATGATGAAATAGGCCATCACTTGGTCGAGTGAAAGACGAGTGATAGGGTTTTGAATATTGAATTTCATTTGAGGTAGGACTATCTGTAATTGAATGATATTAAATTTGTTTGTTTATTTGAATTTCACCTTTTGTGTATTCAGTAATTTAACTGTCGGCATCACTGACTGGGGGCTCGGACCTTTGCATCTCTATCACTACTTCAATTTCTGACAAAAACGAGCCAGGGTGGGTCTCCTGTAATAATTAAAGATATACTGGGAGCACCCCACCCCAACCTAAGGTAGTCTACAAGACCTTTACACTATTTATCACATACAGTTAATGAGTTTGCATTACTTTGTGCTGCTTTGTGACCTTACTAAGCATTACATTGCAGTGTGGCAAATAATATTTAACTACATTAAGAATGAGCATGGTTTGATAAATTACTTTAACACTAAAACAGGTTGAGTGTAGTCATTACCAAAAGTCATGGTCCAGTGACCTTTATATTTAAGCTTTTTCCCCACTTTATCAACAAAAATCATGTATACTCCAAGTTCATCTTGAAGATACGGTTTGATAAATGTCTATATAAATGTGTAAATATCTACAAGTCTAATGACATATCACTGATAAAATATATCTGGATACATAATCATTAGCGAGCTAGATAGACTGACAGATGCGGAGACAATATGTCTGTCAGGTCTCGCTTCAAAATAACATACCTCATATGCAAACAAATAATTAGAAGCCAATGATAATATTAAATGGATGTTATGTTTTTAAAATACTCTTATAAAGCATACAACCATTTTTGTATTTCAGATATATACATTAACTGTTGCTATAAACAAAAATCAATATTACATATCAGATGCATACATTACAGTTACTGTAAACAAAAATCATTACTGCATATCAGACACATACATAATAAATGTTATTGTAAGTTAAAATCATTATATCAGACATAAATAATAATTTACTAAACCAAAATCATTACTGCATATCAGATATTTACATAATAACTGTTACTGTAAACTAAAGTCATTACTACATATCAGACATACGTAATAACTGTTACTGTAAATTAAAGTCATTACTGCATATCAGACATACATAATAACTGTTACTGTAAACTAAAGTCATTACTGCATATCAGACATACATAATAACTGTTACTGCAAACTAAAGTCATTACTGCATATCAGACATACATAATAACTGTTACTGTAAACTAAAGTCATTACTGCATATCAGACATACATAATAACTGTTACTGTAAACTAAAATCATTACTGCATATCAGATATTTACATTATAACTGTTACTGTAAATTAAAGTCATTACTGCATATCAGACATACATAATAACTGTTACTGTGAACAAAAGTCATAACTGCATATCAGACATATACATAATAACTGTTACTGTGAACAAAAGTCATAACTGCATATCAGACATATACATAATAACTGTTACTGTGAACAAAAGTCATAACTGCATATAAGACATATACAAAATAACTGTTACTGTGAATAAAAGTCATTACTGCATATCAGTCATACATAATAATGTGCTTTTAAAATAATGTAGTGAGAAATCTGCATCGAATAATGGAGTGAAATTAAAACAACTACCTTATCTGATGGAATGTTTTTCTCAACAATGTTAATATTCACATCCACGGTTTTCTTTTCTTCTCCTTTTACAGCACCTATATTACACGTGACCAGACGACACTGATAGTTTGTGCAAGTCTACAACACAAAAAAAGATTTTCATTGGATTTATTCTTTCTGTACATAAAACATGTAAAAAGTTTATTATTTGATATTAAATTAACGATAAACTAAGAAGTCTCAGACATTATAATTTACAAATATAAGACAATATCTCCAATCTTTGATATAAGGATTGGGGGTATTGGAACAATGAAAATCAGAAACAGATTCAGCTGAAGAAAATGAACTGCCCATTCAAAATATGACAAATAATTTAGCTTCAAAGTAAACATAAGGAAATGTTAACATAAATGGATGATCTGTGAAGAAGAAATAATCATGTGCTATCATGATATGAGTCCTAACATGTTTCACACTATATAACTATGCTAGCTTTTCCATGTAAATGTCTTTGCAGCTAGTTTTGTCAGTTTAATGCTTATTTGTGCTTGCTCTCTAAAGAATTTAATCTAGGAATATACCATACACAAAACTCAATTCTAATTGGAAAATAAAATAAAGATCAATCAGTCTGCTAATTAACTAACTGCATTCATCTGGCTAGTAATAAATATCCATACAAAATTTCATCTTGCTGTGTGTTTTAATTTGGTAGATAATTACATTTTCAGTTGGTCCAATTAACTGACCCAGATCTTGTATTGATAATGCTTCCAGTCTGGGATCTGATCTCACCTATTCATAAAACATTGCAATGATTGTGGCCAAGTCTGTCTACAACATATCATTGCAGATATGAACAGTTTTTAGGTGGTTACTGATATCCAATGTGGCTCTTGGGTTACAGTCAGATGAAATGGCCTTTGGCAATGTGCAAAGTACCTTTCCATATCAAATCTGAAGATTAACAACTTGTAAATCCCTGTGGAATAACACATCCCTACCTCATGTTGCCAATTTGAACTATAATGCTATATCAATAAATAATCAAGGAATAATCAATATCAAGAAGAGAATCAGCTGTGACTCTTATTTCGAATGGCCATTTTGGTCATGTGACTCAAGTGTCCAGATTAATCATATAACTTGTATAATCATTAATTTGTAATGTGACTCTTACCATGGTTTAATAAAGTGACATATTAAAAAATAGAAGGATTACTTGTACACTGTAACCCAAATTGATCAGAACACTATCGTATTAATCAGTCCAATTTGTAATCTGACATGTTCAACTTTGATAATAGTTGCATGCTGATATTTTCGTCATGTGACAGCATTCTGGTCACATGACCAATGAAAACAAAATATCTCTATTAATTTATTACAAATAGATAATAAACACATTTCAATATATTATCATGCCTATTGCAAAAATAACTTTAAATTCCACTGTCATGTTTCTAAATTGGTGAACTGAAAGTTTTCCAATCTTGACATCACTTTTCCTGCCTTATGGAAACAAATAAAGCATGAATTTAAAAGAACAGCAAAAAACAATCCATCTATCAAGATAGCAGACTGAGCTCATTTACATATTCAAACATGTATAATGACAACAGACTGTGTTCTAAACACAATCCACATATTTAAGTCCATACAGATAATCTATAAAGGCAACAGACCAGGTTGCATCAGTTGACAAATTTAAATCCACATCTTTTTAAGTAGCAATGAAAACATCATGTGTTGCAAAATCTGGAAATTTGATCACCATGCAAATATATGAATAATCTTACAATATCAAGTTTTGATGGATCATGAACTGTCAATTCTGACATCTGAACACCATGTGGATCGTCTCTTTTGCGCCTTTGCTGATTAGGTACTGGTAGGCTGTCTATAATGCGTGTTGTTCGTTCTGTGGGCCCCACAGTTGTAGATGACATCAGGATTTTGTCACTCTCTGTATATGTTATAACACAGCCTGCTGAGACATTCTACAGAATCCAACAGAAAACAAACACATCATGTTACTTTCATGCAGCATACGCCAGCCAATTTCATGGCTGACTGGGGCAAAGAATGAATAGCCAGTCCATCTGGCCATTTGGAATTTTAGTAATATTGAGCAAATTCAAATTATAATTTTAATACCGCAAATAAATATTAAAATCCAAGTGATAAATAATGATGGTGACATGTTTCTGATGATCACTCATGAATCTGGGGGATATAAGATCATAAATAACTCGCACTTGATTTGCATTCAAAAGTTGCTGGTAACTTCAAATTAAGACTTCTTATGCATCTGTCCAATGTCTGATGACACATGCTATTTCTGATTCCCAATGTCATCAAGTATTTGGATACCTGGAAGTCACCTGAGGGTAAGAAAAATAAACACAGCCAAGAAAAAATTAACTATTCAAAATTGTATGACACGATGGAATGAAAACAATAGTTGGGTTACAGAATTTGCATGAAATACATAGAAACAGATTGCATGCTAACATCATGACAATGTTCATTCATTGATATTCAAGACTACAGCCAGAGAATTTTACATGAGCCTCTCAAAATGTAGCTTAAGTTACTGAATTCATTTCATGCACAGATGATTTCCACACCATCTGTATCAACACAAAGAGCAGCACTACTCATTCGATACATCTTGAAAAAGAGTGGTCTGTGTTGATGAGATCAGACACATTTTCCCTGGAGTTATGGAAGAATTCATTTTTTATACAGGCCTAAGCAATTATTGGATCTGTCACATGCCACAGGCAAACACATATGATCTACTACAAATCTCACAAACATCTAGTAAGTAAAATTGGCAATTAGTTTAAAGAAAATGATGATGCAGATGATGGGTTGAATTATGTAACTGCATCTATGTTTTAAGATGCTGATGTGAAAATTCACTGAGCTACAGTCATGGATATCATTCATGATGTTAAGCTGAATGGACAAGAACTGTTCATTTGCATTCTGCTTGATGTGGATGCATTTGATCCAGTTCTGGTTCCAGCGATCCATTGCTGGAACTCATCCTCTGCAGACCTAATTTTATGAGCAACTATACATTGGATACCACAGCCTAATCTTGTAAGGCTAGGTGTTGTTCTAATACTGTCGATGAAGACATCAATCAATGTTGATCTTAATTCTTTTTCAGACTATTTTTCTGACTGGTCATTAATGGTTTGATCATGAAGCCCAACTCTAGCTGAGTTGTGTAATGATCTGGATCAGCAACATTGCACTGGTCAGTAAATAATGACTATTTTATGCTGAATTTAATAAAAATATAATAAGTTTGATGTATGAAATCTTATTTAATTTTTGTTTTTTCTGAATGTTCTATGTTTCATTATCAGACGCCTTTTATGGTAATGAAAGTGGGACTGTTGGTCATTTAAAGTGGCATATATATATGTGTGTAAACTATCATCTTTCACTGAAAATTACATGTTGAGTTTTGTCATTGACCCAGCCATTTTATTATTAGTTACATGAGTGGAATTCTTGCAATACTCAACATCGTTTTTCTGTTCATGAAATATTTAAAAAGTCAGAACTGCAAACTGCACAAAATGCATATTGGTCACCTTTTTTGCTTTTCGTATATGCCTACTTTGCAATGTCCATGGATAATTAAATTTACATATATTTTTTTCTTTCCATCTGGTTGATAGAGTTGTGAATGGCTATCCATGTACTCAACCACTGATAATAACCTGGGTAATACAATGTGCCACCAGATACCCGTTTACAGTATACATGTTTTATAACAGTACAAGTGGACCCATAAGCTCCTGGCTTGTACAGGCAGCACTCTGTTGGACTCTTTTGTAAGATCCACAGATGGTCCAGGTTGTTAATGAAGTAGGAGGAGGAGGACAAAATTCAGGGGGCCAAAGTGGAAAACTTTCGCAATGGAAAAAGCTCAGAAGACAACATCTTTCCAGGACTTATTTAGTGTAGAATAGAAGACAGCACTGGAGAACAAGCAACATTATCATGGATGCATGAGGTGAGGGTAAGGTCCCCTTCAGTGACGGAAACTTAATCCATAATATTGATGTTTTGGTCCCTTGTGATCCCAATTACATGGCCTGGCCAGTCACAGCAGGAATAGGCCATCTGAATGGGAAGGATATCATTAGGATTATCAGTTTGGATGGATTGTGGGATGTTTGATCCATATAACCTATCCATATGTATGTTGAGTGAGAGGAAACTTAGCTGTTTGTTAGCTCTGTCCCTCGCTGTTCCGCAAAAGAAATCAAGTTGAACCATGAAGGGGCAAAGTAGAGAGAGGTGCCAAAAATGCTGTCATGTGGTGGTGACTTGGATGCCAGAACTGTTTCAGAGCATGGCAATGTCCAGTGCTTCATGGCTGAAGGTGAAGGGTAAGTTTATTTATCTCCCTTGTCTGCCAGAAATTTTTACACCGAGGAAAGGTCAGCATGCAGACTAGTTAGTATTCTTTTTGAGCTGTGTGTTTTTGCACTTTACCCATTGTTCTAATCTATAAGACAAATAGAGAAAAATGTAAAAATGAGGTCCTGCACCTGATTTTTAGAATGCAATGTCTGTGCAGAGCTAAATTGTAACAAAATTGACCCAGAAATTAATAACAGTCTAATAAAGCAATGAAGCATACAGGTAAATTATAATGATAATATCACCTGTATGGAGGAGAAGTATACATCTGTGGGCCTGAACATGTGATATTTGACTACAGTGTGGACACAAGAGCTATACCAAATGATGGTTATCTGGAAAAAAGTGATAGCAGATGATCTCAGTTACAATGCTAACTGTAGGGAAGGTCATAGAAAGCATGTACAGGTAGAACCATTGAAGCATGATTTTCCATAGCTAAAGATGATGTGGTAAAGGAAACTCACCTGTATATACATATATAAAGAGTTCGCTAAGGGCATAAAGACCTGCACATATATAAATATTGTAACCAGAACCTATCTTTTGAAGTTGCATAGATTACCCATGTGAGTGACTAAGTGCTCTTTAAATATCATGGAATTTTTATGCAGATAAACAGGACTCAAGTGTTGCTTATACAAACGTGAAAAGTAGAACATGACTTATAACCTTTCCTTGTCCAATCACAGGTGAAGCAATACAGAAATGTTGTTGCTGTAGGGTTTAACGCCATTCTTCAGTACATGATACATGGTGGCCAGTATTAATGGTGGAGGAAGAACCCAGGAAATCCCCAGAAAGAACCACAGACCCTCAAAAAGCTACTGGCAAGCTTTCTCACATACCCACACTGACCAAATCCAAGACTCAAACCCATGCAGACAAAAGTGAGATGGCAGTGATCTGAAACAGAGAGCGCTTTAGACCACTCAGCCACTCGAGGCCCCCCAATACAGAAATGTACACAAGTGTCTATGTTACACACAAAACCTTCACATAAAAGGAACTGAGGCACTGTTATAGATATTTACAAAGTAGGTGCAACAATATCCAAAATGAGGCAAATACCTGTAGGGAAAAAGCCCACTGACCACCTGTACAAATAAAAACATCGAAGTTGGCACCTGGATGCTATGAATGACTTGTAATACAAAATCGCCAATATGTACCCATTCGTAATGGCATTGCACACATATTATCAGTTTTTATAAGTGCTAAAGACTTGCACATACATAATTAATTATAGCCCAAACTTACTGTGAAGTCACTTAGTCTCACCCTGTAAGTACCTAAATGTGTGATGACAACAAAGTGTTAGCACTTTGAAAGTTAGAACTTTGTCATGATTAAAAGAGAAAAGTATACTTTCTTTAGAAGTAAAAAACTCCCCAACTTGTAATGATATATTCCCCATGTAGATTCTGGCTTTTGCAAGGTCTCTTGTGACAAGAGCACGCTAGCAACTGAAGTAGTAACTGATGTATCCTTAGACTTTGCCAAAAAGTCTTATACATAAGAGGAGATCACTCTGCCCGAGCACCACATAGGTCAGAAGACAGCTTTTAGCTCCATTTAGCTAAAAGTAGTATCTGGAAAGGCTGGATTTGTGAGGCAGTAGTTCTTCTTAAAGTATTATGATTCCATTGAAGAATGGGGAATCACAACAGGAAACCAAAACATCAGACAGAAGACACTGGACAACAAATTTTTACAAAAGTCATGTTACTGAAATAAAATTAGTCAATTCTTATCAATTTTTATGTGCTGAACACGAATATGACAGTCAAATTGCAAAATTGGCTCTAGTTTTTTTGTAATCTGCAAGAAATTAATGTTTACATAACGAAATGCATTCCAATAGTAAAAGGTCAACTGTAATAGCCTACCTATAAAAAATCAAGTCATTGACTACATCTTAGATTTCTTCGCCTGTCTCTTGTACAGCTGTTCGGGAGCATCTCTGAGGAGTGTCCAGCAGTAGTCAGCCAGCATTGTAGTGGACCATTTTCCCTGGTATCTTTGTTCCATTGTTGCGATATCTTGATGAAAACGTTCGCCGTGTTCATCACTAACAATACCACAGTTGCTAGGAAAGAAATCCAAATGGGAATGAAGGAAGTGAATCTTTAGAGACATATTGCAGCCAAGTTTCTTATACTTCATCAACATGTCTTCTACTAGTTCCTTATAGTTTTCTGCCCTAACATTTCCGAGGAAGTTTGTAGAAACTAGGCGAAAAGCATTCCATGCTTGTTTCGCGTCACCTTCCAGCAAGTTGTTGAACCGGTCATCTTTGAAAAGCTCTCGAATCTGAGGACCCACAAAAACTCCCTCTTTAATCTTTGCTTCGCTGAGTCGAGGGAATTTTTCATGCAGGTATCGGAATGCTGGCAAAGTCCGGTCAATGGCTTTCACAAAGTTCTTCATCAAACCTAGTTTGATGTGAAGGGGTGGTAGCAAGATTTTCTGAGCCTCAACCAGAGCTGGGTGTTGGATATTCTTCTCTCCAATGGCTACATTCTGCCTGTGAGTCCATTCCTTCCTCATGTAGTGCATTTCCCTTGCTCGGCTATCCCACTCGCATAAGAAACACATGTATTTTGTATATCCTTGCTGCAGTCCCATTAAAAGGGCAACTACCTTCAAATCACCACAGAGGTGCCAGCTGTACTTGTTATACTCAATGGAATTCAGTAGCTGCCTTAAGTTATCGTATGTCTCTTTCATGTGGACAGCATACGCTACTGGAATAGATGGAAGAATGTTTCCATTGTGCAAAAGCACAGCCTTGAGACTCAGTTTCGAAGAGTCCACAAATAGTCTCCATTCTTGTGGGTCATGAGTGATTTTTAAAGCATTCATGAGGCCCTCAATATCGGAACAGAATATCAGATTACTTTCCTTTCTGAAGAAAGGCTCCAATTGCTGGTGGCGCTTTCGATATGCAGTAATTGTGACATCTTCTTCTAGAAGATTCCATTGTTGGAGTCTTGATCCTAGCAATTCTGCCTTGTTCTTTGATAAGTCCAAATCACGAATCAGGTCATTTAGTTCTTCCTGTGTTATTCTGTGTGGGGTTGATGATGCACCACAGTGAAAATCTGGATCACTGCATGCTGATGGACCAGGAGAAGAACAGGTCGACTCACCTTTGTCTTCGTCAGATGAATCAAGAGAATATTCTGCTGGAGGTTCTGGAATAGGAAGTCCCTCACCATGTGGAACTGGTCTCAATGCAGACGGAATGTTTGGGTAGACTATTCTCGACTTCTTTCGCTTCGTTATTCCGCCGGAAAGAGGAGGAACCAAGCAGAAGTAACAGTCATTTAGGTGGTTGCTTGGCTCTCTCCACACCATTGGGACTGCAAACGGCATTGATGACCTTTTGCAATTCAACCACTGTGAAAGCTGTGTTGTACATGTAGCACAGCATATATGCGGAGCCCAAGGCTTGTCTTGGTTACCAACCTTGCATCCGAAGTAAAGATGATATGCCTTCTTCACTTGAGAATTGATACTTTTCTTCTGGTTGGCAAATGTCACTTCCCCACAAATATAGCAAAAATTGTCCGCGGTATTAACACACTTTCGAGGCATTACTGTTCTTTATTGTACGTAAATGGATAAAATAATAAGTTTTATGTAACAGTAGCTTGAACTGTCTCGCACAACATCTAAAATATTTTAAATGCTGAACCTATCTGATTGGGCTTTATATAGTACACTGCTTACGTCAGCTTCAGCAGCCGCCTGGCATTAGTATAATAGGCCTACACATGTATAGTACACTGCTGACGTCAACTTACTTCAGCAGCCGCATGGCATTAGTATTGCATTGCATCAGAAAATGATGCAATCAACTGTGGATGATGTGAGCATGATGGTATTATGCAATGTTACATCATTATTCCGGATGTTGCCGCAGTCCTACTGGAGAAATTTACACAGTGAAACATAGAAAATGAGGTATATGAATATCTTCAAAACGAGAGCCAATACAAATTTTTCACGGTTATATTCGTGTTCGGCACACCAAAATACTACAGATTAGGGCCTTTTCAAGTCAGTAATGATTTCACTGTTGACCAGTGAGATTAGACATTTAAATAAGGTCGGTACTGTGTTTATCATACAACTGTATCACAAAATCAGCAAACTGAAAAATTAAGGTAGTTACCATGATAAATGCAACTATGTGAACCCCAACAATAATTTACTCAAGGGGTGTCAAAGCAATGTGTAGGCAGCACATGATATCTATACTTATAATGTGAGTAGTAAATATTGGTTTTAGGAAGGAATGCAGCATAAAGCTGCATCCTTTGAGGTCCTGCCATCTGTCAGCATAAAACTTGAAAATATTAGTGCTTTTATAATATTTAATTCATTCCATGTTTCTTGTCAAACAAAAGTATTCCATGCCAATCCAGCTCAACTCTACTAAGGTAAATGTACCCATCTTAATTAATATTTTTGTTAACGTAAGGCCAAAAAAGATTTCCAATAATCCAAGGAGTTGGTAACTCCAGTTCTTCTATGAGTACTGAAACCATTCCTGACATTCTTGAGAAACACCAACATGCCAAATTTGGTATCAAAACCTTTTTTTTACTCCAACAAGAAAATTAGGTATCAGAAACTTTTTTTTTTACTCCAACATGCCAAATTTGGTATGAAAAACTATTTTTCTGATATTTCAGTTAACACATACAGATGATATCTATAAGTGCAGTACATAACAGTACATGTCATAACATTGATCTTGCAAAAGATATCATGGCATGCAGATCAATGAACTCATCTCTAGTAATGTCAAAATACAAACAGATGAAAAGTTTGGTTAAATCAATAAGTAATACTGTAAAGTTATTCAAGTTAATTCAAAGTATTCTTCATAAACTGAATTGGATAAAAATGTATGCATACTGGTTTGTATTATCGTACTCACAATACAGCTACTCCCATCCCCCAAGTCAAAATCTTTGACCTTAAATTAATGTCTGATTACTATGAATTTATTAAGTAGAATGCATAATATAAAGTCTAATTAAAATTCAGTTATATGTACAAGTCACAGTGTTCTCAGTAAAGTACTAAAAAAAAAAAAAACAAGCAGTGGCCTTTGCTTGACACCAAGGTCTGGTTTTTACAAGAGTGTTGACAAATTAGCAGTAAGATCTTGACCATTTTCATTTGGAACCAATTCATGCTGCAAGAAGTGTTTTAACAAAAAATAAAAAACATGCCAATGCCTCCAATGATGCAAGAGGAGTTGTAATAACATGATTTTCAATATGGTGTCATGCTGGATGCCATATAACACTGGTCAACAGTGAAATCATTACTGACTTGAAAAGGCCCTAATCTGTAGTATTTTGGTGTGCCGAACACGAATATAACCGTGAAAAATTTGTATTGGCTCTCGTTTTGAAGATATTCATATACCTCATTTTCTATGTTTCACTGTGTAAATTTCTCCAGTAGGACTGCGGCAACATCCGGAATAATGATGTAACATTGCATAATACCATCATGCTCACATCATCCACAGTTGATTGCATCATTTTCTGATGCAATGCAATACTAATGCCATGCGGCTGCTGAAGTAAGTTGACGTCAGCAGTGTACTATACATGTGTAGGCCTATTATACTAATGCCAGGCGGCTGCTGAAGCTGACGTAAGCAGTGTACTATATAAAGCCCAATCAGATAGGTTCAGCATTTAAAATATTTTAGACGTTGTGCGAGACAGTTCAAGCTACTGTTACATAAAACTTATTATTTTATCCATTTACGTACAATAAAGAACAGTAATGCCTCGAAAGTGTGTTAATACCGCGGACAATTTTTGCTATATTTGTGGGGAAGTGACATTTGCCAACCAGAAGAAAAGTATCAATTCTCAAGTGAAGAAGGCATATCATCTTTACTTCGGATGCAAGGTTGGTGACCAAGACAAGCCTTGGGCTCCGCATATATGCTGTGCTACATGTACAACACAGCTTTCACAGTGGTTGAATTGCAAAAGGTCATCAATGCCGTTTGCAGTCCCAGTGGTGTGGAGAGAGCCAAGCAACCACCTAAATGACTGTTACTTCTGCTTGGTTCCTCCTCTTTCCGGCGGAATAACGAAGCGAAAGAAGTCGAGAATAGTCTACCCAAACATTCCGTCTGCATTGAGACCAGTTCCACATGGTGAGGGACTTCCTATTCCAGAACCTCCAGCAGAATATTCTCTTGATTCATCTGACGAAGACAAAGGTGAGTCGACCTGTTCTTCTCCTGGTCCATCAGCATGCAGTGATCCAGATTTTCACTGTGGTGCATCATCAACCCCACACAGAATAACACAGGAAGAACTAAATGACCTGATTCGTGATTTGGACTTATCAAAGAACAAGGCAGAATTGCTAGGATCAAGACTCCAACAATGGAATCTTCTAGAAGAAGATGTCACAATTACTGCATATCGAAAGCGCCACCAGCAATTGGAGCCTTTCTTCAGAAAGGAAAGTAATCTGATATTCTGTTTCGATATTGAGGGCCTCATGAATGCTTTAAAAATCACTCATGACCCACAAGAATGGAGACTATTTGTGGACTCTTCGAAACTGAGTCTCAAGGCTGTGCTTTTGCACAATGGAAACATTCTTCCATCTATTCCAGTAGCGTATGCTGTCCACATGAAAGAGACATACGATAACTTAAGGCAGCTACTGAATTCCATTGAGTATAACAAGTACAGCTGGCACCTCTGTGGTGATTTGAAGGCAGTTGCCCTTTTAATGGGACTGCAGCAAGGATATACAAAATACATGTGTTTCTTATGCGAGTGGGATAGCCGAGCAAGGGAAATGCACTACATGAGGAAGGAATGGACTCACAGGCAGAATGTAGCCATTGGAGAGAAGAATATCCAACACCCAGCTCTGGTTGAGGCTCAGAAAATCTTGCTACCACCCCTTCACATCAAACTAGGTTTGATGAAGAACTTCGTGAAAGCCATTGACCGGACTTTGCCAGCATTCCGATACCTGCATGAAAAATTCCCTCGACTCAGCGAAGCAAAGATTAAAGAGGGAGTTTTTGTGGGTCCTCAGATTCGAGAGCTTTTCAAAGATGACCGGTTCAACAACTTGCTGGAAGGTGACGCGAAACAAGCATGGAATGCTTTTCGCCTAGTTTCTACAAACTTCCTCGGAAATGTTAGGGCAGAAAACTATAAGGAACTAGTAGAAGACATGTTGATGAAGTATAAGAAACTTGGCTGCAATATGTCTCTAAAGATTCACTTCCTTCATTCCCATTTGGATTTCTTTCCTAGCAACTGTGGTATTGTTAGTGATGAACACGGCGAACGTTTTCATCAAGATATCGCAACAATGGAACAAAGATACCAGGGAAAATGGTCCACTACAATGCTGGCTGACTACTGCTGGACACTCCTCAGAGATGCTCCCGAACAGCTGTACAAGAGACAGGCGAAGAAATCTAAGATGTAGTCAATGACTTGATTTTTTATAGGTAGGCTATTACAGTTGACCTTTTACTATTGGAATGCATTTCGTTATGTAAACATTAATTTCTTGCAGATTACAAAAAAACTAGAGCCAATTTTGCAATTTGACTGTCATATTCGTGTTCAGCACATAAAAATTGATAAAAATTGACTAATTTTATTTCAGTAACATGACTTTTGTAAAAATTTGTTGTCCAGTGTAATAACAGTGTTCTTGCGAAAAGTCATGTCCATACAATCATCCATTCATTATCAATTATGTCTGTCAAAGGCATCTATTTCTGAAGCTGTATCTGCATGATTTGAAAACAGGTACAACCATATCCAGAGGGAAATAGTAGTTTCAGAAAAAGCCATTCAGATTGGAGAAGCTGCTGTTGTCAAATTTTGGGTGGTCATGCTGATATAATTTTCATTCAGAGTGAGAAGTATTATGAAATTGTCAATATGACCAGAAGACTACTGATAACAATATTTTCAAGATGACTACCTTGCTGGAAGTCGAGACAGCAAGATATCATAAAAAGTATTTTACTAAAAACTTCAAGTCAATATTATTATCATTTCTTAAGGAGAAATAGCTAACACAAGCTTTTCAAGATGGCCACTTGGCAGTCATATTAGAGTTTTTGACAGGCACCTATTTAATTCAAGGTCAATTAGATAACATAAGAATATTTTCCTGCAAGCCAAATGCAGTTGTGTTTATCCATTCAGAACAAGAAACTATAAGAAAATCTTCAAGATGGATGTAAGATTTACAATTTTTTTCATTTAGGACCAACTAGAAAACCCCATTACAATAATATGATCCATTCTGAAAGAATTAGGCCACAATTAATATTTCCGGTCTAGTACCCACGAATGTAGTTCTAGTCTTTTTTTTAGAAAATTTTTCCTCTCTCAATTTGATGGTGATAGAAGAGTTAGATTTATGCATTTTTGGAAGGGATTTAAAGCTAATTGTTTATTCTTTAGAATATGAGCTCATGGTGTGGTTATCCTTGTGCATTTTGGCAACAGTGCACAGTGACTAATATGTCTTGGTGATGATCCGGAAGTGTCATCTGTGTTCTGTTTACATGCTGCTCTGTTTACAGTGCAGCCTATCAAAAAAATGCAGATCAACCTTTGACAAGAACTTCACCATGAAGTCATCATTGAAGGTACTTTAGATTAGGATATGATTTGTATTGATTGTCCCACAGTGGAAAGGTCAGTACTGAGAAACAAATGTCGAGAATATATAGTAAAATTAATTGTGTTCTATGTCCAGATGGAGTAGCCATATAAAGATTTTCAACATGGCTACCATATCTAATGTCTGTGGGATACCACTTTCATTAGAACTAATTAGAGATTATAAAAAGCCTTTGAATGAAAATTCCATATCAATATGTCCATCCATTCTGGAGGAGTAGCAAATTAAATTGTTTTCAAGATGGCCACCATGACAGCCACAGTGGATGTTAGGTCAGCATTAATATTAATCTGGAGTAATGAGACCTTTGGGTGAATACATTTGTAAAATGTCATGGCAATCCTCCCAGTAGTTAAGAGGATTTGTAGTGATAAACTTGTGCTAAAGAATGATGGAATAAAGTTCTTGTCTATAATCAGCTGAACTAAAAAATTATGTATACATGTAGTGCCCAAACCTAAACTTATAACACTCATTAAAAATTCCTTGTGTGCTTGATACTATACTGGTACATCCATATGCATGATAATGGACTTGTACACCCTTTCATTCAGGATAATGGACTGGTACATCCTTTATTCTGGATACTGGACTGATAAATCTTTGTGATTGATACTGGACTGGTACATTCTTGTTCTGAATATTGGACTAGTTAATCATGTGCACAAAATATTTTTTCCCACCCTAAATGCTAATATTATCTTGATTCATAAAGGAATTAGTGATCCAAGCACTATATGAAAGGCCAAGTATTTATTGATGGTGCTGTAAAATAATGAGAACTATACTAATCAATGCTTACCATAATCACTGCCAATGTGTTGCCATTATTGCCAATGGGGACAGTGATATTGATGGTAGCATTTATAAGTGGACTTGGTCCATTATTGATGAGGTGATATCTGTGAAGTATGTAAAGGTTTCTAACACTCTGTGGGTCATTCTTGTACTCCACTTGTTCCGACATAGATTTGCTGCAAAAATACAGATAAAAGGTACATAGTTGGAGGCAAATGTGCAAAAACAATATCATGACAAATGAATGGAAACTGGAGTGTGGAAACTAACTGCATGGGAGCTATATATATATATATATATATATATATATATATATATATATATATATATATATATATATATATATATATATATATATATATATATATATATATATATATATATATACAAATAATACTATCATTCAGGTTAGAGAATTTATTAATTCATACTCTACAGAGATTCAAACTGCTCTGGTGGCCAGGTGGTTAGAGGTCATGGGTTCGATCCCTGGCCAAGTCATACCAAAGACTTACAAAAATGTTACCAACACCTGCCTCGCATAGCGCTCAGCATTAAGAGGTTAGTGTTATGACTGGTTGGCCTGGTGTCAGGATAAAGTGACTGGCTGGGACATCATGCTATATCTCTGCGGTATGATGCCCCAGTGCTAGACATACTATAAACTATCACACTGCAGACATCGTAGCGATATGACTGAAAAACTGTTAAAGCTACATTAAAAATCGAAATCACACACACACACACACACACACATACACCAAACACAAAGAGATTCAAACCCAGGTCTGCGGGTTAACAGCACCCATCGACTTGCCTGCACACATGAGCCCATAAACCCTTGTGACTTTTGAAGCATACATCACCAAAAACTGATTTTACTCAATCGGTGTATGCAAACGTGTGTAACAGACACACTCGCATGATGACCTAGTAATTAATTCTCATCTATGTATAGTCATACCGGATTCCTATGAAAAGAAATCAAGGTATATAGAACTGATTAAAGAGAATTATAAATATAAACCAAACAGAACAGAAAGTGCTATCCATGGATTCCATAGAAGAATGCTTGATAATAGTAGGCAGAATTAATATTTTAATACAAATAAAACTATCATATAGGTTGGAGAATTCTTTAATTTGTGCTCTATGGAGATTTGAACCCAGGTCTCTATAATTAATTTTATATACCTGTGTTGTATTTAGGACATGGAGATGTTGTGATGTATTGCAGTGTTGTATTTAGGACATAGAGATGTTGTGATGTATAGCAGTGTTGTATTTAGGACATGGATATGTCGTGATGCATAGCAGTTTTGTATTTAGGACATGGATATGTCGTGATGCATAGCAGTGTTGTATTTAGGACATGGAGATGTTGTGTTGTATAGCAGTGTTGTATTTAGGACATGGAGATGTTGTGATGTATAGCAGTGTTGTATTTAGGACATGGAGATGTTGTGAAGTATAGCAGTGCTGTATTTAGGACATGGAGATGTCGTGATGTATTGCAGTGTTGTATTTACGACACTGAAATGCTATGATGTATATCAGTGTTATATTTAGGACATGGAGATGCTATGATGTATAGCAGTGTTGTATTTAGGACATGGACATGGTATGATGTACAAGTCATATATTTTAGGATATGGTGATTCTACAATTTAGGATATGGTGATTCTAAAGTATATATTTGCTCAGTAAAGCTACTATTAACATCATCAAACTAGAAGGGAATTGGTTTTGGAAACCAACAGTATATATTCCACCATCACCATGACAATAATCTCATTTTGTAACACTGGTTCTTGACAGAATGGAAGGAAAAATTTGCAAAGTGGATAAAATAAAGGTTTTGTTGAGAATGTTGCAAAAAACATTTTTCAATTATCGTTTTTCCAGATGCTACTTATTTTTGGTTCTGGTGACCTTCAGCAGATTTCTAAGGTCACTAGCTGAGATTCTATGCAAAGCAATGTATGTTCACTAGTGTGAAAGTATCTGGAAACCATTTTGTGATAATAACTGATGTCAACTTATTGATTTTGAATGTGTGTGTGTGTGTGTGTGTGTGAGAGAGAGAGAGATAGAGAGATTTGGAATTTTAAAGTAGCTTTAAAATTTTTAGTCATATTGCTATGATGTCTGCAGTGTGGCAGTTTATAGTGACATTTAGCACTAATGTCAACTTTCAATTTTGAAATGTACTGTGAGGGAACAAAGTATAATCAGGATTAACACATTCAACCCCAGAAATATTTATGTGCCAGGATTAACAGCATATCAACAAAATCCTAGCTATTATACAAAGCCAATCAGAATTTAAACCCTTATAAATAAATGTAAACATATAGTCCAACAAGATCAAGTATAAATGCTAAAAATGATAAAATGTATATAAAATTAAATATAAAAATAATGAAATAAAAATCAAATCCTTTAATACACAGGGTCAATTTTTCAAAATATAAACTACATTATTATAAAAATGTTCAAGGTTTATCTAGTTGAGAAATGTCTTTAACTGCGAGTATATAATAAAAAAACTTGTCTGTCACTGGGTGCGGATCAAGCCAAAGAAATGCAGACATCTTGTGGTCCAGTTTCTAAGGGTGAAAATATTACCTGTATTAAATTCAGATCAGCTTTTAGACTCTCTTTTATGATCAAAACCAATTTGGTCAATATAAGCAGCATGCAGAGAGATAAAACTTTGCAAACAATTTAGAAAACTTGACACTTGTCAAAAAGATGGCCCAGGAGACATCGTGGAAAATAAGACCCATCTAGAGATGGCATACTCCCACAGATCCCCAACATAAATACAGTACACTATAATCCAAAACTCTTCTCAATTCTTGTACTGCTTATTCACATATTTTATGATCCAAAACTGTCAATTCTTGTGCTGCTTATGCTAGTACCCTATGACCAATGTTACGTGTTTAGGCTTAAATAAACAGTAAAACAAGAAAGATTGAAAACAGCAATCTTTGAAAAATATAATAAATATTTTATTTCCCTGGAAAAATACTGTAAAATGAAAAAATATGAGAACTGACAGTTTCCAGAATCAAATCCAAAATTAATACAAGAATAATACACGAATACAACTTTTTGAAGTCCTAATATTGAAATGTTCTAATGATTCCAAGTTCAAGACCGATGAAGAATCCAAGATGGAAGGCAATGACACATGATGTAGCCTGTACTGTGTTGATGTCTACAGTTCCTTGTAGAAACATAATAATTAATCCTCTGGTCTTGGAAATCCAAATAAATTTGTCAAGAAAAGTCCTTTTTTCAAGAGTTCTGTATGAATGCTATAATATTTCCAGAGAAACGAATTAATCTTCTAGAGTCCAAAAAACCTGAAGAAAAATTAATATATAACTCAATGCTTCAAAACTTCAATTCTGGTCACAACAGAAGAAAACAACTTGACATCAAGTGTTTAGAAGCCAGACTGAGATCTATCCCTCTAAACATCACTACTAATACTAAGTATTTTGCAATTTTGGAAATGCCTAATTGCAAAATAGAGGATGACATGATCATGTTTACATCTAAAAGTCACATAGTTCCTGTATGTCCATGATAAGAACCAATCATTTTACTCAGAGAACATGTTGTTTATTTGACCCTAAAGAAAGGCCAGGACCTAAGCCAAAAATAGAAACAAGTGTTTCTGTTATTAGGTATCTAAGGAAAAACTCGGGTCAAACTGAATTTTCTGGAAAATATCAAATTCCTAGTAAACAAAATTACATTACATTGACATGTTAAAAAAGAAGACTCCCAAACCAACAAACAATCAAATCAAACAAACATCAGTCAAATCAAACATAAATTAATTCAACTATATGTAACACTTCCTCCCATAAAGAAAAAAAAATTATATGATAAAGCTTTCTTTTTAACACAGATTAAAGAAAAATATGAGAATAACTCTTATGGATTACACACAGTGTATATGAAATAATACATTGTTATACATGGGTAAAGTGCATCTGCTATTATATTATTTTTTCCCTTGATGTGCCTGATGTCAAGATCATCTTGCCAATGAAAGTAAGGGGGTTGTGGTCATTAAACACAATAATTGAAGAAGGAGCTGAACTAATGTAAACTTAAAAATGTTGCAATGTCAATATCAAAGCCAAACATTCCTTCTCAATTGCTGAATAAGTTCTTTGGTGCTTATTTAATTTCTTAGAAAAATAGCACACTAGATGATCAATACCATTTTCATCTTCTTGAATCAAAACTGCTCCAACCCCAAGATCACTTGCATCAACAGAAAATTTAATTGATTGGCTGAAATTTGGAGGTGTAAGACCTGGTGCGCTTTTGAGTATGGTTTTGAAAAAGCCTCCTAACATTTTTCAGTCCAAAGAAACTTGTTTTTCTGACTCAATAAATTTGTCAGGGGTTCAGCAATTATAGAAAAATTGGAATAAAATTTTTGATACTATCCGCCATTACCTAAAAATTGCATCAGTTGCTTTTTTATTAACAGGCATGGGAAATTCAAAGATAGCCTTGACCTTAGCATCTATAGGCTTAACTTGTCCATGTCCCATGATGTGTCCCAGAAATGTAACACTAGCATGGCATAACTCACTTTCAGATAAATTAATTGTCAAACATGCATCTGTGAGTCTGTCAAAGAATTTCCGAATTTTTGCTAAATGTTCTTTCTATACTTGGCAACCCTTTCATCCCAAATGACATTATGTTATATTGGTAAAGTCCATCTGGAGTCACGAATGCCAAAATTTCCTTTGCTCTTTGTTTGTGGAATTTGCCAAAATCCTTTCAGAGGGTCCAATTTGGTGACATACTTGGCACTCTCGATCTTATCAATACAATCATTGCTTTTTGGTAATGGAAATTACTCTGTTTTTGTCACACTATTCACCATCCCATAATCAGTGCACATATGGAAAGTTTTATCTGCTTTCAGAACAAGTATGCATGGTGAACTCCAGTCCCTTTTAATGGGCTCTGTAAAGTCATTATCCAGCAAATATTGAATTATCTTTTTCAAGTATTTCTGTTTAAGAGGGTTCATCTTGAATGGGTGTTGTTTCACAGGTTTGGAATTTAGAATTTCAGCATCATGAAAAATTGTGTTCGTTCTTATAGGAACATCTGGAAATAAGTGCTCATATTCAAATAATAACTGTTTAAGTTCATTTCTTTTTGCTCTTGCAAATGTGAACGTTTCTGGTCCAGAGAATGACATGATCATGTTTACATCTAAAAGTCACATAGCTCCTGTATGTCCTTGATAAGAACCAATCATTTTACTCAGAGAACAAGTTGTTTACTTGACCCTCAATCAAGGCCAGGAACTAAGCCAAAATAGAAACAAGTGTTTCTATTATTAGGTATCTAAGGATAAACTCAGGTCAAACTGAATTTTCCAGAAAATATCAAATTCTTAGTAAACAAAATTACATTACATTGACATATAAAGAAAATAAAAAGACTCCCAAACCCAGAAACAATCAACTCAAATCAAACACAAATTAATTCAAATATAAATTAAATCAAGTATATGTAACACCAAGAGTTGTCAATTCTTGTACTGCTTATGCTATTACCCTATGAACAAGAGCTGTCAATTCTTGTACTGCTTATGTTATTACCCTATGACCAAGAGCTGTCAATTCTTAAGAGCTGCCAATTCTTGCACTGCTTATGTTAGTTCACATATGACCAAGAGCTGCCAATTCTTGTACTGCTTATGTTAGTTCACATATGACCAAGAGCTGTCAATTCCTTTACTACTTATCCTAGTACCCTATGACAAAGAGCTGTAAATTCTTGTACCACTTATCCTAGTACCCTATGACAAAGAGCTGTAAATTCTTGTACCACTCATCCTAGTACCCTATGACCAAGAGCTGTCAATTCTTGTACTGCTTATGCTAGTACCCTATGACCAAGAGCTGTCAATTCTTGTATTGCCTATACCAGTACCCTATCATACAGAACTGTGAATTCTTATACTGCTTATACTTATACTACTATCTTATCAAAGAACTATCATTCTTTTATTGCTTATTCAAGTACCGTATGACACAGAACTGTCAATTCTTTCCCTACTTATGTACACATAATTATTATAGTACTTAAGCAAGAACACTATGTACCAAAAACAAGATGTTTACAGACAGACATACAGACATAACAATAGTTATATCCCCTTCCATATTCCATACCTGGTGGATAAAAACATAATGTTCTTCCATTCTACTTTAAAAATCCTTTTATGAACAGATGGTACATAAAAGTTTTAAAGCTTACAATGTTTGATCAATGGCAAATGTTCCATACAAAGTGTTGGTCTGTCTATACAAAGTGTTGGTCTGTCTATACACAGTGTGGACTGTCTTAACCTCCATTATTTCTATCATAGTTTAAAATGAGGTAGTCCAATCAATTATCTTATAGTTCGATGGGAAACAAGAAGATGGTGTCTTATCAGGATTACAAGCAACATATCTATGCCAAGTATCAAAAGGATATATTTAATGGACTTCAAAAATATATTTAATGGGCTTAAGTTTTTCTCCAGAAATAAAAGTGAATTATATATGGGTGGATGAACAAACAAATGAATCAATGCATAAAAAAGACTGAACCTTAAAGAATTCCTAATAATTAATGGATGTATGGATAGATCAATGGGTATATGCAAACAAAATATTTAAACTAAAGAATTCCTAATGATACATGGATGGAAAGGTGCATGTGTGTTATGACTGGGTAAGTATTATCAAACAAACATTTTACCCCAGAAATTGGTTTCTTCTTCAAATATGTTACCCAATCATAATACCTTAGAAGAACAGATAACAGGTGGAGGGAGATACATATCCTTACCCTGGAGAGACCACCTCCAGCCCCCTAAGGTATGTGAGGCAGCTTCTAGGTAACCTGACTGGAAATTAGACTCAATATGTCGGGGAACAGCTTTGAAAGGGAAACATTTTCCCTCCAGCAAATCCAGCACAAGTCATGAAAGCTGTCTTTATGAAACTACTGAACAGCCCAGAAAAGCAACCTTTAGCACCAGAGGAAAAGATTCCTACATATCGAACTGAGCCATTTAGAATTAAAGATCATGAATAAAAACTGGAGAAGTGTACTCAGATATTAATCCAACAGTATGGATAATAACATTTAGAGAACAGTTTCCTAATGATATATGGATTTATAGACAAAAGCATAAAAACTAATTTAAACAGTAGAATTCCTAATTGCAAAAGACACATGTAGACCACCAGTCTATTATAGGCATACAGTTTGGTTCCAATATCTTGATGATTGTAAAGTTTGCTCTCAAAGTCATAGCATGAATAGATGGATGAACAGACAAATGGACCAATACATAAAAAGCATTAACACAATGCAAATCTACACCACTAGCCTATCAAGTAAGGCATATCTACGCCACTACCAAAATAAGTAAGGCATATCTACACCACTACCACAATAAGTAAGACATATTTACACCACTACCAAAATAAGTAAGGCATATCTACACCACTACCATAATAAGTAAGGCATTTGTACACCATTAGCCTAACAAGTAAGGCATATCTACACTTCTACTCTAATAAGTAAGGCATATATACACCACTACCAAAGTAAGTAAGGCATATCTGCACTGCTCCCCTAATAAGTAAGGCATATGTACACCACTAGCCTAATAAGTAAGGCATATCTACATCACTAACATGATAAGTAAGGCATATCTACACTGCTACCCTAATAAGTAAGGCATATGTACACCACTAGCCTAATAAGTAAGGCATATCTACATCACTACCATAATAAGTAAGGCATATCTACACTGCTACCCTAATAAGTAAGGCATATGTACACCACTAGCCTAATAAGAAAGGCATATCTACACCACTTACCAAAATAAGTAAGGCATATCTACACCACTTACCATAATAAGTAAGGCATATCTACACCACTAGCCTAACAAGTAAGGTACAGCTAAACCACTACCATAATAAGTAAAGCATATCTAAACCACTACCATAATAAGTAAGGCATATCTACTCCATTAGTCTAATAGGCAAGGCTTCTATAACCATTAACCTAGTAGGTAAAGAATATGTACACCACTAGCCTAATAAGTAAGGCATATCGACACCACTAGCCTAGTAAGTGAGGCATATCAACACCACCAGCCTAGTAAGTGAGGCATATCGACACCACTAGCCTAGTAAGTGAGGCATATCAACACCACTAGCCTAGTAAGTGAGGCATATCGACATCACTAGCCTAGTAAGTGAGGCATATCAACACCACTAGCCTAGTAAGTAAGGCATATCGACACCACTAGCCAAATAAGTAAGGCATATGTACATTATTACCCTAATAAGTAGGGCATATTTACACTACTAGCCTAATAAGTAAGGCATATGTACACTGCTACACTAATAAGTAAGGCATATCGACACCACTAGCCAAATAAGTAAGGCATATGTACACTGCTATCCTAATAAGTAAGGCATATATACACTGCTATCCTAATAAGTAAGGCATATGTACACCACTAGCCTAATAAGTAAGGCATATACATACTGCTATCCTAATAAGTAAGGGATATCTGCACCATTAGCCTAATAAGTAAAGCATATATACACTGCTACCCTAATAAGTAAGGTATATGTACACCATTAACCTAATAAGTAAGGCATATATACACTGCTACCCCAATAAGTAAGGCATATGTACACCATTAGCCTAATAAGTAAGGCATATATACACTGCTATCCTAATAAGTAAGGCATATGTACACCATTAGCCTAATAAGTAAGGCATATATACACTGCTACCCCAATAAGTAAGGCATATGTACACCATTAGCCTAATAAGTAAGGCATATATACACTGCTACCCTAATAAGTAAGGCATAAGTACACTGCTACCCCAATAAGTAAGGCATATGTACACCATTAGCCTAATAAGTGCACCAAATTTCATCAAGATATTTTGAACAATTTTTGAGTTATGTTCCAGAAATTAAAAAATGTATGGGCAAACATACAGACATATTACCAACATCATAATAGTTACATATCACCCACCCTCCAGTAGATACAAATAGCTTACTCTATATAAGCTGAGTCCACCTGCAGATCAGAGTCTATTTTGATTCTTCTACTGATTACTCCTAAATTTCACAGACGTGCTGGTGCATTATGCAAGGGCAGATCTGGGTCTGTGCAGTTTGGAGTTGGACTTGTCTTATAAGCAAGTATAGATGGTAAAAGAAATTTAAAAATTATTGTGATATGGCTGTGAAAATCATCTTCAAGGTAACAAAAATAAGTCACAAAAATTTAATTTGTCTATCTCAAGTCATGTTTGCTTAGTCATGATTACAAGGTTTTTGTTCAAAAGTTTTAAAATGTGGTTAAAAAATGTATCATTCCTGAAATGGTCTGAAAATCTAAACATAATATATAATAGAAAAATGCCTACCAAATTTGTTTAATTTGTGTGAATTCTGCATAATCAAGCTTACAAAGTATTTGTCAGAAAGTTTTAAAATGTCTATACAATTTTGAAGAATGATAAAAAATAATTGATCAGGTAATCTACATATGAATACGGATTCCAAACAAATTTTATTTTTGTATCTTTAATGACCTTTGCTTAATCCTACTCAAAAGGCTTTGGTCCAAAAAGTCTAAGTTAATACATGTTGAAAACTGATCAGGTTTAGATGTGCTAAAATTAAATAAATATCCAATTTTAAAATTAAGTCACAGTTATCAGACTGATCAGGTTTAGATGTGCCAAAAGTAAATAAATATCCAATTTCAAAATTAAGTCACAGTTATCAGACTGATCAGGTTTAGATGTGCCAAAAGTAAATAAATATCCAATTTCAAAATTAAGTCACAGTTATCAGACTGATCAGGTTTAGATGTGCCAAAAGTAAATAAATATCCAATTTTAAAATTAAGTCACAGTTATCAGACTGATCAGGTTTAGATGTGCCAAAAGTAAATAAATATCCAATTTCAAAATTAAGTCACAGTTATCAGACTGATCAGGTTTAGATGTGCCAAAAGTAAATAAATATCCAATTTCAAAATTAAGTCACAGTTATCAGACTGATCAGGTTTAGATGTGCTAAAAGTAAATAAATATCCAATTTCAAAATTAAGTCACAGTTATCAGACTGATCAGGTTTAGATGTGCCAAAAGTAAATAAATATCCAATTTTAAAATTAAGTCACAGTTATCAGACTGATCAGGTTTAGATGTGCCAAAAGTAAATAAATATCCAATTTCAAAATTAAGTCACAGTTATCAGACTGATCAGGTTTAGATGTGCTAAAAGTAAATAAATATCCAATTTCAAAATTAAGTCACAGTTATCAGACTGATCAGGTTTAGATGTGCTAAAAGTAAATAAATATCCAATTTCAAAATTAAGTCACAGTTATCAGACTGATCAGGTTTAGATGTGCCAAAAGTAAATAAATATCCAATTTCAAAATTAAGTCACAGTTATCAGACTGATCAGGTTTAGATGTGCTAAAAGTAAATAAATATCCAATTTCAAAATTAAGTCACAGTTATCAGACTGATCAGGTTTAGATGTGCTAAAAGTAAATAAATATCCAATTTCAAAATTAAGTCACAGTTATCAGACTGATCAGGTTTTGATGTGCCAAAAGTAAATAAATATCCAATTTTAAAATTAAGTCACAGTTATCAGACTGATCAGGTTTAGATGTGCTAAAAGTAAATAAATATCCAATTTCAAAATTAAGTCACAGTTATCAGACTGATCAGGTTTAGATGTGCCAAAAGTAAATAAATATCCAATTTCAAAATTAAGTCACAGTTATCAGACTGATCAGGTTTTGATGTGCTAAAAGTATATAAATATCCAATTTCAAAATAAAGTCACAGTTATCAGACTGATCAGGTTTAGATGTGCCAAAAGTAAATAAATATCCAATTTCAAAATAAAGTCACAGTTAGTACCAGAATTTAAATATTATGATTCATGGTAAGTGTGATAGATGGAGAGATGTGTGTGATTTTGGATTTTTAATGTAGCTTTAACAATTTTTCAGTCATCAGTCATATCACTATGATGTCTGCAGTGTGTCAGTGTGGCTAGTAATGTTTAGCACTAGGGCATCATGCCGCAAACACATAGCATGATGTCTCACCCGTCACATTATCCTGACACCAGGCCTACCAGTCCTAACACTAACCTCTTAATGTTGAGCACTAAGCACCATTTTTTAAAGACTTTGCAATGACTTGGCCAAGATTTTAACCCACAACCTCCTGCATCTGAGGTGGATGCTCTAACCACTTAGGCCACTGGAGCAGTTGGATAGATAGAAAGGCAGCTTGGTGGATGGGAAAACATCACAAAACTAATGTCTCCATTGGGAAAGAGGGAAAATCAGGAGGAGGAATAAATATCTCTCAAATACAACATTGTCATTCCCATTCCATTGTGTATTATGTTTTTAAAAAATATAACAAAAACTGATGTAATTATAATCTTCTGACACTAATCTACTGTGTCATGACATAACATTATGGTCAATATTTTGACTGTTTATCAGATTCTGATGGCTGACCAATCAGATTCAAAAATCAATCTGAATGTATAGTTAGTATCAAAATCTTTTTATAAAATTTGTCATTTCTTTTAATCCTCCATCACTTTATTTTGATAAAGACTTCCTAAAACATCCAACTTGTATTGACCAATATACCTCATTGCATTAGGAAATGCTGTTATGAAAATTATATTCTGTATAAATTCAAATATATAAATTACACTTCACTGTACATGACGTGTGTCTAGTAATGAAACTCTGCCATCACTTTGATATGGCATCAATATACCATGGAAAATTCTTGAATGTTCTTTCTTGTTTCAGGTAATTTTTGTACATTAGTACAAGATTCATTTAGTGATGGCTTATGCTCCCAGTTACCCATACTGAGAGATACACATAGCAACAGCTATATCCTACTGTATTACATATTAGAGGGACAAAAATTTTAAAAACAATTAACCCAAAAGTTGATAGTGCCATCTGGAAGAGTAATGTGGGTGAATTAAAGTCAACAGTACACATGTGCCATCTGGAGAGTAGAGTGGGTGAGTTAAAGTCAACAGCACACACATGCCATCTGGAGGAGTTCAACAGTACACATGTGCCATCTGAAGGAGTAGAGTGGGTGAGTTAAAGTCAACAGTGAACATGAGCCATTTTGAGAAGTTGAGTGGGTGAGTTAAAGTCAACAGTACTCATGTGCCATCTGGAGGAGTAGAGTGGGTGAGTTAAAGTCAACAGCACACACATGCCATCTGGAGGAGTTCAACAGTACACATGTGCCATCTGAAGGAGTAGAGTGGGTGAGTTAAAGTCAACAGTGAACATGAGCCATTTTGAGAAGTTGAGTGGGTGAGTTAAAGTCAACAGTACTCATGTGCCATCTGGAGGAGTAGAGTGGGAGAGTTAAAGTCAACAGTACACATGTGCCATCTGGAGGAATATGGGTGAGTTAAAGTCAACAGTACACATGTGCCATCTGGAGGAGTAGAGTGGGAGAGTTAAAGTCAACAGTACTCATGTGCCATCTGGAGGAGTAGTATGGATGAGTTAAAGTCAACAGTACACATGTGCCATCTGGAGGAGTAGAGTGGGAGAGTTAAAGTCAGCAGTACACATGTACCATCTGGAGGAGTAGTATGGGTGAGTTAAAGTCAACAGTATACATGCGCTGTCTGGTGGAGTAGAGTGGGTGAGTTAAAGTCAACAGCACACACATGCCATCTGGAGGAGTTCAACAGTACACATGTGCCATCTGAAGGAGTAGAGTGGGTGAGTTAAAGTCAACAGTAAACATGAGCCATTTTGAGAAGTTGAGTGGATGAGTTAAAGTCAACAGTACTCATGTGCCATCTGGAGGAGTAGAGTGGGAGAGTTAAAGTCAACAGTACTCATGTGCCATCTGGAGGAGAAGAGTGGGAGAGTTAAAGTCAACAGTACACAGGTGCCATCTGGAGGAGTATGGGTGAGTTAAAGTCAACAGTACACATGTGCCATCTGGAGGAGTAGAGTGGGAGAGTTAAAGCCAGCAGTACACATGTACCATCTGGAGGTGTAGTATGGGTGAGTTAAAGTCAACAGTACACATGCGCTGTCTGGTGGAGTAGAGTGGGTGAGTTAAAGTCAACAGTACACATGTGCCATCTGGAGGAGTAGTGTGGGTCAGCTTAAGTCAACAGTACACATATGCCATCTGAAGGGGTAGAGTGGGTGAGTTCTATTATCTTTAAACCTATAAGAATTATATATAAATCTTAGGATCTAACAAACATGCCAGTAGACTGTTCTTTCTTGAAACTTACCTCGCAATAATTTCTACAGTTGCCTCCAGTCTTACAGGTATAGTAATGTTGAAGATGTTGTTGGTCAAATTGACATCTGTATTTGCCTGGTTAGCTTGTGCAAATATTGTAATCTCTTTTGGCATCTTAGCTAAATCTTGTACACTTGGCAGCAGCCACTTTTCTGAAACATCATACTTGAAAACAATTTGAATGTACTGCTTTGCATCCAACTTGCCATTTGCTGTGCATGTCACATTCGAATGTGTCAAACCTGGTGCTTGATTTTCCTGACACAATGCTCCTACAACACCACGCTTTGAGCTGCAATAGTAAGCAAAGTATTATGATCTTTTTTATTTTAAATTTGACTTTGATAATTTTGTTCTCATCCTTATATGATGTATACATTATTCTACTATTATAAGTCAAGGTCATTCATCCAGTAAAATTATTGAAAATAGGGAGCGAGTTTGTAATTGAACTTGCTTTAATTCTTAATGAAAATTCATCAAAAAGTTGTAAAAGTGGTGTATATACTTATCTTCAAGCAGGGGTTTATCTGATTGATAAATACCATCAAGATGCAGATAGTGTTTAGATCGATACTATCAATATTTAGATAGTACTCAGACTGATAGATTACATGAAGATGCAGATAGTACTCAGATAGTATCAATATTCAGATGGTACTCAGATAGTACTCAGACTGATAGATTACACGAAAATGCAGATAGTACTCATATAGATACCATCAATATTCAGATAGTACTCAGACTGATAGATTACATGAAGATGCAGATAGTACTCAGATAGATACCATCAATATTCATATAGCACTCAGACTGATAGATTACGTGAAGATGCAGATAGTACTCAGATAGATACCATCAATATTCATATAGCACTCAGACTGATAGATTACGTGAAGATGCAGATAGTACTCAGATAGATACCATCAATATTCATATAGCACTCAGACTGATAGATTACATGAAGATGCAGATAGTACTCAGATAGATACCATCAATATTCATATAGCACTCAGACTGATAGATTACGTGAAGATGCAGATAGTACTCAGATAGATACCATCAATATTCATATAGCACTCAGACTGATAGATTACGTGAAGATGCAGATAGTACTCAGATAGATACCATCAATATTCATATAGCACTCAGACTGATAGATTACGTGAAGATGCAGATAGTACTCAGATAGGTACCATCAATATTCAGATAGTACTCAGACTGATAGATTACATGAAGATGCAGATAGTACTCATATAGATACCATCAATATTCAGATAGTACTCAGACTGATAGATTACATGAAGATGTAGATATTACTCAGATATATACCATCAGTATTCAGATAGTACTCAGACTGATAGATTACATGAAGATGCAGATAGTACTCAGATAAATACCATCAATATTCAGATGCTACTTGGACTGTCAGATTCCATCATAATTTAAACAGTATTTGGATTGATAGATTTGATCAAATTCAGACAGTACTCAAGATTCAGACAATTTGTGAATCAATAGATTCCATCGAGATTCAGCAAGTACTCAGACACAGATTTTATATAAATTCAGATAGTACTATCATACATTCAATCAGGATTCAAACAGTACCTGCACTAATAGATTCCATCAAGATTTTAACAATACTAAGATTCCACCAAGATTCAGACAATACTCAAGACTTATATATCCCATCAAGATTCAGAAGGTACTTGGATTGCTTAATTCCATCAGAACTTAAACAGTACTTGGATTGTTAGATTTCATCAAATTCAGACAGTACTGTAATAGATACCATCAAATTCAGACAGTACTCTGATAGATAACATCAAATTCAGACAGTACTCTGATAGATACCATCAGGATTCAGACGGTACTTGGATATATACCATCAAGTTCAGACATTACTCTGATAGATAACATCAAATGCAGACAGTACTCTGATAGATACCCTCAAATTCAGACAGTACTCTGAGAGATACCATCAGGATTCAGACAGTACTTTGATAGATTATTTCAAATTCAGACAGTACTCTGATAAATACCATCAGGATTCAGACAGTACTTGGATAGATACCATCAAGTTCAGAAATTACTCTGATAGATAACATCAAATTCAGACAGTACTCTGATAGATACCATCAGGATTCAGACAGTACTCTGATAGATACCACCAGGATTCAGACAGTACTTGTATTGACATATTTCATCATTATTCAGACAGTACTTGGATTGACTTAAATCACCAGGATTAAGGCAGTATTGGAT
The DNA here is from genome assembly GCA_028554795.2 of Sinohyriopsis cumingii. Taxonomy (NCBI): domain Eukaryota; kingdom Metazoa; phylum Mollusca; class Bivalvia; order Unionida; family Unionidae; genus Sinohyriopsis; species Sinohyriopsis cumingii. The sequence goes on along the minus strand of CM068841.1, from coordinate 29,373,954 downwards.
TGACAGAGTCCATCAGTATTCAGAGAATATGCAGACTGGTGGATTCCATAAAACTTCAGACAGTCCTCTAAATAATAGATTCCATCAAGATTCAGACAGTACTCCAACTGATAGTCTCTATGAAGATTCAGAGAGTACTCATATTTATAGGTTCCATCAAGATTTAGACAATGATTGGAATTTTAGATTCCATAAGGATTTTAACAGTACTTGGATAGTTATGTTCCATCAGAATCAAGACAGTACTCTGACAGATTCCATCAGAATTCAAAAAGTACTCACATAGATTATATCAAGATTCAAACATCTTTGTATTAAATGTGACACAAACAGACTACACATCAAGTTTTATTTCTGTAATGGTGAATGCATCAAATTATTGATAACACATGCATTATGCAGGTGTATACACTCCTTCACTCAAAGGATTTCCTCAGTCCTGCCATGAAGATATATCTTGTCTGTGAACTCAAACTTGAACAACCAAAAACTTGAACTGAAAATTTGGGACCTGTATAATAACACATCAAGTTCTCAAAAGTTTCTGTACAGAAATTGGTTTACTTTATCAATAATAGTTTGGGGAAATACTCACTCTGTGGACTTTAATGGTGCCAGTACGAAGGCCAGCAAATCGACCCTAAATGCTGAGTCAAGTTTGTTTGTAACTTTTGCTGTTAACTCTAATTCCCTGGCATCCCCAACAACCAGTTTTGTGTTTTCATCTACAAGAGCCCAGTTGCTGGATTGCAAGCATCTGACCTCCACTGCCAAATCCAGGTCAGATTGACAAGATGACTTGTTCTCACATTTTATGTCAAAATTGGCCTGCAAACACACATATACATATATTATTGTATTCACCTAAAAATAATTAAATAATGGTATGATCATTCACATTTTGAAAATAAACCATTTACAAATGTTGAAAGAAAAATCCTAAGGAGAAAGTCATAATACATGACAATTTTGGGTTGAAAACTTTTGCATGAAATTTCACATTCAATATATTTATAATTTTCTCAAATGCATGATATTTTTTATTACAGTCTTCATGGCCATCCATTAGATTTAAAATTGAGGGTTAGTTGCCAAAGTGAGTAGGGGACCTCCCCCAAAGGTATAAAGGCTTCCTTTAAAAGTATAAAGTTGTAAAGTAAATGTAGTGTGGTGAATTATCTGGCTCCAAGCTGGTAAGGAATGCCCCGCAGCCTTGAATGTATTTGTACAGTATTTACACTATAGGTTAATTTTAATACTTTGTGAAATAACTTTAAACATTTGTTATCAGCTGTTAAAAAATCTGAATTTGCATATGACTAATAAGTTTGGGCAACAATGAATTCAACATGCTTATGCTTTAAGGCATCTTCAAACAATATTTTTATATAAAAATTCAAATGGCATAACCACTGATAATAATAATTAACTGTTTCCATCAAAGAAATTACTTGTTGTAACTTACTTCTACTATTTTTGTAGACTGTACTTCTGGTTTAAGAACTGGATCCAACACAGAAAAGTCACTGGTTGGTTGTAGTAATGCAAAGTTTATGGCAAACCTTACCGGCGTCCAAAGATCATTTGGTACATAGGCATCTCCATTTTTCTGCAGAGAAAATTGGTTACATTGAACAAAGGTAACACATCTTGTGATAGTTCCTGTTTGGAAACTAATGATAACAAATCTTGATATAGTTCCTGTGTGGAAACTAATGATAACAAATTTGACATAGTTCCTGTGTGAAAACTAATGATAACACATCTTGACACAAGTGACATTTATATTAAAAGCTACCTATACAGAACTTAATGGAGTCTGAAAGATAATGTGATGAAATTAGTTAGGAAGTGTGATGTTAAGGGACACTAGTGTTTTCATGAGAACATTCAGTTGCAAGATCAATGCAATAAATTATAAAGGGGACCAACTAGCTGAGGGCAGTGACCCTGGGTAGTCAGAGAATCCTACATGTGTCAGGCATCATGTTTCAGCTAGGCTGAATTATGGACTGGGAACTGAAATAGGATCACAGACAAGAAAGTGGGATGCATTCCAGCCTTCAGAATGAAGGAAAAGTTGGATGTTTTCTCTCTGTTCTAACAGTTAGTTAATTCTGCAGAGAATTGTGAAAATTTCTTTTGTAAAGGTCATAAAGATGCCCTCTCATTGGCCAATGGAAAATGATGTACTAAATCTATTTACAACTTACTTTTTTATTATTATATAGTACATATATGATTGATCGTTAAATTGGAAACAATGATACGAGCCCCTGTGTTCAATGTCAGACCTCCATCTAATTTCTTTATTCATAGTATATACATGAAACAGTTCCAGGAAAACAGACAGGTTTCTTGAATGTGAAACAAATTTCACAGATTCATTCTATTTTCATACCAGATACATAGCAGGCCAGTCTAAACTGAAAATAAATGGCTCCAGATATCATAATAAATGGGCTTTATCGATGTGTCTGATGGATTTTATAAGACTAAAAAATGTTTAAGAAGAGGGATTTTGTTAAACTTAAAAACATGCTGCATCCAGAAAAGAACAAATCAATATCACTTTAAAAATTTTGAAATAAGAATTTGACAGTGATTTAATACAACAATCATAATTTTTGGACTTTATAACTATTTTTATACATACAGACTAGTTAAGTGAGTGTTATGCATAAATAATTTATCAATATCTTTTGTGTCTATACTCTTGTACTAACTACTAACCCACATGGAATTAGCTGATTTGTGACAACATAAAATCATGCATTCCTAACACAAGCTTCTGGACCTGACTCATCTCTTTATGTATACAACATAACATCATGCATTCTAATGTGCTTCTGCACCTGACTCATCTCTTTATGTATACAAAATAATGTATAATGTATAATGCCACTGGATATAATGAGGTTGAATAATGAAGAGAAAGAAAGGATATCTCTTTAATAAAAAAAAATCATCATATGACAACTCATGCATAACTGTTTAGTGCTGCCTACAATTAATTTCTATGGATGACTGAAGAACATGGCAGACAGAGAGATATATGGACAGGACTAAACCAAGATGTCCTTCACTTAAAATACAGTGCCTGGGATATGGTAAAAGTGATAAACTTACCTTGACAACAATTGTGGAATTTCTACACTCTCCTCGTAGTAAATCAATAGATCTCTCTAATGTAATATTCTTTCTTGCAATATTACTGTCATTCTGAAACTTTACCCGCACTGGATCATTCTTCTCTTTTGCAAGCATGTCCAATTCAACATCATACTGCAAAACTATTCGAAAAGGAAGAATTTACTAGACGACATAGAAAATTCACTATAGTAATCCCTGTCTATATCAGTGATAGAATTCTTGCAAAATACTTATATCTCATGATTCAATAATCTCTCCTAATCAACTGATATATATATATGTTCAAACACTATATACTTTGAATTGGTTGTCACCAAGCCAGACTATTGCATGGTTGATAAGGATGGTTGATAATGATCATAGGTACTTGGTTCATGGATATTTACTGTTCAAACACTATATACTTTGAATCAGTTGTCACCAAGCCAGACTATTGCATGGTTGATAAGGATGGCTGATAATGATCATAGGTACTTGGTTCATGGATATTTACTGTTCAAACATTATATACTTATACTTTGAATCGGTTGTCACCAAGCCAGACTAACTGCATGGTTGATAAGGATGGCTGAAAACGAGCATACGTACTTGGTTCATGGACATTTACTGTTCAAACACTATGTACTTTGAATCGGTTGTCACCAAGCCAGACTATTGCATGGCTAATAAAGATGGCTGAAAACGAGCATAGGTACTTGGTTCATGGACATTTACTGTTCAAACACTATATACTTTGAATCGGTTGTCACCAAGCCAGACTATTGCATGGTTGATAAGGATGGTTGATAATGATCATAGGTACTTGGTTCATGGATATTTACTGTTCAAACATTATATACTTATACTTTGAATTGGTTGTCACCAAGCCAGACTAATTGCTTGGTTGATAAGGATGGCTGAAAACGAGCATACGTACTTGGTTCATGGACATTTACTGTTCAAACACTATGTACTTTGAATCGGTTGTCACCAAGCCAGACTATTGCATGGCTAATAAAGATGGCTGAAAACGAGCATAGGTACTTGGTTCATGGACATTTACTGTTCAAACACTATATACTTTGAATCGGTTGTCACCAAGCCAGACTATTGCATGGTTGATAAGGATGGTTGATAATGATCATAGGTACTTGGTTCATGGATATTTACTGTTCAAACATTATATACTTATACTTTGAATCGGTTGTCACCAAGCCAGACTAATTGCATGGTTGATAAGGATGGCTGAAAACGAGCATAGGTACTTGGTTCATGGATATTTACTGTTCAAACACTATATACTTTGAATCGGTTGTCACCAAGCCAGACTAACTGCATGGTTGATAAAGATGGCTGAAAACGAGCATAGGTACTTGGTTCATGGATATTTACTGTTCAAACACTATATACTTTGAATTGGTTGTCACCAAGCCAGACTACTGCATGGTTGATAAGGATGGCTGATAATGATCATAGGTACTTGGTTCATGGATATTTACTGTTCAAGCACTATATACTTTGAATCGGTTGTCACCAAGCCAGACTAATTGCATGGTTCATAAGGATGGCTGAAAACGAGCATAGGTACTTGGTTCATGGATATTTACTGTTCAAGCACTATATACTTTGAATCGGTTGTCACCAAGACAGACTATTGCATGGTTGATGAGGATGGCTGATTTAGATGCTAGAATTCATAAGAAACTATCTTTTAATGTGTTTCTTCATGAATACTTACCCAGTCATAATACCATAGGAGAACTACTACTACCTCGCAACTTAATGTCACCCCTGCCAGATAAAATATTTAGCTCATAAGACCCAATAGTTACGCTGATGACACCCAAATATACAAATCTAGCCACCCAAATGAAGTTGATGCTACCATCCAAGGTGTAGAGAGGTGCATTTCTGATGTGAAATCATAGATTACATGTAACAAGCTGCAGAGGAATGATGATAAAACTGAAGCCATTCTGATTACAATGAAAAGACTTTCTCATTCACATCCTTTACCTCAAACAATGGGGGCCCTGAGTGGCCGAGTGGTCTAAAGCGCTCTCTGTTATGGATCACTGCCATCTCACCTCTGTCTGTGTGGGTTTGAGTCTCGGATTTGGCTAATGTGGGTATGTGAGAAAGCTTGCCAGTAGCTTCTCGTGGGTCAGTGGTTCTTTCCGGGGTTTTCCCGGGTTCTTCCTCCAACATTAATACTGGCCACCATGTATAGCCTAATGTCTGCTGAAAAATGGCATTAAACCCTACAACAACAACAAAAACAACAACCTCAAACAATAAATATCAGCAACACCAACATTAGATTCACACAATCAGTATGAAACCTAGGTGTTACTCTGGACAGTACTCTCACACTGCACTGACATGCCATGAACATATGCAAGGCTGCATAACTTGAGCTGAGATGCATTGGCTCCATTCGCAAATATCTTTCAGCTGATGCCACTAAAACACTTGTGTGTTCATTAGTACTTTCAAGACTGGACTATTTTAACTCAATTATGTCTGGTTCATCTCAATATCTTCTCCAAAATCTTCAAAACACAGCTGCTTGGATCAAAGTTAGAGTACCATGATCAGAGCACACCTCCCCGCTGCTATGTACCCCACACTGGCTATCCATTCAATCCAGAATCAAACACAAAATATGTTCTCTGTGCTACATTTCACTGATGGACTCTAGTCCAACATACCTATCTGACCTCACCCATGTTTACACATCAGCAAGATACTTACACTCCTCTTCTGACAATGGTATACTCATTATTCCCACTATGAAGACAAAGTCATATGGACAGTGTTCTTTTGCATACCAGGGCCCAGCAACGTGGAATGAATTGTCCACTGAATGTAGACACAAAGACACAGTGATCACATTCAAGAGGGCTCTCAAAACTCACTTATTTTGACTGCAAGAACAAACTTAAAGACCTAATAATGCTTCCTACCTTAAATATTCTCAGCATGTTTTTTATGTTTTCTAATTTCATGGTGTTTGTGTTTGTAATCATATCATTATATAAGACAGTTATAGGTGTGCATCCCCCCAACCTCTGTACTTACATATGTACAGAATAAGATCTCTGATATTTGTATTTGCAGATGTGTACCTGCTATGAGCCAAGTTAGGACACACCAACTCTGCAGATAGTACCTCACATTTGTACAGATGGGGAGAAGTTGGAACAGTGGGCAAGCTGAGATAAAAGAATCATTTGTAATAGGCACATATCAAGATTACCTAGAATGATGAGGTCTGCCACACTGAACAAGCCTAGAAGACCAAGGAATTAGAGATTCCTTTGAAAGTAATGAAGCCACAATTGTCCTGATTTTCAATGCCTGCTCCTGAGGGAGATGTACTTCATTTACCTATGTGTCAAATTCCATATCTTGATGAACAAATTGTTGAGATGGTACCAGGTCAAATTTTTCCTTCTTGATGAAGAAACCAAGATATGTGACCAGTGTGACAAGGGTTATTATATTTTGTTCTAACATATAACTCACCTGTTGTTTTTGCAGGATGCCGTTCATGTAACTTGATGTCACCACCTTGGAGATGGTTCAGACATGAGTCATAACATGGTTCATCAGATGAGTGAAGACCCAGGGACCGATGTTGAGTCAAAATGGGAGTGCTCAGAATTGATTAACGATGTTGTTGTAGATGAAACGCAGGAAGCTCTTTGGAAGCTTTGTGAATAGGGATGTGAAGATACATGTCTTGTAAGTCCACTCTAACTGCAAAATCTCACTTTTGAATGGCATTCAAAATGTGCCTTGGTGTTCTCATCGAGAACCAATGAGCATAAATTAAATGATTGAGGGCACTTAAGTTGATGACAGGGCTCTTTGCCTTTTGGGACCAAGAAATATCTGGAATAAAATCCTGGGGAATTTTTATTTCAAATGATTTCTACTTCACTTTTCTGAAGATGGTCATTTATTCCTTGCTACTGGGTGGTGGCTTTGAATGGGTCTCTTGCAATGTTTGTAGCTGATGGCAATCTGGACAGAGGAGGAAGCATTTTGAAAGTGATGCAGAGACCCATGGAAACCAATTGTTGAGTCCAATGATCATTGTGGCAAATCTTGTCCCATTTGGCAGCAACGAACTGAAGACTGCCGGGATCTCTGTGAAGGGCAATCTGGAGACAGTGTCATTTTTTGAGAGATGAAGGTGATTATGGACAGAAACTTTGGCATAAGCAATTGCTACTTCTGTCATGTGTCCACTTTAGTTCATAAAAACTGTGGTTTTCAACGTAACTACTATAGGACAACCCGTCAGAGGTTTATGTTCAAGGCATGTCCCTTGGTTCCTTTTGTTGGTTTCACGAAATGTTCCTGTACCAAAGATAAAAGGTCTAAGACTTCTCCAAATGAAGTTCTGAAGGCTGAGTTTTCCTGTGATATAGTGAAATCAAGAATTAAATAAGGAACCTGAGAGCAAGCTCATTGTCTTTGCTTGCATGAGTTGAGGCTGATGTCTCTTCAGTTGCATGAGACACAGCTGATGAAGAGTGTCCAGGTCTGCCACTGATAAAATTCATGGAGCTCTATGAAGTAGATATGATGATATCCAATTGGTCAACAATTAAAGAGTGCATTCTACTGACCATGAGAGGTGGCATCTGTTGAAGCTGAGGTTCTAAGCTCAGCATCATAAATGGAGAGTGCAGTTAGGCCAAATGTGGGTTAGACTAGTCTCCATAATTGCCTGTATACACTGGATTTGACAGACTGGACAACATATTAATTTCCAGGTACTTATTATGCTGAAGTCTTTGTCCCTGAAGATCTCTTATAGTAGGCCTAGGCTGGTCAAAATGAAAATAGGACATGTTTGCAGGAAGGATGTCATCTGAGTCATAATGATGGGATGGGTTGTGGAATGCTTGATCCATGTGAATGGTCCATGGATTGGTGGAGCTAAAAGATACTTTGTTTTGTTCATTCACTAACTGTTTATGATCAACAGCTGTAGAGTGGAACCCTGATGAAGCAAGGCCTAAAGGTAATGAGAAATTCTGTCATGGACATAAGTGCTGGGGTTGTCTCTGATCATGCAGATTTCCATTGTTTTGTAACTGGAGAACCCTTTATTGATTTATCTCCCTTATCTGCCAAAAATGTCTGCAGTGTTTTTGTCCTTAGTCGTGCATTTTATGCTTCGCCCATGGTCTTATTGGTAAGACAAATGGAGCAGAACTTACAAACCTGTTGTATCTCTGCACCTGTCTCTTATTATTGAACACAAAATCAGTGCAGAGCTATGTCTTTTTCTGTTATCTGGAAATTAGCAGACAGAATAATAAAGTTATAAAGTGTCCAGGTAATAACCAAAATAATTCACCATACTACCAGTGAGAGGGTCAAGGATGACCCATACAAGTAAATGCTATCCACATAATAAATGTATTAGCAGAGAAAACTCACCTGTATGAAGCCAGTCATTGTAGAATTATACATATACAGTGTGACTCTGCTATAGTACGCTGCATCATAACATTAATTAGGATATAACATGATTGTGGTGTGGCTCCCAAAATTTCATATATGTGTATTTTTCTTGAAAATGAAGAGAATTGTTTCTCTCAAAAGGATGAAAAATAAGGTGTAAAAAGGTTAACATTATGGGGAAGAGATCACATATGAATTCCAATATAAGAAGATTGTGGCATGCTTCTGAAATTTCAAATACATCTTTTTTCTCACAAGCGAAAAAATCTTTTTTCTTCTTAAAAGTACAAAATATAATGTCTTAAAAGATTGTTTAGGGATCATGCCAGGCTTCACAATTGTTGCAGGTTGGGCTTTTTCACCTTATTGGTAACAAAATATACCATCTGGCAAATTTTTTTTGACATTGTTGGCTGTTTAAACTTGTATATAAAATCTTGGGTTTAGATTGGAGAAATTCAAAAGCACCATGAAAGAAAGCCTCAAACTTGATATAAAATGCACTGGAATCTATCTATGTTACATAAACAAATTCTTTGTTCACATTGACAAATCATCTTAACTGTCCATTATAATATAATCCACTTATGCTGACATTTGGCCTGAGTACTGAAAGCTGTGATACACTCCAATAGTCATACTACAATTGACCAACCTTTTGAAGCAGGAACAGTAACCACTACAATCAACCAAATGACGGCTAATTCCTTATTTTTTTAAAATGTGCCCTGAAAAAAGTTTTGCTGAACTTTCAAAGAAAACTGGTTATTTTTGATACACCAATTGTTCTGTACAAATACTAAGCAAATGAAAAAATTTAGTGAATGTTCTACAATTATTTAGATATTGCTGCCACAATAAGAAAGGGACATTTCTTTGGTCCTTCAAAGCTGTCCTTTCGCAGTGAGCTGAATAGCAAATACACCTTTCATAAAAAAAGACTGACTACAATCTTCAATATGAACAAAGAACCTTTCATTAAAGGAAGTAAGCGCCAAACGTAAATAAAAGCAATGGAATCTCATGGATTGTTGCATTTTCCAAAATGATTTAAACACATTTATTGTGCCACAGAAGTTTAATTTTTGCAAAGTTTATGCTAGCCTTATGATTGCTACCAAGAGCAGCATAAAATGTAAATTCAATTTCCAATCTTTTGAAATCATATATATTTGGCTCTCAAGTTAATTGAAGATGAGGCATCGCACAAAGCTGTTTGTTAAACTTTTTAATACCTTCACAATTTCATTTCATGATGAATAGCCTCATCCCTTGTGGCAAGATGATAGCTGTCTCCCTTGCGCAGTCTCAGCCAGATGATAGCTGTCTCCAGCTGAACAAACTCTAGGCCAAGTACATGTACATGAAACATGTAAACAACTACAGCCACATGCTACTGGTGACAGTATTGTAGTGAATTGTTTAGTGTCAATCTGATATAGATTATTTTTTTATATATCTGTTATTTGTGTTTTCTAACAGGATGCGACTAATACGTTAATTTTATAACATGTGATTTATACTCAAATTCATGGATCTTTTTAATATATATGTACAGTACTTAACAGATTATGGATTGTACAACACAAATTTAAGTTGTCAATAGACCAGTTTGTCTTCATTTTAATCAAAAGCACATATTTTTGTGCCTGTTTTTATACCACCACAACCACCACACAAACTCCACCATTTGTTTGGATCATGCATCATTTTCTTCAGCAAACTGACTTGGTTGGTTATAACATAGTTCAGTTAATAACAGTCAGATTCTATGGAACTCAACCACTGTGTTATAGTGGGGTCACACTATATTGTGTTTTCTATAGGTCTCAGGAACTCGCATTTTAACATAAATTAAAAGTATGGCCTGAACTTATTTGTGAAGTCACATAGGCTACCTGTGCAAGTAACTAAGTACAATTAAATGTGTAAAGATGACAAAATGTGGTATAGTTGTGAAGGCAGAACTTTGTCGACATACCAAGAAAGAAAAGTTGGAAACATAGATAAGTATACTTTTCTTGGGAAGTGAGAACTCCTCCAATTTGTATCAACACTGATTCTGGCTTTTGCTCTCATGATGTGTGTGCTTCTTGGCATGATTAAAAGTAGTAACTGGGATATTCATGGGTTTTGCCACCAATCGCTGTATCAAGGGGAGAACACTCTACACAACCACCACCTAAGTTGGCAGATAACTTTAGTTAGCTCTTTTTAGCTTAAAGTTTTATCTGGAAGGGCTGGATTTGCAAGATGGTAGTAGTTCTCCTAAGGTTTTATCATTTTGTAACGTATTTAAGGAAGAAAAGACTGAGTCTTTACTACTCTGCCAGGAATAATCTGCTCTAAAATGTAGCTACATATACATACACAATCTTATTAAAAGCAGATCAACACTGTCATATATGAAGATCTGACAGCGAAAAGTTTAGGGGTTATGTTCTGGTGAAATTATTACCATAATCAATAATTTTATCAGCCAATCAGATGAAGCCTTATATCTTGAAGTTTTGGAGACTAAGTAGTATAGCAGAATAGTATAAATGTGTACTGAATGATTTGATTTACTTTCAGATTTCTGAAAGCTGCATTTCCATTAGCTAATTCAAAGGTGATCCCTAAGTGGTTGCTGTCAGATCTTCACTAGGACAGTGAAGATCTGATTTTAATGAGATTGCATACATACAGTGCTAGGAACAATCAGCTCTGCAATATAGCTACATACATAATCAATCCACCTCAACACATACTTCCACAATAAAGATTGCTGATTTAGAAGATAGAATCATAAAGAAAAATCCTACTCAGTTTCTCTGCTACTCCAACAGGAGCTGGCTTCTCTACCACGTAGCTAAAGCAGACCATGAGGCGCAGGCATGGTGCATCCCCGCAGGCTGATCCTGGTGTACCATTCAGGGGAATTATGCTTGGAAACAGTCTGATGTCCATGGTTACATTTACAATAGGACGTGTTCTCAAAATTATTGCAACATCATTTTTGTATGCTCCAATGGCCAAATCTAGAGATGATGAACAAAATAATTAGAAAGATACATACACATTTAGCCATAAATTAGTTGCCACTTTCAAACATCTCACAGACTTGTATAATAATTTACATTGTTTGAAATGCTCATAATCCAAAAGATGATAGCAAAATTGCACATTTTTGTTCTTATTATGCAGAAAAGTGAAAGTGCATTAAAACTAGACATAGAAGCAACTGGAAATAACATAGTCCATACCTACCAATGGTTTTATGGTTGAAAAGGTGATCACTGTGTATGACAAAGGTAATCAACATATAATGAATTGAAAATGAGCTAATTAATAAATTATTTCATTAATTTATTTAATTAACATAGTACAATAATAAACAAGCAATGGTTATCGATGATAATACTCCTTGAAATTTTATTTTATCTGGTCATCAGGACTCTTAGTTTATTAATTACTTCAACAGGATTATTGCTTTATTAATTACTTCATTAGGACTATTGCTTTATTAATTACTTCATCAGGATATTGCTTTATTAATTACTTCATCAGGACTATTTCTTTATTAATTACTTCAACAGGACTATTGCTTTATTAATTACTTCAACAGGACTGTTGCTTTATTAATTACTTTATAAGGACTATTACTTTATTAATTACTTCATCAGGACTATTGCTTTATTAATTACTTCATCAGGACTATTACTTTGCTAGTTACTTTAGAAGGACTATTACTTTCTTATTTACTTTATAAGGACTATTAATTTACTAATTACTTTTTCAGGACTTACTGTTTTAACAATGCCAAAATTCCTCCTGTTTGTTTTACTTATTTCATTTTATTTTATTTCATTTTTAAAGAGTAAGGTTGAAATTCTATAATCAGATATTAATTCCATATTTTTTCATGTTCCTTTTTTCTTGATCAGCAATTCAGAATTGTGTTCTAAACTATAATAGTTACTTTGCCTGTGAATTACACTTGTTTAGATGTGATTTCAAAAGCAGATACTGTAGATTTTATTGGATATATTTGTAATAAGAATTGTAAATGACTTTGTAATACCTTGCTTAATAACGTCTAAACACTATGAAATTACCCTATCAGGATATTGTTTTTAAGAGGAATATATTTTTACTAATGTTTGAAATTCTCCCCATTCTTCCATTTGTTAGGCCACATATTTAGGAATTCATATTTTGTACATTGCAATCATATCATCTTTTCCAATTTAAAGTCATGTTTTTCATGTGACATGGCATGATTAGACAGGTATGCATTAAACTAGACATAGAAGCCATTGAAATGGCCACATATTTTCATTACTGACTCACTCTACACCCTCATCCCCATGACACTCACTCAAGATTTGAAAATGTCACTATCATCTGCTCATCTTCATAAAATATTATATTAGACCCATGGATAGAAAGACAAACTAACCCATGGATAAACAGACTGACTCACACATAGATTGACAGACTGAGTCACTGATAGACAGAATGACTAACTCATAGACAGACTGAACCATATAAAGACTGAATCATGGATAGACAGATTGGCTGACCCTATTCATAAACAGGCAAGCTGACTAACCTATGGATAGATAGACTAATGCAAGGACAGACAGAATAAGTCCTGGATACGGAGACTAGACAACCAAAGGATAGACAGACTGACTCACCCAAAGACAGATAGCCAGAATGACTGGCCGGTGGATTGACAGACTGACTGGCCCATCAATAGACAGACTAAATGAGTATTGGATAGAGACTGGACAACCCATGAATAGATAGATGGACTGACTAACCCATAGATAGACTGAGTCAGGAATAGACAAATTAACTGAGCCTTGGAAAGACTGACCCACAAATAGATAGGCCTACTGACCAACCCATGGATATATAGACTGACCCATGGATTGAAAGACTGAGTCTTGGGGAGACAGACTTGCCATCCAAAGGATAGAGAGAATGACCAACCCAAAGACAGACACACTGGCTGACTCATGATTAACAAGACTGACTGACCCATGGATAGACAGACTGATGACACACATAAGTAGACAGACTGACCCATGTATAGACAGACTGATGACACACATAAGTAGAAAGGCTGACTGAGTCAAGCACAGTGGGGACATACCTTAGTGGCCATCCATACCAGGCCAAACCAACAAGTACATGCTGCAAGCAATGGAGACCTATCATGAGTGGTCAGCCATACAGAACCAAATCAACATAGACCTGCTGCAAGCTGTGCAGACTTACAAACTACTGTAATGGGTTGGAAGTCTGATCAGGTCATCTACTTATGGCCATAATAAAGCAAATAAAATTGTAAAACATCTAATTTTAATAATTTGTATGTTATGATACTAAAATGGGACAAATATGTGGTTGTACTGAAGTATGGTTGTGTGGATGTACTGAAGTATGGTCGTTTGGATGTAATGAAGTATGGTTGTGTCAATGTAGTGAAGTATGGTTGTTTGGATGTACTGAAGTATGGTTGTGTGGATGTACTTAAGTGTGGTTGTGTGGATGTACTGAAGTATGGTTGTGTGGATGTACTTAAGTGTGGTTATTTGGATGTACTGAAGTATGGTTGTTTGGATGTACTGAATTGAGGTTGTGTGGATGTACTGAAGTATGGTTGTGTGGATGTACTTAAGTATGGTTGATTGGATGTACTGAAGTATGGTTGTGTGGATGTACTGAAGTATGGTTGTGTGGATGTAGTGAAGTATGGTTGTTTGGATGTACTGAAGTATAGTTGTGTGGATGTACTGAAGTGTGGTTGTGTGGATGTACTGAAGTGTGGTTGTGTCGATGTATTGAAGCATGGTTGTGTGGATGTACTGCAGTATGGTTGTGTGGATGTAGTGAAGTATGGTTGTTTGGATGTACTGAAGTATAGTTGTGTGGATGTACTGAAGTGTGGTTGTGTGGATGTACTGAAGTGTGGTTGTGTCGATGTATTGAAGCATGGTTGTGTGGATGTACTTAAGTATGGTTGCGTGGATGTAGTGAAGTATGGCTGTGTGGATGTACTGAAGTATGGTTACTATGATGTACTGAAGTATGGTTGTGTGGATGTACTGAAGTATAACTGTGTGGATGTACTGAAGTATGGTTGTGTGGATGTACTGAAGTATGGTTGTGATGATGTACTTAAGTATGGTTGTGTGGATGTACTGAAGCATGGTTGTGAGGATGTACTGAAGTATGGTTGTGAGGATGTACTTAAGTATGGTTGTGTGGATGTACTGAAGAATGGTTGTGAGGATGTATTTAAGTTGGTTTTGAGGATGTACTTAAGTGTGGTTGTGTGGATGTACTGAAGTATGGTTGTGAGGATGAACAGTTGGACAACAGCTTCTGCTATTACAATTCTGGCATAAAATAGCATATATTATAATAGGTCTCAATTACATTGCACAATAAGTTCATGACATTCCTGTTTTCTTGTAAAATGTGACATAACAAAACTGGTACATATATATTTAAGAAAAAAATGCAATTGTTTCACAATAATTTCTTAACATTAACTGAATTTAACAACATTATAGTGTGAAATAAATAAGACCCCTTGCTGAAAGCTAAATTTCACCTGTAAATCCATTTTTATCCACATCATATTCACCATTAATGTGCCAACCAAATGTCTGAATATTTGATCCAGGTATTTTTGATGTAATGACCCGACCTGTAATCAAATAATGAAGCACTACATTAATATAATTATGGAGACTTCATTAATATCATTATAATGATGTACAGTGGCAGTAGACAGATGAGAAGGATGTAATGACAAATGTAGGGAATTAGAAAAAAGTGTAAAAAGATGAAATGGAAATGGCTTTCATAATAATCATAATCATAATCGTAATCCATCTGCCTTGGATGCAAAGGTCATGGGTTCGATTCCCGGCCGAGTCAAACCAAAGACTTATAAAAATGGTACTGACAGCTGCCTTGCTTGGTGCTTAGCACTAAGAGGTTAGTGTTAGGACTGGTCAGCCTGGTGACAGGATAATGTGACTGAGTGGGACATCATGCTACATGTCTGTGGCATAATGCCCCAGTGCTAGGCATCACTAAAACTGACACACTGCAGACATTGTAGTGATATGACTGAAAAATTGTTAAAGCTACGTTTAAAAAAAAATCCAAATCCAAATCACTTCATTAATATCATAATGGAGGCTTGTACCGGTGGTAGAAAGAGGAGTAGGCTTAGAAAGAGGAAGATAATGAGAGACATTTGGAAATGGAAACGACTTTCATTACAACAGAATAAAGCTTATATCATGTTATCTCAACAGATAACTTTAAAACAAGTCATTACAAAATAATACTTTCTCCATCACTTACATAGCTCAACATCTGCATTTATCCCACTGGTTTGGATTCACACCAATGTCATCTTGATAACCCATAAAGTGCATGGATTCACACCAACACCATCTTGATAACACATAATATACATTGATTCACACCAATATCATCTTGGTAACTCACAAAATGAATGGACTCACACAAACACCATCCTGATAATTCATAAAATACATGGATTCACACCAACGCGATCTTGGAAATCCATAACATGCATGTATTCACACCAATGTCATCTTGATAACACATAATATACATGGATTCATACCAATGTCATCTTGTTAATTCATAATATACATGGATTTAAACCAATGTCATCTTGATAACTCATTACATGCATGGATTCACACCAACGCGATCTTGGTAATTCATAATATACATGGCTTCACACCAATATCATCTTGATAACTCATTTATCCCACTAGATCAGGATTCATAATATACATGGATTTACACCAATGTCATCTTGGTAATTTGTAATATACATGGATTCACACCAATGTCATCTTGATAACTCATCGACATATACATGGATTTATACCAATGTCATCTTGATAACTGATAATATACATTGATTTACACCAGTGTCATCTTGATAACTCATTATATACATGGATTCACACCAATGTTATCTTGATAACTCACCGTATACATGGATTTATACCAATGTCATCTTGATAACTGATAATATACATTGATTTACAAAAGTGTCATCTTGATAACTCACCATATACATGGATTTATGCCAATGTCATCTTGATAACACATCATATATATGGATTCACACCAATGTCATCTTGATAACTCATCATATACATGGATTTATACCAATGTCATCTTGATAATTCATCATTTACATGGATTTATACCAATGTCATCTTGATAACACATCATATATATGGATTCACACCAATGTCATCTTGATAACTCATCATATACATGGATTTATACCAATGTCATCTTGATAATTCATCATTTACATGGATTTATACCAATGTCATCTTGATAACTCACCATATACATGGATTCACACCAATGTCATCTTGATAACTCACCATATACATGGATTTATACCAATGTCATCTTGATAACTGATAATATACATTGATTTACACCAATGTCATCTTGATAACTCATAATATACATGTATTCACACCAATGTCATCTTGATAACTCATCATATACATGGATTCACACCAATGTCATCTTGAAAACTCATCATATACATGGATTCACACCAATGTCATCTTGATAACTCATCATATACATGGATTCACACCAATGTCATCTTGATAACTCATCAAATACATGGATTCATACCAATGTCATCTTGATAACTCATAATATACATGGATTCACACCAATGTTATCTTGATAACTCATCAAATACATGGATTCACACCAATGTCATCTTGATAACTCACCATATACATGGATTCACACCAATGTCATCTTGATAACTGATAATATATATTGATTTACACCAATGTCATCTTGATAACTCATAATATACATGTATTCACACCAATGTCATCTTGATAACTCATCATATACATGGATTCATACCAATGTCATCTTGATAACTCATAATATACATGTATTCACACCAATGTCATCTTGATAACTCATCATATACATGGATTCATACCAATGTCATCTTGATAACTCATAATATACATGTATTCATACCAATGTCATCTTGATAACCTTTAATTAACATGGATTCTCAAAATATCATCTCCATAACTCATAATATTCATTTATTCACACCAATGCCATCTTTGGTAAAACATAATATACATGGAGTTTCACAGATGCAATCTTGGTAACTTATAATATACATGGATTTACACCACTGTCATCTTTGTATATCATATTGTGCATGGATTCACGCCAATGTTCTCTTGACAACACATAATTTACATGGATTAATACCCATGAATGCTGATAATTCACAAACTACATGGATTAATACCCATGAATGCTGATAATTCACAAACTACATGGATTAATACCCATGAATGCTGATAATTCACAAACTACATGGATTAATACCCATGAATGCTGATAATTCACAAACTACATGGATTAATACCCATGAATGCTGATAATTCACAAACTACATGGATTAATACCCATGTTATGCTGATAATTCACAAACTACATGGATTAATACCCATGAATGCTGATAATTCACAAACTACATGGATTAATACCCATGAATGCTGATAATTCACAAACTACATGGATTAATACCAATGTTATGCTGATAATTCACAAACTACATGGATTAATACCCATGAATGCTGATAATTCACAAACTATGTGGATTAATACCCATGTTATGCTGATAATTCACAAACTACATGGATTAATACCCATGAATGCTGATAATTCACAAACTATGTGGATTAATACCAATGAATGCTATCTTGATAACTCACAAAGAGGATGCACAAAGTGCTACATGTTAGCAAACTGCTTGTACATTCTGTGAGTTTTATTTAATGAAATGAGTTTATTAGGTGCAGTAATTAGTGTTTTTCTTTCAATACACATGAGATTCTTGCATTAAGTTATTGTGACTTTTGATTGAGTATAGTATAACAATTGCTGGGGGTAGACTTGTCTGAAAGAGATTATTCTGTAGTATGTATTATTTTAGCAGCCAATTAAATGTGAAGAACTACTGACTAAATAAATACATTATGATTCTTTGCATGGCAGACACTGTATTTAAGGTCACATAAGACTTAGATATATATAATAATTGGACAGTATTTGTACACAAGACAGTATTTAAAAGCTATTTTAGGATACAAAAACCATCAAACAAGAGCTAATATCAGATGAAATGGGTAACAATTATAAATTAGGCTGTTTTAATGAAGTCAATGACTGAACATGAAATAAATGTTTGGGCACTTCAATGAGGTCAATGACTTAACATAAAATAAATGTTAGGCCACATTAATGAGGTCAGTGACTGAACACGAAATAAATGTTAGGCGACATCAATGAGGTCAGTGACTGAACACGAAATAAATGTTAGGCCACTTCAATTGGTG
This sequence comes from Sinohyriopsis cumingii, assembly GCA_028554795.2. Lineage (NCBI taxonomy): Eukaryota > Metazoa > Mollusca > Bivalvia > Unionida > Unionidae > Sinohyriopsis > Sinohyriopsis cumingii. Next base: position 29,354,875 of record CM068841.1, on the reverse strand, counting down.
AGGTTTATGACTAAATATGAAATAAATGTAAGGACATTTGAATGAGGTCAATAACTGAATATTAATGTACATTATACTGAGGGGGTTTGAAGTGAGGAACTAGTGTATCAAATTCTTTTGTTTTGCTTCCAACTTGGCCTTTCAATTATGAAAGAAAGAAAGCTAAAGATAAGACAAGAAAAGGAGGAATTTACTCACACAATTTTATTTTCAAATGAAAATTACAATTTATAAAATGAAACTTAAATATAGATGAGGACAGAATGGTATAAATCTAAATGAAAATAATATATGGGATAGTGATTACAGAATGGTATAAATCTAAATGAAAACAATATATGGGATAGTGATTTCAGAATGGTATAAATCTAAATGAAAATAATATATGGGATAGTGATTTCAGAATGGTATAAATCTAAATGAAAATAATATATGGGATAGTGATTTCGGAATGGCATAAATCTAAATGAAAATAATATATGGGATAGTGATTTCAGAATGGCATAAATCTAAATGAAAATAATATATGGGATAGTGATTTCAGAATGGTATAAATCTAAATGAAAATAATATATGGGATAGTGATTTCAGAATGGTATAAATCTAAATGAAAATAATATATGGGATAGTGATTATAGAATAGTATTAATCTAAATTAAAACAAGATATGTGGAAGTAATTACCAGTTATTCTTTGTGAAAACACATCCTTAACACCATCTGTTCCCCCATTATAAATGTACACCGCACCTGTATACTCATCTTCATATGGTGCACCAATGGCCACATCTACATGAGAAAAGTGACAATAATTTACTTTGAATAACTGATTGATAACAATAAAAATATTTCTTAGATGTGACAGAAAAAAGAGATATGAATATGAACAAGAATTAGAGTTTGCAAAACATGTGTACCAACACTATTGTAGTGTTGTCACTAAACTATTTTAGGACACAATAACATATCACCACTATTGCAGTTTTGTTACTAAACTATTTTAGGACACAATACCACAATAACATATCACCACTATTGCAGTGTTGTCAATAAACTATTTTAGGATTCAATAGCACCACAACATCTACTACCACTACTGTAGTCTGAATGACATTCACCATTATATGGACTTGTATTTAAAATGTTGGTGATTCTAACAAAGAATTCCCATAATAATCTTCAATAAAACTAGGACAGATATCTTTCAAGACAATTTCATAACAGAGTTCTAATTTTTGAAAGATTTAGTTCTCTGCTCATCACCCAATTACAAACCAGAATACTGCTTTAAACTCCAACATGAGAAATGATTCATTACCTTGTTTCAATGTATGTTTAGACAGATGTGTTACTTTGGAGAAATCTGATTACATGAAAGAATGATTTTAATAATATCAATGGGTATAAAAGAATGATTTTAATAATATCAATGGGTATAAAAGAATGATTTTAATAATACCAATGGGTATAAAAGCTTAGGAAGATAGATTTTATTTTAATGTTATATTTTGGGAAGAAAATCCCATTGATTTTCAAATTTTGGTATATTAGTAATCAGTCATTTACATCCATAACAAGGGCCTATTCATTCAGAAATTTTGGCAATTCTTTCGTTATTTTTAACATTGATTGCTGCTGATAATAACTGAGTTTAAAATAAAAACTTTTTTATATTCAGTTAAGTGCAATGGGTTCATTTGACTGTCTTTATTCTTTGTAGTTGTTTGGGCTTGATAGCTTTAATCCTGACATTTTTTATTTACTGAATTACAGCTTTAATCCTGACACTATCTGTTTACTGAATTATAGATTTAATCCAGATGCTGTCTTTTTATGAAATAATATTTAATCCTGTTATTGTCTATTTACTTAATTAGAGGTTTAAAGTTAATACAGTGTACTGCCTATTTAGAGAACTACAGCTTTAATCCTGATACTATTTCTAAAAAATTACAGCATTAATCCTGATACTGTCTATTTAGTGAAATTACAGCTTTAATCCTCATACTGTCTATTTAGAGAAGTACAGCTTTTATCCTGATATTGTCCATTTACTGAATTACAGCTTTAATCCTGATACTGTCTATTTAGATAATTACAACTTTAATCCTAATACTGCTTATTTATTGAATTACAGCTTTAATCCTGATACTGTCCATTTACTGAATTACAGCTTTAATCCTTATACTGTCTTTTTACTGAATTACTGTCATCATTAACCACTCTAGTGGCCTAGTGGTTAGAGCAGTGGCCTTGGATGTGGGAGGTCATGGGTTTGATCCCTGGCTGAGTCATACCAAAGACTTACAAAAATGGTACTAGCAGCTGCCTCACTTGACGCTCAGCATTAACAGGTTAGTTTTTGGATTGGTTGGCCTGGGGTCAGGATAATGTGACTGGGTGGGACATGATGTTTCATGTCTGTGGCATGATGTCCCAGTGCTAGACATCACTATAAACTGCCACACTGAAAACATTGTAGTGATATGACTGAAAAAATGTTAAAGCTATGTTAAAACTCTAAGTCACACACACACACTGTCATCATTATTCTGTCAATCAAAACATTAAATTATGCACTGATTTTCTGTGATATTTAATGAAATATGCCTAAAATGTACATTCAAACTATTAAAAATGTAAATATCAGGAAAAATGTAGATGAAATAAAGTTTAAATTCAAATTATATACAAACTGGTATTTACTTCTAAATAAATGGAGAAAACTTTTTTAAAAAAGACAATTTATTCCTCTGATGTAAACAGTATTCATTGTCATTCAACTGTACATAATTTTAAGTTTGACATATGAACTTGATGTACACAGTCTTCATTGTCATTCAACTGTACATAATTTTGACTTCGACATATAAAGTTGAAAGATGAACTTTACAAAAAAATTAAATTTGCTTTGCATCTCAAAAGATTCTTTAAATATGACTTTCTTTACAATGTTTTCAATGTCCACCATAGAAACATCTTTTGCACCTTTCTAATACCTATACATGTACACATTTTTAACACCTATACCTTGAAAAATGTACATGTTTTACACGTGTAGTACTTTGAATTTTGAGAAAGTACATTATGGAAGCATATTTAACCAGTAAGAGTAAAAACATTTCCTTTCAACCTAATGAAAATTCGTTTTCATAATAATCAGAATATTGTTTTTCTGAAACGATTTTTTTGAAATAATATGTGTGTGTGATTTAGTCTTTTAATGTAGCTTTAAAATATGTTAAATCATATCGCTATGATGTCTGCAGTGTGGCTGTTTATAGTGATGTTTAGCATTGGGGCATCATGCTGCAGACATGTAGCATCATGTCCCACCCAGTCATATTATCCTGACACATGGCCATCCAGTCCTAAAACTAACCTCTTAATGCTGAGCACCAACAGAGGCAGCTGCTAGTACCATTATTGTAAGTCTTTGGTAGGACTCGGCCAGGGTTTGAATCCACTACCTCCCACATCCAAGGAGGATACTCTAACCACTTAGGCCACTTGAGCAGTTTGAAATAATGAAAATCTTTTTAATTTCAAAAATCTTTAAAAGTTTCTTTTTGAAATTCATTTAAAAATTTTCATTTTCCAGCTTTTACAGACCTTTGTACCCATCATGGTTAAGATCTCCTGCTGAGCTGATAGCTGTGCCAAATCTTGCATAGGCTGCAAGCTTCCGTAATGAGGGATCTGATGCAGCACCTGTCAGCACGACAACGGGTCCACAAATCTGAACAAGAAAAATTTGGAAATAAATAGAGTCTCACTCATGGCCAGTATTGATCAGCATCTTGCTGGGAACACTGTCCATCACAATCACTGTCAAAATGGACTGGTTTCATTTTTAGTCCTTTTACTCAATGCTATTCTTAAAATGTTCAAGATACAAACAAGCAAACAAATGTGAACAGCAAAACCATGGATCTACCATTACATAAAACATACTTCGGTCAGGGTCTGTTCTGTTATGTGTACAATTCTAATTAAACTATTTTGACCAAGATAACTTATGTGATTGTAAATATGGGTCAGCACTGTCCAAAGGATGGGTAAATGCTATATAAAAGTAACTAGAATTCAATGACCTCTCACAGAATAGTTTTGTGTTTATATGAATATCAATAAATTTGACTAGCTAGTGGAGGTAAAGTAGATACAATGACATTTCAACATTTCATCAAGACATAGTAGCTGAAAAGGCAGAAATTCAAATGAGGTACCATTGCTACATTTGTAGATACCATCTATATGCACTTATAAATTGAGTCCAATGTAAACTGCACAAAGACCTGTTATCACATAATGCACTTGCAGATCTGGGTCTATGCAGCTTGTTAGGAGTCATCACTAGAAAAAACACAGACCCTAATCTGCCTGGGCATTATGAGACAATAGATCAGTGTCTATGCTATTTGTTGATGGACTTGACTGGTATGTGAGTATAGATGATATATAGTGCTCTCTATTTATTAAAATGTTTATGAAAGCAATGAAAGTGATCCATGTTTTAAGTGAGGTAACCTCCTACTCTTGGACGTTGCAACAAGCCTGTATCATGATAATACATTAAAACACAATCATATAATAGCTGATGTCTGAAATTGTATTACAACTGGTTCACATCAACAAAATACTAAAGAAAAACAAATGTATAAAAAACAAAAACAAATTAAAGAATAAATTTGACCAATTCATTGTGATCCATTACCAGACATCTCTTGCATGACCATACCTATGATCCATGACTATATTTTACATAACCATGCATGTAATCCATGATTATATGTATCACATAACAATAAATATGATCCGTGACTATATGTGTTACATAACCATACATGTGATCCATGATGACAAATGTGGTTCATGACCATACATGTGATCTATGACTGTGTTACCTAACTATAAAGGGCTCCGGTTGGCTGAATGGTCTAAAATGCTCACCTTAACCAATCACTGCCATCTCACTTCTTTCCATGTGGGTCTGAGTTCTGGACTCTGCCAGTGTGAGAAACTAGCTTCCCATGGATTTGTTGTTCTTACCAGGGTTTCCTATATTCTTCGTCCATTGGCTGCCATATATACAATGGCAACAATAATATAACCAAACATGTCATCCATGACCATACATATGATCCATGGCTCTATGTGTTACATAACCAAACATGTCATCCATGACCATACATATGATCCATGGCTCTATGTGTTACATAACCAAACATGTCATCCATGACCATATATATGATCCATGACTAGATGTGTTACATAACCAAACATGTCATCCATGAATATACATATGATCCATGACTGGATGTATTACATAACCAAACATGTCATCCATGACCATACATATGATCCATGACTAGATGTGTTACATAACCAAACATGTGATCCATGACCAGACATATGATCCATGGCTCTATGTGTTACATAACCAAACATGTCATCCATGACCATACATATGATCCATGACTAGATGTGTTACATAACCAAACATGTCATCCATGACCATACAAATTATCCATGACTCTATGTGTTACATAACCAAACATGTCATCCATGACCATAATATGATCCATGACTAGATGCATTACATAACCACACATGTCATCCATGACCATACATATGATCCATGACTCTATGTGTTACATAACCAAACATGTGATCCATGACCAGACATATGATCCAGGACTATATGTGTTACATAACCACACATGTCATTCATGACCATACATATGATCCATGACTATATGTGTTACATAACCACACATGTGATCCATGACCATACCTGTGATCAGTTGCCATACATGTGTTACATGACTATATATGTGATCCATGACTGTTTTATGACCATACAAGTGATCCATGGCCATATATGTGTTACATAGCTACACATGTGATTCATGACCATACATGTTACATGACTATACATGTGATCAATCACCATACATGTGTTACATGTTTATACATGTGATCCATCAATGTTTTATGACCATACAAGTAATTCATGGCCATACACGAGTTTCATTACTATATGTGATAAATGGTCATACATGTGTTAAATAACCACACATGTGATCCATGACTATACATGTTACATCACCATACTTCTGATCAATTGCCATACATGTGTTACATGAAAATACATGTGATCCATGACTATACATGTTACATCACCATACTTGTGATCAATTGCCATACATGTGTTACATGACAATACATGTGATCCATGACTGTTATATGAAATACAAGTGATTTATCACCATACATGTTTTTCATTACTATACATGTGATCCATGACTATACATGTTACATGGCCATACATGTCAACCATGACTATGTATGTTACATGACCATATATATGTGATACATGGCTTTACACATGTTACACAACCCTACATGTGATCCATGACTATAAGTGCAACATGATCATACACATGTTATATAACCATACATGTTATCCATGGTCATATATATGTTACATGTGATCCATGATTAAACATGTAATCATGATTTTACATGTGTTACATGATCATACATGTGTTACATGGCCATATATGTGTTACCTGACCATACATGTGTTACATGACCATACATGTGATACATGACTATATATGTGCTTCATGAATACGTATGATCCATGAATATACATGCCACATGATGATACATGACTCTACAAGTGATCCATACTATACATGTTACATGACTATACATGTTACATTACCATACCCATGATCCATGACTGTACATGTGATACATTGCCACACCATCAAGGTGATCAATATATGTGATTCATGATTATACAGGTGTCACATGACCACACATGTGATCCATGACTATACATGTTTCATGACAATAAATGTGATCCATGACTATTTGTGTAATTCAGGACTAAATACATAATCCAAGACAATAAACATCATCCATGATTATATGTGTGATCCATTACTATACACATGATCCATAAATATACACGTGTTCTATGACTATAAATGTGCACATGATTATTTACTATACAAGTGATCCAAAAGTTCAAATAATATGCATGTGGTGCATGACTATACAAGTGTTTCATGACTATACATGTGCACAGTGACTATACATGTATTGCATGACTATACATGTAATCCAGGACTATACATGTGCTACAGGACCATACATGTGATATATGATGATACATGTGTTACATGACCATAGATGTGATCCACAAATGTACATGATCCATGATGGTACATTTGTTACATGACTATACTTGTGATCTATGGCTATACACATTATCTAGGGCTACACATTATCCATGACTATACACGTGTTAGATGACTATACTTGTGATCGGTGGCTACACACATACACCATGACTACACATTATCCATGACTATACATGTGTAACATGACTATATTTGTAATCTATGGCTATACACATAATCCATGACTACACATTATCCATGACTATACATGTGTTACATGACTATAATCATGATATGTGGCTACAAACATAATCCATGACTACACATGATCCATGACTATACATGTGTTACATGACTATACTTGTGATCTGTGGATACACACATAATCCATGACTACACATGATCTATGAATATACATGTGTTACATGAGTATATTTGTGATCTATGGATACACACATCATCCATGACTACACATTATCCATGACTATACATGATTCATGACTATTCATGTGTTACATGACTATACATGTGTTCCTTACTATACATGATCCATGAATATAAACATTATGCATTACTATACACATGACTATATATGTTATCTATGACTACAAATGTGATCCATGACAATACATGTGATCCATGATGATCAATCTGATCCATTGCTATACATATGATTTATGAATATAGATGTGTTCCATGCTTATCCATGTCTCATGAGAGACAGAAGTATACAGATGGGCTTTATAATGAGGAAGTACTGTATAAATGTGCAGCCAACGGTAAATAACAAAGACCTAGATCTACCCACTCATGATGAAGGTAACCTAGGACAATGAGGTCCGCTGCCATATTGAGCAAGAATAGTAGGCAAAGGATTTCTGTGCAGATAGAAGCCATCATGGTTCAGATTTTCAATGCCCGATACTGAAGGAGACAAGTTATGTCACTTGTGTATTGTACTCAATACCTAAGTGAACAAATTGTTGAGATCGTACTAGGTCAGAATTTTCCTTGTTGACAAGAAGCCCAGGTTGGTAAGCAGTGTAACAAGGATTATCATGTCATGTTTAGATATAACTCACCTGCTGTTAAAGCAGGATGTTGTCCAAGTAACTTGATGTTTCTGTCGCAGAAATGGTCCGGTGATGTGCCATTACTACTCAAGTAAAGACGATGATGTTAGTCCCAGTGGGATTGCCCTGAACTGGTATACAATGTGGGTGAATCACAGGAATGTTCTAAAAACTTTGTGAATAGGGACACGAAGGTATGTGTCTTTCAAGTCCACATAGATGGCAAAGTCTCCCTCTTGGATGACATTTAAAATGTGCCATGGTGTTTCCATTGAGAACTAAGGTACATGAGGTCATTAAGGTCAATGATCAGGCACAGAGTGCCATTTGCCTTTGGGACCAAGAAAATTCTGGAAGAAAACCCTGGAGAAATGTTGGGATGAACATCAGTACCCTCTTGGTGCTTTATCCACTTTGGTTACAGAATAAAAGCCGCGCTCTTTGCTTGGCCTTATGGCGGTCCTATAGGAAAGTACAAGCAGAGAGCAATGAGTTGGATTCTACCAACTGCAACTAGTACCTGCAATTACAGCATTGGCCAAAGTGTGTTGAAAGGCTTTGCTCAGCACTTGGGCCATTCTTGAGATGGATTCCAATACATGCCTTGATGTATTCAGAGTGGGAGAAAAAATCGATAGAGACAAAGTCCAAGAGTGAAGCCACAGAAACAATATTGCACTCTAACTGCTCAGTGTCATAAAAGGATATCTGATTCATACATATGGAGTGTGGTTTTGGTATCCCCAGAGTGTCGATGTCACTGTCAGCTGCTTGGGTATCAAAATGAAATACTTGTGTATGGCCAAGGTAGAACCACCAACAAACTGACGATGAAGGCAGGCTAGAATGTCAATAACTGCAGAAGTAATTATGTTGGACTCCATTGCATCATAGGATCAGCATATGCATTGACCTTGATCCAGGTTGTTGATGGAGTTGGAGGAGGAGGAGGGCAGAATTCCAGGGTTCAAAGGCAGAAAACATCCTCCATGGAGGTTCAAAAGGCTGAATTTTTCTGTGACATCCGATAATCTGGAACTGATGACATCACTAAGAACAAGCAACATCTTCTATGTTGCCTGAGGTGAGGCTGAAGTACCCTGTAATGCTTGAGACTTAGCTGCGAAACAGTGATGAGGTCTGCCACTCACTAAACTCAAAGAATGCCCTGAATCAGAAACCATGACTTCAATACAATCACTTAGTAAAGAAATCTCTTCTCATAGCAGAATATAGAGCGATTACAAATTGACATCTGTTGAAACTTGAGAACAAGCAACATCTTGAATACCTCTGTTTAAACATTAGGAACTAATCCTGGCATCGTACTGAATGAGTAATGAAGTGTTATGTCAGTTAGACTGGTCCCTGCACATGTCTGCAAAAGTTGGGTTCAACATACTAGAAGTCGGGTTGTTAGTGATTGAGTTTTGTAATATTGTTGATTTGACCCTTCATGATCCCTAGCATGTGACCCATGCAGTGGAAATAGGCCATTGGAAATATGTGGCCCATGCAGTGGAAACAGGCCATTATGTGGCCCATGCTAGTCACAGTGGAAATAGGCCATTATGTGTCCCATGATAGTCATAGTGGAATTAGGCCATTATGTACTGAGGATATTATCAGGATCATCAGGTTATGATGGGTTATGGGATGTTAGATGCACGTAACTGGTCCATATGTCTTCTGAGCGAGAGGGAACATGGCTGATTGTGTAGCTCTTTCCCTTGCTGGTCCTTAATAGGAATATAGGCAAACCACAAGAAGGCAAGGTAGATAGTAGTCACCAATAATTCTATTGTGATGGCTTGTATGCTGGACTGTTTTTGAAGTGTGTCTATGTCCTGCATGTCATGGCTGAAGGGTAAGGATTGACTTATCTCCTTTGTCCACCAGAAATTCTCACACTGAGGAAAGGTCAGCATGCAGACTGGCGATGTCTTCATCCCCAGCTGCACATTTTTGTGCTTTGCCCAAAGTTCTAATGTGTAAGACAAATAGAGTAAGATGTATGAAACTGTAGCCCTGCACCTGTCTTTAGAATGCAATATCAGTGGAGAGATAAATGTTAAAAGAAACTGATAACAGACAGTCTAATAAAGCAATGAAGCACACAGGTAAAATATAATGAAAATACCACCTGTTAGGAAAAGAAGTACAAACCTGTGGGCCTGCACATGTGATGTTTGAATACAGAGTGGGCACAGAGCTATACCAAATGATGGTTACCTGGAAAAAAGTGATAGCAGATGATCTCAGTTGCAATACTACTTGTAGGGAAGGTAAAGGACAGCATTTACAGGTAGAAGACATGAAGCATGTTATTCCAAGGCTAAGGATGCCATGGTAAAGGAAACTTACAACAAACAATGATGACATTTTACATATATAAAGAGTTTCTTAAGGGCAAAAAGACATAAATGCATATCAATATTGTTGCCCGAACCTATCTTGTGAAGTTGTATAGGCTAGCTGTGCAAGTTTCTAAGTGCTCAGTAAATATGATGGAATGTTTATGCAGATAAACATCACTCAAACCTATGGAAACATGCACAAAGAAGATACAACTGAGTAAACTAAGTATAGAAAACGTGCATATACCAGAGCAGAAGAAAGACAGAAATGTGCACAAGTATCTATATTAATGACAAAATCTTTTACCTTAAAGAGAACTAAAGCACCATTATGATACTTGCAAAGAAGGTGCGATAATATCCATTATGTGGCAATTTGCTGTAGGGAAAAAGGCCCACAGTCCACGTTTTTATTTTTTTGGCATGAGAAAAAATCATTAAAGTTGGCATCTGCATGCTATGAATGCACTGGAATGGAAACTCACTGATATGTACCCATTCGTAATGGAATTTCACATATATTAGAAGGTTTTATAAGTGCTACAGACTTGCACATACAACATAATTACAGCCTGAACTGAATATGAAGTTGCCTAGGCTCCCCATGCAAGTACCTAAATGTGTGATGATGACAAAGTTTTAGCAAATTATAAAGACAGAGCTTTGTTGGCATAGGAAAAACAAAGTTGGAAATACAGATGTGAAACTCCTCCAACTTGTGATCCTGTATCTCCCATGTAGATTCTGACATCCGCAAGGTCTCTCATGACAAGAGCATGCTTCTTGGCATGAGCAGAAGTAGTAACTGAGGGGTTGAGGCATTATGCTGCCAATCCTTATACTTAAGAGGAGATCACTCTACCCAAAGACCATTTAGGTCTCCAGACAACTTTTATCTCCCTTTACCTAAGAGTAGTATCTGGGCGGGCTGGATTTGTGAGGTAGTAGTAATTCTCTTAAGGTATTATGATTGGGAAATGTATTTAAAGAAGACATTTTATTCTAGCAGAGTAGGAGTTGACTTACAAGTGCAAAGTACAAACATTTTTTGTTAAAATCTAGGGTTAATGTTGGAAACTCTAGATGTTTGCAGAGCACAAAAATATGTAAATTAAAATATTTTTTACATTTTCATGCCTCTATTCCCATTTAGATATGGTATGCACTGCATCTATTCATGGCAGTATTCATTACAAAATACTGCCTCTACAATTATTTGGAATTTAATAATTTGAAAATATTACATGTAAATTAAACACTACCTGCATGGTGAAGTGTCCATGAATGTTGTTTACTGTGGGTAAGTATATTTTCATGCAAGCCATAACAACCTGTATTTGTATTAATATTTGTGCTTGCTATATAACCACTGTCTTTGATGCAATAACAATTTTGGTTGTATTTTCATTTTCCAAATGTTAGATTTAATACCCAATGTTTCCCATGTTTTCTGCATGTGCACATGGCCCTATAAGCGCTTGGCTTGTATAGGCATAACTCAGTTTATTTTCAAGTTGACAATCTGTTTGATCAAGCTGAGAATTTACTACACGTACTTGTTCAGTGCCAAGTAAAGTTCTACAATATCCAGTTAATGTTTGTTTTCCTATGTGACAATCCTCTGATCAAGCCAGGACTTGGATACGTTCAGCCTGTGCTCAATCTCCACATATGGACACATATGTCAGTGAAGCCAAAGAAATGGAGTCAAATGATATTAATGACAAGACAATGACAATTTAACAATGACTAGTGGATGAAAATTTACTGACTAGTGGATGACAATTTACTGACTAGTTGATGACAATTTAAAATGACTAGTGGATGACAATTTACAATGACTAGATGATGACAATTTACTGACTAGATGATGACAATTTACTGACTAGATGATGACAATTTACTGACTAGTTGATGACAATTTACTGACTAGTTGATGACAATTTAAAATGACTAGTGGATGACAATTTACAATGACTAGATGATGACAATTTACAATGACTAGATGATGACAATTTGCTGACTAGTGGATGACAATTTACCGACTAGTTGATGACAATTTACTGACTAGTGGATGACAATTTACTGACTAGTTGATGACAATTTAAAATGACTAGTTGATGACAATTTAAAATGACTAGATGATGACAATTTACAATGACTAGTTGAAGGAGGGTTTCAGACCATGATCAATAAGGATGGATTCTAGGACTTTTTACCAGATGACAGTAGATTTGGTATAGTATATTGTGAATTATAAAAAATGTAGACTGAACTTCATTTTTTATTTGTCAGATGTGTGGAATTAACAAATTATGGGATATTGTGAATTGGATCACTCAGAACTATTTTTATAATGGAATATGTCCTGTAATTGAATTGATGGATTTATCAAACAATTAGATTTCAAATATCAAGCATCATGTATTTTAACAGATTTAATTAGAACAAATTGTATTATGTCAATTTACTTGTGACATATTCCACCCAATAAGATAACTGGTTCTCCTCTCTCTCTCTCTCGGCCTGTGTATTTTTCCAAAGTGCAACTCTAATAGGTCTTTGAAGTGCTAAAAGTGGGTGGGGTGTAGTGACTTGTAGTTGAGTCAACTTAAAATCGAGTATATATATTATCCATCAGAAGGGAACATCAGAGGACACTCCGCACCAACTAGTCATTTAAGTAACTAGGACCTTAATGAGCCATTATTACACCCATCACCCTGCAAAAGGTTAAAGATGAAGAAGCTAGGCCAAATGGAAGAACCTGAACAGAAGATCTATTGTCCCAAACAAAATCACAGAAACGACCTGTGTCCAGAGGGGAAAACCATAAAGTGGCTTTTGCTGTGATCCTGCAAGTCCTTAAACATCTTCAAGGCTGGATTCCTCCTGAGATTAAGAGATCACCATAGATACTGAGACCGTATGTTTCAATACCTTGGCCGTAGCCTCTAACAGTCCCCTCAAGGCTGCTGGAAACAAAGATTCCCCCTTCAACAAATTGAAGGATGCTGTGTAAGGCTACAGAAACTTTTGTCTTTGCCTTCAGTTCCTATGCCTTCAGAGCCATAAAAGGGGATGGCATCATGTACCTGCCAAAATTCCCACATGGGAGAGAGAGCTGAATGCAAAGTCTGGGTCTTATGGGGCCAAGAGGCCAAGCAAACAAATGGATTCTGTACCTATTGGATGAGTCCTTGAGTGAAAGCACAGAAGAGGGGACAGGATGCCTGGCCACTCTTGGGCCTTCAAATGCCTTCTGAGTCAGCTGCATCACCACTGCCAAGTGAGGGAGCAACACCAGGTTTGCCTTCAGCTGTGCCCAAGAGAGCCTCTCTAAACTGGAGACGTCTGGCAAGTCCCAAACTTTGTCCACAACAACAAATAGGGCAACCATTGTGCATACACATGCCATGGATACAAACAGGCATCTGACACTACCCTTTTATTCTTACATTTGCCTATACTTTGAGGCATTATTAACTGCTGAAAGGAAATATATAAATACAACAATGAACCAGAACAACAAAAGGGTAGAAGATACATGAAAATAGCCCATGTACTGAGAAGAAAAAACAAATAATGTCCTTGGACTGAGAAACAATATGCAGTTAGAGTAGGTATTTGAATTATGGCCATTAAAACTTATTTTTCTGTGTTCCCTCGTTTTATAGACACTATTAAGCATTTATAATTATCAATATGAAATTTTTAATTCTCCAAGTAAAAAATATTAATATGTCCATTATTTGTTTCTTCGTGCTTGTTTAGGTTGCAATCTCTTTTGGACATTTGAAATTTGCAATTATTTTAGTTATGATACCTCAGGAATTAATTTTTATTCCTTCACAAAAATTTAACAATTTAGAGCAATTTTTGATTTAAGTACAATATCTTCTGTAATGAATTATATTTTATCTGCATGTACAGCATCAGCCAAGATTCTAAAAATGTTACATCCACCAAAAGATGTGCATACAGTTTATTAATGTCATTCACAGTTCTAAAGCAATTAAAACATCTGGTGTAATAAAAATAATATGGTCTTAAAAGATGGCATGCGTGTATCGCCCTTCAGGAATTATTTGTTTTGTTAACCACACATACTTCAACCAAAAACGTTTAAGTTAAAACATTTAGTGGAAAATATAAAATTACTTTAGTGTCATGAAAATCAAAACAGGTTATCTGCGAATACATCAAAATATGTCCATGTCCAGTGGCTTTTATACAATGGTACCAGGTTTTCACAAAGTCACTGGTTCCAAAATGTTCAAAAACAATCATCACAAATATCAACATTGCTTAATTGGCATGAAAAATCTAATTAGGTTACCGACATATACATGCAAAACGATGCAGAACAAATTTCATTTGTCAGTGTCAAATGGTTTTTATACAATGATGCTAATGGGGCTTTGCACCAAATATTTTTAGTTTAATCCTAAAATGATTTCAATTTAAAAATAATTGGAACAATTTTAGTAGCAAAATAAATCTAATAAAGTAATCTAGATATGCCCATCAAATTTGTCTTCATCAGGTACTTCTTGCATCATAATGAGCACAAGACAGACAGATGGGTGCAACCACAACATGGCACTGCTTGCAAGAGGTTTATAAAAGTCATGATACAGTTTCTAACCTTTTCTGTTGTGACACGATACACATATACACGTCCTGTCTCAGGAGCAACAACTCTTTTCTTCACAAAGTCAGAGTAGAATGGAGCTCCAACAAACAATTCATCCATCCCTTTGTTGTCAACATTGATCCCTT
Organism: Sinohyriopsis cumingii; assembly: GCA_028554795.2. NCBI lineage: Eukaryota > Metazoa > Mollusca > Bivalvia > Unionida > Unionidae > Sinohyriopsis > Sinohyriopsis cumingii. The sequence continues at coordinate 29,339,468 of CM068841.1, read as the reverse complement.
CAACAATGTATCCAAACTTAGAGCCACTCTGGGGTTGGTCAATGGGTATGACAGTAATATCACCATCACACTGCATTTAGAAAAAAAAATTCAGTGTAATTTGTCTATTAAATTATCATATCCTTATGCCATCTACATTAAACTGGTCAAACAAATCAAAATTTTACTGTTATTATGGCATCTACATTAAACCGGCCGAAAAAGTCAAAATTTTACTGTTATTATGCCATCTACATTAAACTGGTCGAAAACAAATCAAAATTGTACTGTTATAATGCCATCTACAGTAAACTGGTCAAACAAATAAAAATTTTACTGTTATTATGCCATGTACACTAAACTGGTCAAACAAATAAAAATTTTACTGTTATTATGCCATCTACATTAAACTGGTCGAACAAATCCAAATTGTACTGTTATTATGCCATCTACACTAAACTGGTCAAAACAATCAAAATTTTACTGTTATTATGCCATCTACATTAAACCATCAGAACAAATGAAAATGTTACTGTTATTATGCCATCTACATTAAGCTGGTCAAATAAATCAAAATTGTACCGTTATTATGCCATCTATAGTAAACTGGTCAAACAAATAAAATGTTTACTGTTATTATGCCATCTACATTAAACTGGTCAAACAAATAAAATTTGTAATGTTATTATGCCATCTACAGTAAACTGGTCGAAAACAAATAAAAATTTTACTGTTATTATGCCATCTACATAAAAATGGTCAAACAAATCAAAATTTTACTGTTATTATGCCATCTACATTAAACTGGTCAAACAAATCAAAATTGTACTGTTATTATGCCATCTACACTAAACTGGTCAAACAAATCAAAATTTTAATGTTATTATGCCATCTACAGTAAACTGGTCGAAAACAAATCAAAATTTTACTGTTATTATGCCGTCTACATAAAAATGGTCAAACAAATAAAAATTTTACTGTTATTATGCCATCTACAGTAAACTGGTCAAACAAATAAAATTTTTACTGTTTTTATGCCATCTACATTAAACTGGTCGAACAAATCAAAATTGTACTGTTATTATGCCGTCTACATAAAGCTGGTCAAATAAATCAAAATTTTACTGTTATCATGCCATCTACAGTAAACTTATTCAGTTCAAGACATGGATATTACAAACCATGACCCAGTGCTTACAAACATTTTCTTCAAGAGCACATTTTTCAAATTGCAGATTTGCCAACTAAATGAAAATTGAATCTGGGACAGAATTTCACACGGCAGTTAAAAGATGAAGAACGACATCTAAAGTATCATCTATTGAACTGGACCGAATGAGAGTGGACTTAACATTTAAACTTTTTCATAGGCCAATGTTCATTGTCCAAATTATTTTTTTAATTATATTAAAATATTTATCCATTAAATAACTACTTAATAAATAATAAACTGAACACAGAGCAAATCAAACACATTTCAAATCAATGTCACAATGGCAGCTGTTGATACTTGAAATGAAGAGAGTCTGTCCATGGAAAAAAGGTAAAACTTGCTACATAGGTGGCTCTGTATGCAGGTTCACCATTCAAACTTTTGTTAACATTTACAATGCATTGAATATCATTATTATTATTATTATTATTATTATTATTATTAAGAAGATTGTTTTATGTGCACTATTCAGCAAATCATAAAATACATATATATGTTGTTTTCTCCCCAATTTTTGTTCACACAGTATTATGGTATCCTGCTCACTTTAATCCAGCCTATAATGAAACCATCACCAACTTAAAATAATCTCTGATGTTAACTTATTTTGTGTACCATGTCACAATATCTAGATTAGTCAGTCTTGCTGAGATGAAAAGACAGTCAGCTTATGTTCAAAATGATGAGAAGGGAATCAAAATAAGCAATATTTGGCAATTCTTTGTAACCTATGAACCAAAACTTTGCCTACCTTTTAGTTTTGAATATTAAATGACCCCTGATGAAAATGGCTGTAACTTGTATCTGATCTCAAAGACTAAAGTTTTCATCACACAAGTTGATGAGTATATGACACAATACCTGTCATAATGGCACAAAAGACAACTTCCATTTCTGCTGTGTGAGTATGACTACTTTTTTCCATCATCCAGCAAATTAGCTGGTTTGACCATTTACCCTAACAACAAACTGCCTCAGCTTCAAATTTGACATACATTGTGACCCCGCTATAACATGGTAGTTGAGAGCCGTAGAACCCGACCGTGTTATAGACCGAACCATGTTATAAGCAACCAGGTTAGTTAGCTGAAGAAAATGATCTATGTACTCCAAACAAATTTGTGGGTGGTGGGGGGTCGGTAATAAATGTGGGTAGCAAAATATGTGCTTCACTGGCAAAGTTACCATCTTAAACTGATGCATATTAAATTGGAAATACACCTGTAGTGAAAACAGATAAGGCATATATATTTTACTTTATTTAGAGAACCATGGAATGGTACATGTATGTGTACATGTCAACAGGACACAAATTGTATCTGCAAATGGAATACACTCCAGCCCAGTTGATCTATGTTGTGGTGTTCCACAGGGGTCTGTTATTGGACCTGTTCTCTTCATTCTTTACACTCAGTCGCTCTCAAGTTTCATAGATCATCATCCAGTGTCTCACCAATCGTATGCTGATAACCTAAAGATACAAATCTAGCCACCCAACTGAAGCTGATGCTACCATCCAAGGTGTAGAGAGGTGCATTTCTGATGTGAAATCATGGATGACATGTAACAAGCTGTAGATGAATGATGATAAAACTGAGGCCATTCTGACCACAACGCAAAGACTTTCTCATTTACATCCTTTACCTCAAACAATAAATACCAGCAACACCAACATTAAATTCACACAATCAGTATGAAACCTAGGTGTTACTCTGGACAGTACTCTCACATTGCACCAACATGTCATGAACATATGCAAGGTTGCATATCTTGAGCTGAGACGCATCAGCTCCATTCGCAAATATCTTTCAGTTGATGCCACTAAAACACTTGTGTATTCATTAGTACTTTCAAGACTGGACTATTGTAACTCAATTCTGTCTGGTTCATCTCAATGTCTACCCCAGAAACTTAAAAAAGTTCAAAACACAGCTGCTCGGATCATACTTAGAGTAACACGATCAGAGCACACCTCCCCACTGCTCTGTACCCTATACTGGCTATCCATTCGATCCAGAATCAAACACCAAATTTGTTCTCTGTGCTACGTTTCACTGTCAGACTCTAGTCAAACATACCTATCCGATCTCACCCATGTGTACACACCAGCAAGAAACTTACGCTTCTCTTCTGACAATCGTATACTCATTATTCCCACTATGAAAACAAAGTCATATCGACAGCGTTCCTTTGCATACCAGGGCCCAGCAATGTGGAATGAATTGCCCACTGAACTTAGACACAAAGACACAGTGATTACATTCAAGAGGGCTCTCAAAACTCACTTATTTCGACTGCAAGAAAAACTTAAAGACCTAATAATGTTTCCTACCTGAAATATTCTCAGCATGTTTTTTATTTTTTAATGTTTTTGTAATAATATTATTATATGTTTTGTATCTTATAGGTATTGTCTAATGTTGTAAAACACTTAGAGCTTCTAAAGATTATGCGCTATACAAAGTCCTCATTATTATTATTATTATTATTATACATACATGTCTTATGTATAGCATGAATAGAGTATCAACACCGTGTACTCACATGTGAATCTCATCACATATATTGAAACCACAATACAAGTAATTCCATTGAAAAAATGCACACAGATTAAAAATATTCAATAATTTTGTCACAGGTCAGATAGGTCTGAATTCAGTGGATAAACATAGCACAATCACACAAGAAAAGATGATGCACCTTACTCTTCAGTACGTCCCATGTCGGTAAAAGTTAGTTTGCATTTTAAGCCACAATTGGTAGCATTTATAAGCACAAACGTTTTCAATACAAAAAGGAAACTTTCACAGCATAGTAAACGTGTTCCAGTCATGTTGGGAAATGAAAAAGTCTGGTACTGACTTCCTTTGAAGAAAAGTTCTTTGTTTTTATTGAAGATTGTAGGTGGCTTTCCTTGATGAAGTGCATGCGTTATTGAAGTCACCGCTAAAGGCCAGCTTTGAAGAACAAAACAAATGCCCATATCTTATTGTGGCAGCAACATCAATAAATTGTATTTCATGATTGAGATTGATTTTTTTTTTTCATTTGCTTAGTATGTTTTCATAACAGTCAGTACTTCAAAGGTAATGTTTTCTTTGAAATTTCAGCAAACTATTTTATCTGGGTACATTTTTAAAAAAGGAATTGGCCGTTGTTTGGTCCATTGTAGTTACAGTTCCTCTCTGCATATTGAATAAACGAGCAAGTAAGATTTTTAAATTTTTTTTTACATTTGTGGTAGCGGAGTGATGATGCCTTTGACTCAATTTAAAAAAGGGTCAATGAACGATAGAGATAGAGCTGTTCTGGTCTGATGACATGGATTAGTACAGAACATGTGGGTGTTCTGATGGATTTAATTCTGAGTGGAAAGAATATGAAGTTTACGTCCATCCACAGACAACTGTTGGTCTATGTAAATATGTTAATTACTAGCAAGTGGCTGAAAATCTGACAGAAGATAGATTATAAGATAATGCCTCGTCCGATTGATATCCACTACCAGAAATGTCAACAACAAAATAAAAAGCGGATATCTCACAACATACAGTACTCATGCTCGATGTCAACATAAGCGGATTATGATATAACAATGAGTATATGGCTTTTTAGCCCTTCGATACGCATGTAGCAAACTTACCCAGTGCAGTGCACTATAAACAGAACATATGTTACCTATCCAACTCCATACACATAGGCCTGCCTGTTAACTGTTAAGCAATGTAGTTTATGTTACGTTTAAAAGCAATTTTAACCATTTTTACATTTTTGGTACACATTTATTATGTATGGAAAAATTTAAGAGTAAAGTCAGATCGTTATAGCTGTGTAATTATTTTCTATGGAACAATTTTTATGTGCATTAAAATCTTGAGAGAACTTGTTCTCCGTCAAGTCAGTGAAGCCGTATGACCAACCATAGCTGCCATTTCTCATACATATGGTGATTATAAGCGAGAAAACAAATGTTTGCTCATCGATTCATGTGATGTACCTTTATCTAAACAATGCCTCCCTTATGGAACAAAATTTTAGTTTGCATCGGTTGAGCAGTTACTGCAAATATGCTCCAGTGACTACTTAAGATGGGGAGAAACCATTGTTTAGTTAGTAAAGACCTGGCCACATAAAGTAGATGCTCAGTACACACATGATATTTACATAGAAAATTTGATGGGGGGGGGGTACAAAAATGGTCTTCATGACCAGGTGACCACTGTGTAACAACTACCATTAGGAAAGGTGTGACTAATATGAGTGAGGTCTTGTAAAACAGTGGTAAATAGAGAAAGTATAGTACATAAAGATTTTTTTTAAATCTGAAAATAATGAGTTAAAAAAGACAAAAATGTACTGATGTTGTCTCTCCAAAGTTGAGGGCATTCTTCACTGTGAAATCAGCCATACTCAAGACTTCAACCTGAAAAAGAAAAGGAACTCTTGTTTAGGAAATATAATATCAGTTAAAAAAGAAACATCAGCATTTCCTCTCCATACTTTCATGTTTGTGAATGTATGATACTCAGTGAGAAAGGTAATGTCATATCTCTTCTTTTGCTCTAAAGTTATGACTAACTTTAAATTTGTGGTGGGGTGAAGTGAAGAAATAAAAGCAATAAAACAAAACATACTCATGACATTGATTTGTCACCATAACATGTTAATTATATACATACTAAAATTAGGTCATTTACAACATTTATATACATACTAAAATTAGGTCATTTGCAACATTATTTATACAATATATTCCTGTCAAACATTTTCCACAGATAAAAAATAAATTGAAGTAATCTTAATATGGTTGAAAATAGCTTTTATAGAACGTTATACCCTGTTTGACTGACAAATATGGTTTCATTCTGGATAATAACCACATCAAATGATTTATTTTCTTTTACACAGAGCCTGTATCTGTTCATAACATTGCAAATTGTTGTAAACAATTACAGAATTTTGTCTAGGGCTGCAATTTGTGTTCATGAATTGTTCTATTTAAGACTTGTGGTATAATTTTCCAAATTTTCGTGGTATAATTTTCCAAATTTTCTCTCCTTTGTTTATTAGTATTGATTAAAACATTTTAGTATTTGAGTATTTATCTTTATACCATTATCCTTACACCAGGAATCTAATTTAACCAAAGCCAATAGTAACAATGCCTCTAAGTCTGATTTGGATTGTTTACCATCAGACAGGGTAGTATCATCTGCATACAGATCAGTGGAGGAAATATAGTTACCAAATTTAAAGGCAGAGTGGACCCAGTAGAGAACCCTGTGGTTCTTGCCATGTTATTGATTCCTCTTTAGAAAGGTTGTCATTTACTACCACACACCATGATCAAAAGTAGTAGGTATACTGATGCTGTATAACATTTATACATCTTCAATTTATCGATAAGAATATAATGATCTACAAGGTCAAAAGCCATTAAATGGTCAAGGTCAAAAGCCATCCAATGGTACACAAGTATTAGTCCCATCAATTCATCAGACTGGTTTTGGTGATGCATGTTGTGGTTTGATATGTACATGTACATCATAAAATTATCATTTGATAGTGCAAGTAAGACTGGCCTGAAATTATTTATATTGATTATGAAAGGGGGTAACTTTAGGTATTGATAATGATATGGGGAAAACAGAGGAGGATTTGCTCATATTGCTGACTGCAGCAGGTGTGATCCAATATTGTCCAAACCGAATGCTTTGCTTATATCAGCAGTTTGTAGGAATATCCGAACTTTACTAGCTGATATGGCAGGAACAAAAAAAATTTGCTTTTGGAATAAAAAAAATGTATGAAATAATTTCATTGTTCATGGTGATGAAAATTTAAAATTGGTTCCATTATTTCTGATGAAAAATTAATTGAAAGAGTTTGCAATTTCTTCATCATCATTAATGACTTGACCATAATTTAGTTGTTGAATATATGAAGATGTAAAAAAATATACTTTTGCCATGCCTAGTTCACTCAAAATCTTCCAAATAGAAAGCCAGCCCATTGACAATACTGAACTTTCCATGTGTTTAATTTGCCAAAGAAGTCACATCCTTGTGCATAGTGGAAGCACTGCTGAATACTGTCATAGTGCTTGTTGCTTTTGTGACTTACTTTACATTCAGAAAAGAGATTATTTGAGTTTGTAATATGTCTATATGACTAGACTACCATATTTACCATATATATTGGGACATGATAATATAATTAATTTTTTTTCTGTCCCAGAACTTAGGGTGAAACTTTTTTCAACTATATGTTGGATTGTCTATAAGACAATTGTTAAAAGTGTGAGAATTAGCACGACTGGTGCAGATATTTAAAAAATCTAACTTTAGACATTGCAGTTTTTGTTTCAGGGGATATGTTGCATCCAATGATAATTTTTCACAGTATGAGAAAGCTAAAAACATATTCATGCACCAAAAGAACGGCTTGTATGTGTGCAGGAGAAGGGTTGAGTTTACTAGATGCTGCTGCAGTGGATTAAAGAATTTTATCCAAGTACACAGTATTATATTTTTTAAAATAACATTTCATTTGGAGTGTATTTACCAGCATGTAATTTTCAAATGATTTAAAAGGTGTCCCACAACTTATGACTTGAAAAAAACCAATGTGCCCCAGAACATACAGTGCACTAAAAAATTACTATAAAAATCAATTGATGGTCTCCCAACAAATACGGTAAATACAGTACATTTATAACACCATTTATGTTCTTCACCAATATTTATGGATTGTGTCCCATTTTCTATATAGATGACACATTTCCTTAACAGTATCTGTCCCCATAAACTTGTGTAATTGTGCACATCACAATTCAAGTCAGCTGCAAGTTTCCCGATGACTTTATATGTGTCCCACACACTGCAGACTCCTCAGTCTCAGATTTGTGTTTTGTCAATACTAAAAAATTCTATATTCCTCAGTCTCCGTCCCCCTCCCGGTTATCAAAATCATATTTGAACTTTTCAAACCAAATTGTCCTCAACCAATCCTCTCATTTTTTTAGGGTAAATTCAACAAAATATGAGCCTCCTATTGTGGTCATATGTCTCTGTATATCTATGTTCAGAAAGAAAGAGACACTGACACTGCATCACCACATATCAAAATATTGTTATAAGGCAATGCCTTCTTTCTTACCACAAAAATTGCAGCCACACTCGATCTCTGAACTACATTGAAACTTCCTAGCAACTCTGTCCACAAAGAAAGCCTTGAAAAACTTTAAATCTGACAACATGTTACCAGTAATATCTCAGATCTTACATAAAATTTAGTTGCCTGTAAAAATACTGTGTACTGTTGGCTGCCTATTCATATCATATTGATATTAAGGTTAATGAAAAGGCAGATAAAGCAGCCAAAGCTGCACTGCTATCACTTGTCTCTGTAGAGAAGATTCCAAATACATTGGCATTCGCTATCTACTTGGCAAAATATTTGAAAAGAAAACTCAACTAACAAGCTTCAGAATATCAACCCTTCACTAAAAAGTGGAATCCTAGGACAATTACAGAGACAAAGTAGTAATACGCCAGTCATGTATAGAACACAAATAACCCATGTATATTTCCTTGAGGGTGAATCTTGCCAGTAACCACATGCAGTAGAACAATCTAGTCAAGTGAATCTACTTCCACCTTTTGAGACATAATTTGTTTGTGTGTGTGAACTCTTAGCTTCATGGAAAATCTTTTTCAGGGAATACTGTGCATTTAACAAGTTTTGACCTATATTGTAAGGACTTTATGCTTTACCATTATCTTTTGTTTGATATACCTTTCAATGAATTAACATCTCTTTGCTTTGAAAATTTATCTCTTGTGCTTTTTTATTTCTCTGGAAAAAATTGTCTTTATAATTTTTGTATTTTTTGTCTTTGTAATCTTTTATCTTTATCCCATTAAACCCAATAACACACACACACACATACAAACACACACATACATACAGTTTCATTAATATATTAATCTGCTAATGAATCAAAGACCTTGCAAGTTAACCAACAATAAAGTAAACTGGATCTGCCAAACAGCCAAATGCAAGAGTCAATAAATCTGTCAGTAGAATGCCCTGTCAATAGGATGCCTCTGTCGGTAGATGCCTCTGTCAGTAGGGTGCCTCTCTTGAAATCTCTACCTTGTTGATGACTGAATATTTTATGAAAACACCTGTTTCAAAGTTTCTCAACTTTTTGTATCTTAAGTCATAATTGAATGCACGTCAGAGTCATTTCTCCAATACTGTCATGCCAGAATACTTTGTGTCAAAGATGGTTGAATTCTGTTCAGTGCATTTTTGTGATAAAATTGTGTAAAGAAGTCTAAGTATTTAGTAACATCATATTTGATGGCTGAAGAGCATCATTTGTGAATGCATTCAGGCTAGAGCGGTCATGTTTTGTCAAATTCTCATAAGCAACTATTTACATAAAGTTATTAAAGGTTTTTCTATTTTTAGCAACATCAGCCATATATGATGGCAGATTGGCATTGCATACAAGCATAAAGCCCTTCATGAAAGAATGCTTTACTTGAAATGTTGCCAGATCTCTTTTACTTGTTTTTTGTTAAAGAGGTTATTCAATTTACTTTCCATTTTAGCAATGGTGGCCATATTTATGGTGGGTCAATATACTTTCCATATATTTGTAAGCCCTTATTAATAGAATGCTTTCTGTCAAATTTGGCCAAGTTCTGCTGGGAATATATCATCTAAATTCTTTTCCATAAAGCCCGCCATGCTGTTTTCTGTAAAGACTGATCAAATTCTGTTGAGCAGTATTTCAGAAGAATTTGATTAACAACTGAAAAATCAGATTCTGTTCAGTAGTATTGAATAAGAGGTAATTTAGATGTTTTTCTATTTTTTAGCAATGTTTGCCATGTTTTGATTTTGGATTGGCATTATTTGTAAAAAAATAATCTTAAAGGCCTTTATGCCTATATGTTTTGCACCAAGTATGGTTAAAATTGGTTTGGAAGTTTTTGAATAACAATATCTGATTGATAACAGATGGATTTCTATTTGTGATAATGGTGGCTACATGTTGGCAGCAGATCAGCATCATCTGTGCAAATCTGAAAGGCCAGGGTCATTTCTGTCAGACTTTATAAAATTCTAGTTAGTAGCTTTACAAAAGAAGTCTTATAGACAGCCACACTTGACGGTCATTCAACATCATTTATATAAACCTGAAACACCTTATAGCAGGATGTGCTGTGCCTAGTTTAACTGTAATTGGTATAAAACAAATGAAAACATCAGTTCTTGATAGATAGACAATGGGGTACATAAATATGATGGCTGAAGGGTCAAATCATTAACTCACTTTGAATGGTGGCTAGGTGAGCTAATAAAACTAGAAATGTACTATATACCATCAATGCACCATCAATATGAGACATCTAATAGTCCTCGTCAAACAGGGGCCACAACTCCAAAACATTTTGCCAGAAAGCATTAACATTTAAAGATTTCGTTCACCTAGGTTTTTTAATATTAGGCCTTATATCCAATCTGGTTTTAATTTATGAAGTCCTTTCAAAGTCATTAAGCAGAAATTGAAGGGCAAAGTTCTAAGTCATGCAGGAGACTACAACAGTCATTACTGTCAAATGTTCTTTAAAAGGTGAATAACTTGACCTAGGTTTTCATACAAAGTGTCATGCTAAATTTCATATCAATACATGAAGTCATCTTGAGTGGAAACAAAGGTGAAAGGCCATTTAGTGAACTCTATTCAGTTTGGCTAGAAAATAGTAAAAACTGAAACTGCCTTATTGTAAAAACTTATACCAAGTTTTACTTTGATCCATTTAGTGCTTTAAACATCAGTGAGTGGAAATAAAATTTCTGATTGATAGAATGTTATGGAATGGACAGACATGTGCAATATTGTATAGTCCATCCATATACATGGTAGATACATTAAAACTAACTTAATGAAGTAAAGAATGACAAGAAGGATATTAATATGAAATTTGCAAAATCTAGGAGATGCAAGTACTGTTTCAACCACACCTGTACTGACTGACCAAATGCATATACTTACTGGGCACATCTTAATATAGTGGAGGAATACATGAGGACAACCATTACATTGCAAGTCTTCATGGAAATATTATACACAGCAACAAGTTTACATTTTGAACATGTACAGAGGAAGTGTTTTTCCATTGTGAGGGTTGCAATCGTTTTATAACTACAGTGTATCAAAAACACATTTTCACTGATGAATTTGTAATTGGAACAATTAATATTATCTGCCACCCTTGACTTTATTGTTTTGAATTGTGCTTTCTCCACTGAAGTACTAAATGGAGTTAATTATAATAAACCAGAAACAGAAAAGGAAACCAAGACTTTATCAAGCAGAACCACTATAGTGGGGCATGTCTTTCACAGAAGATACATGTTACCATAACAGCTTGCTGTTGTAATTAGAGTACAGAGAATGTTACAATAAGTGCATGCTGTTGTAATTAAAGTATAGAGTATGTTACCATAAGACCATGCTGTTGTAATTAAAGTATAGAGTATGTTACCATAACAGCTTGCTGTTGTAATTAAAGTATAGAGTACATTACCATAAGATCATGCTGTTGTAATTAAAGTATAGAGTATGTTACCATAGGAGCTTGCTGTTGTAATTAAAGTATAGAGTATGTTACCATAAGAGCTTGCTGTTGTAATTAAAGTATAGAGTATGTTACCATAAGAGCTTGCTGTTGTAATTAAAGTATAGAGTAAGTTAACATAAGAGCTTGCTGTTGTAATTATAGCATAGAGTATGTTACCATAGGAGATTGCTGTTGTAATTAAAGTATAGAGTAATTTACCATAAGAGCTTGCTGTTGTAATTAAAGTATAGAGTAATTTACCATAAGAGCTTGCTGTTGTAATTAAAGTATAGAGTAATTTACCATAAGAGCTTGCTGTTGTGATTAAAGTATAGAGTAAGTTATCATAAGAGCTTGCTGTTGTAATTAAAATATAGAGTAAGTTACCATAAGAGCTTGCTGTTGTAATTATAGCATAGAGTATGTTCCCATAGGAGATTGCTATTGTAATTAAAGTATAGAGTAAGTTACCATAAGAGCTTGCTGTTGGAATTAAAGTATAGAGTAAGTTACCATAAGAGCTTGCTGTTGTAATTAAAGTATAGAGTATGTTACCATAAGAGCTTGCTGTTGTAATTAAAGTATAGAGTAAGTTACCATAAGAGCTTGCTGTTGTAATTATAGTATAGAGTATGTTACCATAAGAGCTTGCTGTTGTAATTAAAGTATAGAGTAAGTTACCATAAGAGCTTGCTGTTGTAATTAAAGTATACTTGTTACCATAAGAGCTTGCTGTTGTAATTAAAGTATAGAGTATGTTACCATAAGAGCTTGCTGTTGTAATTAAAGTATAGAGTAATTTACCATAAGAACGTGCTGTTGTAATTAAAGTATAGAGTAATTTACCATAAGAACTTGCTGTTGTAATTATAGCATAGAGTATGTTACCATAGGAGATTGCTGTTGTAATTAAAGTATAGAGTATGTTACCATAAGAGCTTGCTGTTGTAATTAAAGTATACTTGTTACCATAAGAGCTTGCTGTTGTAATTAAAGTATAGAGTATGTTACCATAAGAGCTTGCTGTTGTAATTAAAGTATAGAGTAATTTACCATAAGAACTTGCTGTTGTAATTAAAGTATAGAGTATGTTACCATAAGAACTTGCTGTTGTGATTAAAGTATAGAGTAAGTTACCATAAGAGCTTGCTGTTGTAATTAAAGTATAGAGTATGTTACCATAAGAGCTTGCTGTTGTAATTAAAATATAGAGTAAGTTACCATAAGAGCTTGCTGTTGTAATTATAGCATAGAGTATGTTCCCACAGGAGATTGCTGTTGTAATTAAAGTATAGAGTAAGTTACCATAAGAGCTTGCTGTTGGAATTAAAGTATAGAGTATGTTACCATAAGAGCTTGCTGTTGTAATTAAAGTATAGAGTATGTTACCATAGGAGCTTCCTGTTGTAATTAAAGTATAGAGTGTGTTACCATAAGAACTTGCTGTTGTACTTAAAGTATAGAGTAATTTACCATAAGAGCTTGCTGTTGTAATTAAAGTATAGAGTATGTTACCATAGGAGCTTCCTGTTGCAATTAAAGTATAGAGTATGTTACCATAGGAACTTGCTGTTGTAATTAAAGTATAGAGTGTGTTACCATAGGAACTTGCTGTTGCAATTAAAGTATAGAGTATGTTACCATAAGAACTTGCTGTTGTAATTAAAGTATAGAGTAAGTTACCATAAGAGCTTTCTGTTGTAATTATAGCATAGAGTATGTTACCATAGGAGATTGCTGTTGTAATTAAAGTATAGAGTAGGTTACCATAAGAGCTTGCTGTTGTAATTAAAGTATAGAGTATGTTACCATAAGAGCTTGCTGTTGTAATTAAAGTATAGAGTAATTTACCATAAGAGCTTGCTGTTGTAATTAAAGTATAGAGTAATTTACCATAAGAGCTTGCTGTTGTAACTAAAGTATAGAGTATGTTACCATAGGAGCTTCCTGTTGTAATTAAAGTATAGAGTATGTTACCATAGGAGCTTCCTGTTGTAATTAAAGTATAGAGTATGTTACCATAGGAACTTGCTGTTGTAATTAAAGGATAGAGTATGTTACCATAAGGGCTTGCTGTTGTAATTAAAGTATAGACTATGTTACCATAAGAACTTGCTGTTGTAATTAAAGTATAGAGTATGTTACCATAGGAGCTTTCTGTTGTAATTAAAGTATAGAGAACGTTGCCATAGGAGCTTGCTGTTGTCATTAAAGTATAGAGTATGTTACCATAAGAGCTTGCTGTTGTAATTAAAATATAGAGAATGTTACCATAGGAGCTTGCTGTTGTAATTAAAGTGTCGAGTAGGTTACCATACGAGTTTGCTGTTGTACTTACAGTATGTAGTAGGTTACCATAAGAGCTTGCTTTTGTGATTAAAGTATAGAGAATGTTACCATAGGAGCCTGCTGTTGTAATTAAAGTATAGAGTATATTGCCATGAGACCATGCTGTTGTAATTAAAGTATAGAGCATGTTACCATAAGAGCTTGCTGTTGTAATTAAAATAAAGTAAAGAGTATTTACTCTTCCAGTAAATCCCCGTTGATCTGGGTGATAATTTGGAATTCCAGCTGTCAAACTTCCATGCTCCTTGAAGGCTGCAGTTGTCAAGGAAAAGCCTGGAATATAATGGATGGATCTAAAGAATCTGACTTTTCCCAATTTTATTCTTGTCTATAAAACTGACAAATCACTTACTTCATATAGAAATAAAATAACATATGCAAACATTGAAAGAGCTCTTGACACATATCCAAACATAGGTAGCCATTCAAAAATAATAGTTGGAAGATATTTATAAAACATAATATGTGTGGCTGGTTATTAATTTTAATTTTAATGAGGGCAACACTTAACTGCTTTTTTACGCTGTTGTCTCTTCTCCTGGCATGATGATCCCATAATGGCTGTCAAGAAAAACTTCATAGCTTTTTTTCAGTACAAATACAAATCAGGCATAAATACCTTTGCTCTGGTGCTCCACTGAACTAGGAGAAAGTGGAAAGAGGACGCCAAAATGCGCCTTTCATGAGATCATCCAGAAAGCAATGATTAATAAAGGAACAAAATCTACCAATAGCTCAAACTTTAAGGCTTTTGATTCACATGAAGGATCTCTATCAATGAGAAGCTCTTCTCATAGTCAGCCTAATTCACCTAAAACATAGTGGAAATTGATATATCACATGTACCTTTGAGAGGGAGAAAGACACTTTCGTTTAGCTAAATAGAAACATAATGTTCATAATTGACAGTGAAGTCCATCATCCCTAGTAAAAACAACACTGTGTAGCTGATTCTTGGTCAGAAAACCAGGTTTGCACAGACTGAAATGTTGTTGCCATTAAAATGAAGGAAACAACATGCAATAAGGCATGAATTTCACCCCTTCTCATAGCCCCTCTTCTAGCTCTGAAACCAATCAGGCATGAATTTCACTCCTTCTCCTAGCTCTTAAACTAATAAGGCATGAATTTCACCCTTTCTCCAGGCTTTTAAAACAATCAGACATAAATTTCACCACTTCACCATTTCTCCTAGCTCTTAAACCAATCAGACATGAATTTCACCCCCTCTCCTACCTCTTAACCCAATCAGGCATGAATTTCTCTTCACCATTTCCCCTAGCTCTTAAACCAATCAGACATAAAGTTCACTCCTTCTAGCTCTTAAACCAATAAAGCATGAATTTCTATCCTTCTCCTAGCTCTTGAACCAATCAGGCATAAATTTCACCCCTTCTTTTAGCCCTCAAACCAATCAGGCATTAATTTCAACCCTTCTCCTAGCTCTCAAACCAATCAGGCATGAATTTCCCTTCTTTTCCTAGCTCTTAAACCAATCAGGTAGGAATTTCACCCCTTCTCCTAGCTCTTAACCCAATCAGGCATGAATTTCAACCACTCTCCTACCTCTTAACCCAATCAGGCATGAATTCTTCAACCAATCAGAAATGAATTTTACTCCTTCTGCTAACTGACACTAATGAAAAAAGGAAAATTGAGATTCTCGAAAGAAATCTCACTCAGAGGCACATGAAAACCACCAAAGAAAACATGAAATGTTCCAATCAGGCATTATTGAGCAAGCGACTGGTCTCAAGAATTCAAAATACCTGATAAGCACTTCACAGTGTTTGAAAGAGGTGCTTTATAAACATTCATTTTCCTCAGGATGGAAGAGAAAAAGGTCCAAAGCCAAAGAGAACAGATTCAGCCATTGCTCTGTTGACTGTTCCATTTACATAAGACCTTCCACCTGGCATTGTAAACCTGGAGTATGACTGCCTCCTAACCTGAGTGATGCAGTATGCAATCCTGCTTGAAAACTGATCTTGTCAAACAGATGATTTGATATGAGCCAGCAAGAAAGGTGGAGTATTTGTGGATTGTTATGAAAAAGGATAATCTGTGCTAACAGCAGATTTCTCATCAGTGGTAATTCCCTTGTGGTGTCCATCAACATACTGAGATTGCTATACCATGACCACTGGTGCCACAAGATGAACACCGAAGATGAAGTCCTGACTCTTTGAAGAACTTGAGGGATTATTCTGAAAGGTGGGAAGGTGTATGAATTCAATGTCAGACTGTATAGTGTCCACCTCAGCATGTGCTCTGTCATGACCTTGGGGAGATATAAAGTGGTACCTTGGTTTTAAACCTTCTTGCAAACAAGTGTATCCATGCAGCTAAAGAGATTCTGTGATATTGATGGATACATAAAACATTCTGTGAGAACTGTACATAATTATGCTGACAGGCTGTCACTAGAATCTTCCTTTTGCTTGCAATGGAGTAAAGCTGTCCATCAAAGGAAATTCCAGACTCCCAAGCAATGAGAACCTCCTTGGTGTCAGTGATAAGTCACAACTGTCATGCTGTATGTGACAACCATAACAGGGACCCCGGGTAGCTGGGTAGTGCTCACCTTTACAATCACTGCCTCACCTCTGTCCACACAAGTTCGAGTCTCAGGCTCTGCCAATGTGGGTATGTGAGAAAGTTTGTCAGTAGCTTCATGTGGGTCAGTAGTTCTTACCAGGGTTTTCCTAGGTTCTTACTCTACCAGTCATACTGGCCATCATGTATAGCCTATCATATGGTGTTCAACCAAAACAACAACAACAACCATAACCCAATTGTGTCTTTGAAGAGTGACAAACCCCTGAAGTGTAAGAAACAGCACCAATTTCTAGGTTGTTTTTGTGAAGAACAGAGTCCTGCTTAGACAAAAGTCACTGAAGGACAACTCACTCTGGCTCTAGGTGAATGCCCAGCATAAATCTGAGACATCAGAATACAGGTAAAAGTAAGATTCTGAGGCATGTATAAGAACTTCCACTAAAACCTCTGTCCAGATTGATCTACCATCTGAGGTAGTGACAAACATTCTGATCCCAATGAAATCTAAACTGAAAGGAAGTCTCATTAGACTGTAGAGGCATCATATTAAGTCTTCCTTAGATGATTAGACTCATGGTCAAGTTTTGGGTCTTCAGAAGTTAGAAGTATACGCAACGTGATTAGAACCACTGCCATGTTTTGGGTCCTCAGAAGAGAGAAGCACATGTGAGGTGATTAGATCTATTGCCATGTTTTGGGTCCTCAGAAGAGAGAAGTACATGTTAAGTGATTAGATCCACTACCACGTTCTGGGTCCTCAGAAGAGAGAAGCACATGTGAGATGACACTCGTATTGTGTGAGAGAACATCTGCATGATTGTGTTGAAAGGAACACATATCATCTCTGTACTTCTGATGATACACCGAGTCTTGAAAACAACTAAAACTTGACTGGTAAAGATTTCTCCAGATTGCAGACTAAATTGAGAAAAGCCAGTGTTTTCAAAAGAATGACAGGTCTGTAAGTAAAATATCTCTGAGGAAGTTGTGTATCAACCAGTCATCAAATACTGATAGAAAACTCCAACATATTTATAAGTAACTATAATTCTGAACACACTGGTAAAGACTGTAAATGAGAGAAAGTTGGCCAAAGAGAAGAGCCCAAAACTGAAAGACATCCTTGTCAAGACAGAACCACGGAAAATTCCTGTGAGAAGAAAAATGGGTATGTTTAAGTATGCACCTCAAGGTCTATGGAGACTGTCATTCAACTGTTTGGTGTTCTTGAGACAGATATCTCAGTCTTGAAACACTCTTCTTCAATAAACTTTCATTTAAAGGGGATAGATAGACGATGAGATGGGAATTGTCCCCATTTTGACATCAGGAAGATCCAGGAATCAAATTCCAAGTTTTGGGCATATAAAATTCTATTGCCTCTTTTAGAAAGATGTACACATCTTCTGTTGAAAGTTCCAAACTGGTCTCATATAAAAAGGCTAAGGGTCTCAGAAGCAAAGCCAATAATCCTCTCTCATTAGATCCGTCCAAGCCTCTTAAAACCATCCCAATGTTGCACCCACTGGGATGCCAGGACAAAGGGGATCAGCAGATGAGGAAGCAAATCCCTAAAAGCATGCATTAGTAATATACCATGTTTAAATCAGATTACATAGACATGCATTAGTAATATACCATGTTTAAATCAGATTACATAGACATGCATTAGAAATGACAAGTTAGAAAATGACATGACAAATACTGGTATTCCACTGCAGTTTTCTTCTTGGACCTCATGATCAAATAAAATATACCCTTAGATATGAGAGAGAGAGAGGGGTGGGGGGCGGGATTCAGGATGATTGTAACATGTATTATTTTAGTTACCTGAAAATTGTGATCTTACTCATTTACAAGGGCAATATTATATTCCAGTTTCAATCAATACCACTGAGTAAACAATTCCATCTAGTCCTAATTACAACATCCATTGTCCCAAGAAAAACATGGTTTTGCGACATATTTACATGTTAATTAAATATGTTATAGGTTTGGTCAGGTCATCCCATCTAAAACCTGTTTAAGGGAAAAATTTGGCAACCCAATTCAAATTAGTGAGGCTACCAATAGGGAAATGAGGCTACCCATAGAGTATTGTGAATAAGGTACTGTGTAATGCAAGGAAACACTTATGTAAGTTCTCAATCAGTTATACATTTTTAACCCTTTAAAAGAAGCGTCAGTAAAAGTAATAACTAGCATGAAATGAATTAGGTATTTAAGGCTACATTTAATGTGTGTAGCTTCAAAAAAATTTCAGTCATTCTGTTACACTGTGGCAGTTTAAAATGATGTCTAGTCCCACAGACATGTAGCATGATGTCCCACCCAGTCACATTATCCTGGCACCATGCCAACCAGTCCTAACATTAACCCCATAATGCTGAGCACCAATTGAAGCAGCTACTAGTACCATTTTTATAAGTCTTTGGTACGACTCGACCAGGGTTAAAACCCACAACTTCCAGCATTTGAGGCAGATGCTCTAATCACTAGACCACTGGAACGGTCTACATTTAATGATACTGACCTGAAAATTTACCGAGTTACATATGTAAAATTTGTAATGCTGTGTGGAATGAACTATAGTCAAAAGATGAAGTTGAGGTATTGATTTGGCCTCGTCTCATACCTAGCATCAACTTGTATTTGAATGACAAAATTTGCAAATTCAACTTATAATCCACATTGACTTATAGGCAAGCTAATAAGGTAATGAGAGGGAATTTTCACCTGAAAGTGAAGGCTAGCAAAAGAGACAGCAATATAATAAAAGTAGGCAATGCAATATTCAGATATGCTGCTAGTGAAATATTCTTCATCTGGGAGGTCCCCTACACCTCTGGGAGGGGGGGCCAATAACTGGGGGCGGAGGCAGTGGTAAACTATGCTGATTAGTTTAATAATTATTATAAGGTGAAGAAACACCTAATTAAAAATAAGCATTTAATAATTCTGTATCACTCCTTTGACAATAAATGTATAAGGTAGCTGGATACTTAATTATTTGAGCAATAATTCTTTTATTCTTATCAAAATCATTTTTTTTGGACCACACATATACACACATCTGTATAGTAATCAATTTATTTAATTATTAGATGTTAGCCCACAGGCTTTTGAAACTTCAAGAAATTAGTATAAAAAAATTAATGTCAGAATATCATAGAAAAACTTGCAAAAATAATTCCTTTCCGTTTTGTAAAATCCACAAATAATTAATTTCCCTACAATACAAAGTGAAAATTAAAAACAAAATTATGGTATGGTAAATTAAATCCCAAATAATCCTAGAATTACAGACACAAGTCCTTATTTATAGTTCTGAATAAGCGTGAGTAAAAATCCAAGTAAGTCCAACACTGAAGGTGTTGATATGCCTGTGATGGCCTGTATTCTGTTGTTGTACCAAGTCTTTTCTTGAACAACACTAATATAATTCCAGGTTTGAATTCACTATAAATCCCAGTGAATGTCTCTGTCCAAGAATATTATTTTTTATTGAGCACTCTGTATTTCCAGAGAAAATTCACTTGAAATGAACGATTTGAAGAAATAAATCCCAGTTCAAATGAACTACTGGTCATAACAATAATACAAATTAATTATGTGTGAATGTAAGCAAGAATAAATAATCTTTCCAGTAACAAGATTATAAAGCCTTCCACTTGACCTCAATTAACCCTGGTAGTGCTGTGTTGGTTTGGGATCACCTTGAAACCAGTGCTGATTTTAACCCTGGTAGTGCTGTGCTGGTTTGGGATCACCTTGAAACCAGTGCTGATTTTAACCCTGGTAGTGCTGTGCTGGTTTGGGATGACCTTGAAACCAGTGCTGATATTAACCCTGGTAGTGCTGTGTTGGTTTGGGATCACCTTGAAACCAGTGCTGATATTAACCCTGGTAGTGCTGTGTTGGTTTGGGATGACCTTGAAACCAGTGCTGATATTAACCCTGGTAGTGCTGTGCTGGTTTGGGATCACCTTGAAACCAGTGCTGATATTAACCCTGGTAGTACTGTGTTGGTTTGGGATCACCTTGAAACCAGTGCTGATATTAACCCTGGTAGTGCTGTGTTGGTTTGGGATGACCTTGAAACCAGTGCTGATATTAACCCTGGTAGTGCTGTGCTGGTTTGGGATCACCTTGAAACCAGTGCTGATTTGTTTCTATCTGCACTCTCTGTGTATGCTGAATTGTTTTAGAACAATACAGACTTTCTGGGCCAAATACATATAACAACTACTAAACTAGTATTTATAATCAGATTGCTTTGAAATTGTACAAAGTGATGCAGGTATGCATGCAGAAATCAAACACTAAAAATGTCGATGAAATTGATGTGTGTTCATGGTTAACATTGCAGCGAAATAGAGAAAATGGGTGGAAAAGTAAGTTTTGACAACAACAAAAATCGAATATAGTGTATACTTTTCTATCATTTATAGTTATCATGAATGTGTACATGGACAGTTAGTTTGTTTCTACATATTACATATCCTCAGTTCATTACTTTTAGGACTCTGTTAGATAATTAAAACTTTACTTTCAAACATGTCTCTACATTTCAGTATGGTACAATATTTAGGTGGTGCAATATTTATGTAGTTATTACTAACAAATTTCTCCATATAAAACATAACTCTAATTAATTGTATAATTCATTGATAAAGAACAAATACTAATCGGAAACTAGCTCTCTTTTAATGAAACAAAACGAACATACATTTCACATTGCTGATGTAAGAGTGGGTTAAATGAAGAAGTGAATATCCCTCGTTCTCTCTCTCTCTCTCTCGTCCATTCATTTTTCAAATGGACTGTTGAGAGAGAAAGAATGAGAGAGATAGAGAAGCAGAGCAAAATGAACTTTATAATGCAATAGAAATATTGTGATTTTTATTTTTTTTTAAATGATATGACAGATGACATATGATTTATGACAATGCATGACAGATAATAGACAAAGCATGAAAGACGGTAGAGATTTATAAAACATATGGTAGATAAATAAATAACAGATGACAGAAAATGCATGACAGATGCATATAGTACAGTGAATCCACTATTTTGTGATGGGGTAACAAGTTTCTTTGATATTGTTGTTGTTACCTACAAACCATAAATTTGAAAACCCAATTGAACAATAAGACTTCTACCGCTATCCAAAACTTGAGGAACTGACACAAATTTTGTGTTTAAAAAAAGAGATGAAATAAATTCACAATAATTAAGTTTACATGGCCTCTGGACTTGAAACATTTGTTAATTGTCACTTTCCTGCTGGACAAGGGACTATACGCAAACAAAAATGTCAATCATTGATTGTTGTTTGCATGGAAGGAAATCAAAAACTCATGTAAGAATGAGTAGATGAGTAGATTTTTAAAACCAAAACTTTCTGGTCTGGTCAATTAAAAGTATTCCACTTTTAAGAGAAATCCTTACCAAAATACTGCATCAACAGACCATCTTTTCTTCTGTCAAAGATGTAATCTGTACTTATTTGAGGTGATTTCACAGCACCTTAAAGAAACAGTAGATTATGGTTACATTTCAGGGTTACAAAGTTGCATTTCTTCTGCTATGATAAAAATAAAATGTTTACCATCAACCAATTTTTCCTTCCCAGTCAATGATTCAATTTATTCTAAGGTGATGGTGAAATAAACATTATATTGTGATGGAAAAAATGCTGCAAATAGCAATTAGAGAGATGAAAATAATCCTATACACACATCACCTTGTAGGCAACAAGAATTACAGGATTGGTATTTGAAACTAAGTCTGCAAAAGGTATTTACAGGACTGGGATGTACAAAAAACAATAAAACCCACAGAGGTACAGACACACTATTTGTATGTGAAGCCATGCTGTTGCCCTTATATAATACAGTACATGTACCAATCAAAACATTAGTAAGCAATTGTACTATGTAACTTAATAGAGTCTGATGGCTGAATCACATGACCTTCCTCAGTTATATTTAACTAACTAAATGGCTGAACATGTTTAAAAAATGATGGCTAATTAATGAGCTGAATAACTGTAAGTAATGACCAACTAACACTGCTTATTTAAATTATTAACACTGTTTACATAGATATAAAAATGACTCATCAACTAAATAACTATTTCCATTATACCTGAATAGATTAGCAATTAAAGAATAGTCTAATAATATAAATACTTCTATACAATATTTGATCTAGAAAAGAGAACCTTAGCAATGAAAGTCAATAGCATTTAATCTAGAACAAAATTAAAAGCTAGAATTAAAATATATAACATTGTACCCCGTCCTTGTTTCACTCCTGGACCTCCAATGAAGCTGTACTTTCCATCCTGAAAATAGCATAACAATTTAAAAATAATCTATTTTCCTTTCACAGAATCATTTTTTGTTACATTCATTTTATTTATCCGTCATCCTCACTTCAAAAGAGACAGTTACAAAGAAAGACATCATGGCACCATCACTGTTACAATTTAAAAGACCTTATAATACCAACTAACCTCCTCCATCTGTGTTTCTGAAAGATTATAAAGGAATTGGGTATTTTAATACTAAACACATTAAAATAAACAGTAACCACTGTTATCTTTCATATAACGAACATTATTATACTCTTCTTATGTGTACTTAAAGGGGGAAAGGTCCTTCACTATCAGTCACCCTCTATAAATAAATTATTATTATTATTATTATGTGACTTTGTTATTATTATTATTATTATTATTATGTGATTTTGCATTCTGTACAAAAAGTAAAAAAGGAAATGTACTTTTCTTAAAGAGGATCCTGGAATTTATGTGATCTGAAACTTGATACCCAGTCAGTGTCCCGTTGGGCTGTGGATGATGTTGGGGTGTCCTAAATAACCTAGATTGAATAACAGATGGCTGTGGATGATGTTGGGGTGTTCTAAATAACCTAGAATGAATAATGGATGGCCGTGGATGATGGTGGGGTGTCCTAAAAAATAACCTAGATTGAATAATGGATGGCCGTGGATGATGTTGGTGTGTCCTAAATAACCTAGATTGAATAATGGATGGCCATGGATGATGTTGGGGTGTCCTAAAAAATAACCTAGATTGAATAATGGATGACCGTGGATGATGCTGATGTGTCCTAAATAACCTAGATTGAATAACGGATCGCCAACTACTGCAGTTAATCCTTGAACATTGAATCAAACCTGGTACCAATGAAGAACAATGTTATGAACTCTTTCAATTCTAATTATCAAAATGACACTATGGAGTATCACCTACACTTCATTCTGAGCACAGTAATGAGAATGTTATTGCACTTGGAACGTGGTTGAAATTACAGTACAATTTCTAACTGTAATCAAGCTTTAGAACCCATGACATACTCATGTAATTCGGATTGTCAGAACTAACAAGGTACATTTTGAGGAAATTCAAGATACAAAAATGTAAGTATATTTTTGGCCATTCCTATTGCTAGCTAAAGTAGACATGTTTATGCCTGGTCATGTTCCCCCAGCTATGTTATGACCTGCATGGTGTCTATCACTAGCCTAAATCCGAAACATTGCATCAAAAAAGTTAATCACAGAAAATTGTAAAGCAGCTAGTCACAATCCATTCAGCCAGTGAAAATAAGAATTCTTCATCGTTTGGGCTTATTGGCTCTGAGGTACTTACTTTTCAACCAAAACCTTCAGTGTCATTTTTTTTCCATGAATTTAGCAATTTCAAATTGATATGACTGAAAAATTATTAAATCTATGTTAAAATTCTAAATCACATAAAAATGGTATGTATCTGATAGATATGTGATAGCCCTTGTCCTCAGTATGCTTTTCTGTATTATTTTCATAAACCTAGAGAGCACTGGCCATAATTTGAACCATTCCATTAACGAAAAGTTATGAACACTTCTCCGAAATAACTGTTTATATGATCAGAATGGTATTTTCTCAATACTGCTTCTCTCATGTTTTTGTTGTAGACATTGCAAATATCATGATCATTATTTGCTTGTTTGAAAGTTTCACAGTAAACGCATCCAAATTGTTCACTTTATCATCTCTACTTTCAAATAAACGAAACAGCTGTTTTAGTTCATTCACAAACAAATCTAATAAACTTAAACCTATAAAAGTTTACATCATTTGTTTATAAAGAAGTTCCAAATACATATATGAAATCTGGAAATTTGTTAGATGGTGACAAAATATTTCTTCTATATAAAAAATTCTAACAAATTCTCAAATGCACTGTTAGTTTCTTAGATCTTGAAAGAAGCGGAAATCTGGTAAAGTTTTAGTTTATGATTGAACACAGGTTTATCTAGGAACAAAATTAACAATTAATTTGACACTGCTTTGTTATATCATGTCTATACACGTTCCATTTGGTATCCAGTGGATGTGGTATTATATTATGTGTATACATGTTGCAGTTGTTATAACAGTGTATGTGGCATTATATCATGTGTATACATGTTGCAGTTGGTATACAGTGTATGTGGCATTATATCATGTGTGTACATGTTGCAGTTGTTATACAGTGGATATGGCATTATATCATGTGTGTACATGT
The DNA here is from genome assembly GCA_028554795.2 of Sinohyriopsis cumingii. Taxonomy (NCBI): domain Eukaryota; kingdom Metazoa; phylum Mollusca; class Bivalvia; order Unionida; family Unionidae; genus Sinohyriopsis; species Sinohyriopsis cumingii. The sequence goes on along the minus strand of CM068841.1, from coordinate 29,314,147 downwards.
TGCAGTTGTTATACAGCGGATGTGGCATTATATCATGTGTGTACATGTTGCAGTTGTTATACAGCGGATGTGGCATTATATCATGTGTGTACATGTTGCAGTTGTTATACAGTGGATATGGCATTATATCATGTGTGTACATGTTGCAGTTGTTATACAGTGGATGTGGCATTATATCATGTGTGTACATGTTGCAGTTGTTATACAGCGGATGTGGCATTATATCTTGTGTATACATGTTGCAGTTGTTATACAGTGTATGTGGCATTATATCATGTGTGTACATGTTGCAGTTGTTATACAGTGGATATGGCATTATATCATGTGTGTACATGTTGCAGTTGTTATACAGTGGATATGGCATTATATCATGTGTGTACATGTTGCAGTTGTTATACAGCGGATGTGGCATTATATCTTGTGTATACATGTTGCAGTTGTTATACAGTGTATGTGGCATTATATCATGTGTGTACATGTTGCAGTTGTTATACAGTGGATATGGCATTATATCATGTGTGTACATGTTGCAGTTGTCATACAGCGGATGTGGCATTATATCATGTGTATACATGTTGCAGTTGTTATACAGTGAATGTGGCATTATATCATGTGTGTACATGTTGCAGTTGGTATACAGTGGATGTGGCATTATATAATGTGTGCACATGTTGCAGTTCTTTTACAGTGGATGTGGCATTACATCATGTCTATACATGTTGCAGTTGGTATACAGTAGATGTGTATACATGTTGCAGTTGCTATACAGTGGATGTGCATACATGTTGCAGTTGGTATACAGTGGATGTGTATACATGTTGCAGTTGGTACACAGTGGATGTGGCATTATATCATGTCTATACATGTTGCAGTTGGTATACAGTAGATGTGTGTACATGTTGCAGGAGGTATACAGTGGATGTGGCATAACCATAACAAGTACTCATACAATCACTTTAATATATCTCTAATTTGGGGGCCAAAATCAGACCCTACTTAACCTTGTACTTTCAAATTCTGTAGACTAAGTCATTATCACATCTTTCTTTACATTTTAGTTTTTCACCTATGGTGCTAGTGTTATTTCCAGAACACAGCATCTGAGAGTGATGTTTGCACAGAAAAAGTTTGACAATTTCCAAGGCTGTTCTTTGAACTTACCTGGGAATATTTCATAGAGAAGCCACCCATAGCTAGAGCAAAGTCATCGCTGCCATCTCGTAGAAAATATTCATCAGATTTTTTCCAAAATGGAATACAATACCTGTACATAAAAAAATAATTTTCTTATGCTTATTCATTTATTTAATTATGTATCTAGTTTTTACATTTAATTTAAAAACAGAAAGGAGTCTAAGTAAATGAATGTTTAGAGTTTATCAACAATATCTAATTTCATGTAAAACAGCTAATAGTTATTAACAATATGTAATTTCATGTAAAACAGCTAATAGTTATCAACAATGTGTAATTTTATGTAAAACAGCTAATAGTTATCAACAATATGTAATTTCATATAAAACATAAACAGTTATCAACAATATCTAATTTCATGTAAAATAGCTACAGTTATCAACAATATGTAATTTCATGTAAAACAGCTATAGTTATCAACAATATGTAATTTCATGTAAAACAGCTAATAGTTATCAACAATATGTAATTTGATGTAAAACACATATAGTTATCAACAATATATAATTTTATGTAAATCAGATATAGTCATCAACAATATGTAATTTGATGTAAAACAGATACAGTTATCAACAATATTTGATTTTATGTAAATCAGATATAGTCATCAACAATATGTAATTTGATGTAAAACAGATACAGTTATCAACAATATGTAATTTTAAGTAAATTAGATATAGTCATCAACAATATGTAATTAGATGTAAAACAGATACAGTTATCAACAATATGCAATTTCATGTAAAACAGCTACAGTCATCAACATTCTGTACTTTCATGTAAAACAGATATATTCATCAACAATATGTAATTTCAGGTAAAACAGCTACAGTCATCAACAATATGTTATTTCATGTAAAACAGCTACAGTTATCAACAATATGTAATTTCATGTAAAACAGATAAAGTCATCAATAATATCTAATTTCATGTAAAACAGCAACAGTTATGAACAATGTGTAATTTCATGTAAAACAGATATCAACAATATGCAATTTCAAGTAGAACAGCTACAGTTGCCATTATAGTCAGAAAAGCATGTCTTTCCATTTTCTGATGAATGCCATTATAGTCAGAAAAGTACGTCTTTCCATTTTCTAATAAATGCTATCATAGTCTGAAAAGTTAGTCTTTCCAATTTCTAACGAATGCCATTATAGTCAGAAAAGTACATCTTTCCATTTTCTGATGAATGCCATCATAGTCAGAAAAGTATGTCTTTCCATTATCTAATGAATGTCATCATAGTCAGAAAATTGTAGTCTTTCCAATCTCTGACGAATGCCTTTATAGCCAGAAAAGTACATCTTTCCATTCTCTGATGAATGCCATCAGAGTCAGAAAAGTACATCTTTCCACCTCTGATGAATGCTCACATAGTCACAAAACTATGTCTTTCCATTTCCTGATAAGTGCCATTATAGTCAGAAAAGTACATTTCTCCATTCTCTGATAAATGCCATCATAGTCAGAAAAGCATGTCTTTCCATTCTCTGATAAATGCAATCATAGTCAATGAAGTATGTCTTTCCATTTTCTGATAAATGCCATTATAGTCAGAAAAGTACATCTTTCCATTTCCTGATGAATGCCATTATAGTCAGAAAAGTATGTTTCTATATCCTGAAGAATGTTATCATAGTCAGAAAAGTACATCTTTCCATTTCCTGATGAATGCCATTATAGTCAGAAAAGTATATCTTTCCATTTTCATATGAATGCCATTATAGTCATAAAAGTACATCATTCCACTAAATGATGAATGCCATTATAGTCAGTAAAGTACGTGTTTCTATATCCTTATGAAAGCCATCAGTCAGAAAAGTATGTGTTTCTTTTTCCTGATGAATGCCATTATAGCCAGAAAAGTAAGTGTTTCTACATCCCGATTAATGCCATCATAGGCAGAAAAGCATGTGTTTTCATTCCTTGATGAATGCCATCATAGTCACAAAAGTGTGTGTTTCCACATCCTGATGAATGCCATCCTAGTCAGAAAAGTACATTTTTTCATCCTCTGAAAAAAGACATCATAGTCAACGAAGTATAACTTTCCATTTTCTGATAAATGCCATCAGAATCAGAAAAGTACATCTTTCCATTTCCTGACGAATGCCATTATAGTCAGAAAAGTATGTCTTTCCATTTCCTTATGAATGCCATCATAGTCAGAAAAGTACATCATCCACTAAATGATGAATGCCATTATAGTCAGTAAAGTACGTGTTTCTATATCCTGATGAAAGCCATCAGTCAGTAAAGTACGTGTTTCTATATCCTGATGAAAGCCATCAGTCAGAAAAGTATGTGTTTCTTTTTCCTGATGAATGCCATTATAGCCAGAAAAGTAAGTGTTTCTACATCCCGATTAATGCCATTATAGGCAGAAAAGCATGTGTTTTCATTCCTTGATGAATGCCATCATAGTCACAAAAGTGTGTGTTTCCACATCCTGATGAATGCCATCCTAGTCAGAAAAGTACATTTTTTCATCCTCTGAAAAAAGACATCATAGTCAACGAAGTATAACTTTCCATTTTCTGAAAAATGCCATCAGAATCAGAAAAGTACATCTTTCCATTTCCTGACGAATGCCATTATAGTCAGAAAAGTATGTCTTTCCATTTCCTTACGAATGTCATCATAGTCAGAAAAGTATCTCTTTCCATTTCCTGATGAATCCCATTACAGCCAGAAAAGTATGTGTTTCCATTTCCTGATGAATGCCATCATACTCAGAAAAGTATGTGCTACCATTTCCTGATGAATGCCATCATAGTCAGAAAAGTATGTCTTCCATTTCCTGATGAATGCCATTACAGCCAGAAAAGTGTGTGTTTCCATTTCCTGGTGAATGCCATTATAGTTAGTAAAGTATGTGTTTCTATATCCTTATGAATGCCATTATAGTCAGAGACGTGTGCTTTTCTATTTCGTGATGAATGCCATCATAGTCAAAAACGTATCTGTTTCTATTTCCTGATGAATAACATCAGAGTCAGAAAAGCATGTGTTTCTATTTCCTGATGAATGCTATCATAGTCAGAAAAGTATGTGTTTCATTATCCTGATGCATGCTATCATAATCAGAAAAGTATGTGTTTCTATTTCCTGATGAATGCTATCATAGTCAGAAAAGTATGTGTTTCTATTTCCTGATGAATGCCATTATAGTCAGAAAAGTATCTGTTTCCATTTCCTGATGAATGCCATTATAGTCAGAAAGGTATGTGCTTCTATATCCTGATGAATGCAATCATAGTCAGAAAAGTATCTCTTTCTATTTCCTGATGAATGCCATCATATTCAGAAAAGCATGTGTTTCATTATCCTGTTGAATACTATCACAGTCAGAAAAGTATGTGTTTCTATTTCCTGGTGAATGCCATTATAGTGAGAAAAGTATGTGTTTCCATTTCCTGATCAATGCCATCATATTCAGGAAAGTATCTCCTTCTATTCAATGGTGAATGCTATCATAGTCAGAAAAGTACGTGTTTCTATTTCCTCATGAATGCCATTATAGTCAGAAAAGTATGTGTTTCTATATCCTGATGAATGGCATTATAGTCAGAAAAGTATCTCTTTCTATTTCCTGATGACTGCCATCATATTCAGAAAAGTATGTGTTTCATTATCCTGTTGAATGCTATCACATAAATGTATGTGTTTCTATTTCCTCAATGCCATCATAGCCAGAAATGTAAGTTTTTTTTATGTCCTGATGAATGCCATTACAGCCAAAAAAGTATGTGTTTCCATTTCCTGATGAATGCCATTATAGTCATTAAAGTATGTGTTTCTATACCCTTATGAATGCCATTATAGTCAGAAACGTATGTGTTTCTATTTCCTGATGAATGCCTTTATAGTCAGAGACGTGTGTCCTTCTATTTCCTGATGAATGCCATCATAGTCAGAAACGTATGTGTTTCTATTTCCTGATGGATGCCATTCAAGTCAGAAATGACTGTTTTTCTATTTCCTGATGAATGCCATTACAGCCAGAAAAGTATGTGTTTCCATTTCCTGATGAATGCCATTATAGTCAATAAATTATGTGTTTCTATATCCTTATGAATGCCATGATAGTCAGAAACGTATGTGTTTCTATTTCCTGATGAATGACATTATAGTCAGAGACGTGTGTCTTTCACTTTCCTGATGAATGCTATCAAACTCAAAAACGTATGTGTTTATATTTCCTGATGAACGCCATCATAGCCAGAAAAGTATGTGTTTCTATTTCCTGATGAATGACATTATAGTCAGAAAAGTACGTGTTTCTATATCCTGATGAAAGCCATCAATCAGAAAAGTATGTGTTTCTATTTCCCGATGAATGCCATTATAGCCAGAAAAGTACATTTTTTCATCCTCTGATAAAGGCCATCATAGTCAATGAAGTATAACTTTCCATTTTCTGATAAATGCCATCAGAATCAGAAAAGTACATCTTTCCATTTCCTGAAGAATGCCATTATAGTCAGAAAAGTATGTCTTTCCATTTCCTCATGAATGCCATCATAGTCAGAAAGGTATGTCTTTCCATTTCCTGATGAATACCATTACAGCCAGAAAAGTATGTGTTTCCATTTCCTGATGAATGCCATCATAGTCAAAAACGTATCTGTTTCTATTTCCTGATGAATGCCATCATAGTCAGAAAAGTATGTCTTTCCATTTCCTGATGAATGCCATTACAGCCAGAAAAGTATGTGTTTCCATTTCCTCATGAATGCCATTATAGTTAGTAAAGTATATGTTTCTATTTCCTGATGAATGCCATTATAGTCAGAGACGTGTTTCTTTCTATTTCCTGATGAATGCCATCATAGTCAAAAACGTATCTGTTTCTATTTCCTGATGAATGCCATCATAGTCAGAAAAGTATGTGTTTCTATTTTCTGATGAATGCCATTATAGTCAAAAAAAGTATGTGTTTCTATCTCCTGACGAATGCCATGATAGCAAAAAACGTATGTGTTTCTATATCCTGATGAATGCCATCATACTCAGAAAAGTATGTGTTTCATTATCCTCATGAATGCGATCATAGTCAGAAAAATACGTGTTTCTGTTTCCTGATGAATGCCATTATAGTCAGGAAAGTATGTGTTTCTATATCCTGATGAATGCCATCATAGTCAGAAAAGTATCTTTTTCTATTTAATGATGAATGCCATGATATTCAGAAAAGTATGTGTTTCATTATCCTGTTGAATGCTATCAAAGTCAGAGAACTGTGTTTTTCTATTTCCTGGTGAATGCCATTATAGTCAGAAAGGTATATGTTTCCATTTCCTGATGAATGCAATCATATTGAGGAAAGTATCTGTTTCTTTTTCCTGAATGCAATCATAGTCAGAAATGTATGTGTTTCTATTTCCTGATGAATGCCATAACAGCCATAAAAGTATGTGTTTCCATTTCCTGATGAATGCCATTATAGTCAGCAAAGTATATGTTTCTATACCCTTATGAATGCCATTATAGTCAGAAACATATGTGCTTCTATTTTCTGATGAATGCATTTATAGTCAGAGACGTGTGTCTCTCTATTTCCTGATGAATGCCATTATAGTCAGTAAATTATGAGTTTCTTTATCCTTATGAATGCCATTATAGACAGAAACGTATGTGTTTCTACTTCCTGATGAATGCCATCATAGTCAGAGACGTGTGTCTTTCACTTTCCTGTTGAATGCTATCATAGTCCAAAACGTATGTGTTTCTATTTCCTGATGAATGCCATCATAGTCAGAAAAGTATCTGTTTCTATTTCCTGATGAATGCCATTATAGCCAGAAAAGTACATTTTTTCATCCTCTGAAAAAAGCCATCATCGTAAATGAAGTACAACTTTCCATTTTCTGATAAATGCCATCAGCATCAGAAAAGTACATCTTTCCATTTCCTGACGAATGCCATTATAGTCAGAAAAGTATGTCTTTCCATTTCCTCATGAATGCCATCATAGTCAGAAAAGAATATCTTTCCATTTCCTGATGAATGCCATTACAGACAGAAAAGTATGTGTTTCCATTTCCTGATGAATGCCATCATACTCAGAAAAGAATGTGTTTCCATTTCCTGATAAATGCCATCATAGTCAGAAAAGTATGTCTTTCCATTTCCGGATGAATGCCATTACAGCCAGAAAAGTATGTGTTCCATTTCCTGATGAATGCCATTATAGTTAGTAAAGTATGTGTTTCTATTTCCTGATGAATGCCATTATAGTCAGAGACGTGTGCTTTTCTATTTCGTGATGAATGCCATCGTAGTCAAAAACGTATCTGTTTCTATTTCCTGATGAATGGCATCATAGTCAGAAAAGTATGTGTTTCAATTTTCTGATGAATCCCATTATAGTCAAAAAAGTATGTGTTTCTATTTCCTGATGAATGCCATGATAGTAAAAAAGTATTTGTTTCTATATCCTGATGAATGACATCATAGTCAGAAAAGTATGTGTTTCATTATCCTGATGAATGCTATCATAGTCAGAAAAGTATGTGTTTCTGTTTCCTGATGAATGCCATTATAGTCAGGAAAGTATGTGTTTCTATATCCTGGTGAATGCCATCATAGTCAGAAAAGTATCTTCTTCTATTTCCTGATGAATGCCATGATATTCAGAAAAGTATGTGTTTCATTATCCTGTTGAATGCTATCAAAGTCAGAGAAGTGTGTTTTTCTATTTCCTGGTGAATACCCTTATAGTCAGAAAGGTATGTGTTTCCATTTCCTGATGAATGCCATCATCTTGAGGAAAGTATCTGTTTCTTTTTCCTGAATGCCATCATAGTCAGAAATGTATGTGTTTCTATTAACTGATGAATGCCATAACATCCATAAAAGTATGTGTTTCCATTTCCTGATGAATGCCATTATAGTCAGTAAAGTATATGTTTCTATACCCTTATGAATGCCATTATAGTCAGAAACGTATGTGTTTCTATTTCCTGATGAACGCCATCATAGTCAGAGACGTGTCTTTCACTTTCCTGATGGATGCTTTCATAGTCAAGAACGTATGTGTTTCTATTTCCTGATGAATGCCATTATAGTCAGAAAGGTATCTGTTTCTATTTCCAGTTGAATGCCATTATAGTCAGAAAAGTACGTGTTTCTATATCCTGATGAAAGCCCTCAGTCATAAAAGTATGTGTTTCTTTTTCCTGATGAATGACATAATAGCCAGAAAAGTAAGTGTTTCTACATCCTAATTATAGCCAGAAAAGTGTGTGTTTTCATTCCCTGATGAATGCCATCATAATCTATGAAGTATAACTTTCAATTTTCTGATAAATGCCACCAGAATCAGAAAAGTACATCTTTCCATTTCCTGACGAATGTCATTATAGTCAGAAAAGTATGTCTCAGTCTCCTCATGAATGCCATCATAGTCAGAAAAATATGCCTTTCCATTTCCTGATGAATGCCATTACAGCCAGAGAAGTATGTGGTTCCATTTCCTGATGAATGCCAACATACTCAGAAAAGAATGTGTTTCCATTTCCTGATGAAAGCCATCATAGTCAGAAAAGTATGTCTTTCCATTTCATGATGAATGCCATTACAGCCAGAAAAGTATGTGTTTCCATTTCCTGATGAATGACATTATAGTAAGTAAAATATGTGTTTCTATTTCCTGATGAATGCCATTAGAGTCAAAAACGTATCTCTTTCTATTTCCTGATGACCGCCATCATAGTCAGAAAAGTATCTGTTTCTATTTCCTGATGAATGCCATTATAGTCAAAAACGTATGTGTTTGTATATCCTGATGAATGCCATTATAGTCAGAAAAGTATGTGTTTCATTATCCTGATGAATGCTATCATAGTCAGAAAAGTATGTGTTTCATTATCCTGATGAATGCTATCATAATCAGAAAAGTATGTGTTTCTATTTTCTGATGAATGACATTATAGTCAGAAAAGTATCTGTTTCTATTCCCTGATGAATTCCATTATAGTCAGAAAAGTATGTGTTTCTATATCCTGATGAATGCCATCATACTCAGAAAAGTATGTGTTTCTATTTCCTGGTAAATGCCATTATAGTCAGAAAAGTATATGTTCCTATTTCCTGAATGCCATCAGAGTCAGAAATGTATGTGTTTCTAGTTCCTGATGAATGCCATTACATCCAGAAAAGTATGTGTTTCCATTTCCTGATGAATGACATTATAGTCAGTAAAGTATGTGTTTCTATATCCTTATGAATGCCATTATAGTCAGAAACGTATGTGTTTCTATTTCCTGAGAAATGCCTTTATAGTCAGAGACGTGTGTCTTTCTATTTCCAAATGAATGACATCATAGTCAGAAACGTATGTGTTTCCATTTCCTGATGAATGCCATTATAGTCAGAAATGTATCTGTTTCTATTTCCTGATGAATGCCGTTCAAGTCAGAAATGTATGTGTTTCTATTTCCTGATGAATGCCATTACAGCCAGAAAAGTATGTGTTCCCATTTCCTGATAAATGCCATGATAGTCAGTAAATTATGTTTTTCTATACCCTTATGAATGCCATTATAGTCAGAAACGTATGTGTTTCAATTTCCTGATGAATGCCATTATAGTCAGAGACGTGTTTCTTTCTCTTTCCTGATGAATGCTATCATAGTCAAGAACGTATGTGTTTCCATTTCCTGATGAATGCCATCATAGCCAGAAAGGTATGTGCTTCTATTTCCTGATGAATGACATTATAGTCAGAAAAGTACGTGTTTCTATATCCTGATGGAAGCCATCAGTCAGAAAAGTATGTGTTTCTTTTTCCTGATGAATGCCATTCTAGCCAGAAAAGTATGTATTTTCATTTCCTGATGAATGCCATTACAGCCAGAGAAGTATGTGTTTCCATTTCCTGATGAATGCCATCATGCTCAGAAAAGTACGTGTTTCCATTTCCTGATGAATGCCATCATAGTCAGAAAAGTATGTCTTTCCATTTCCTGATGAATGCCATTACAGCGAGAAAAGTATGTGTTTCCATTTCCTGATGAATGCCATTACAGCCAGAAATGTATGTGTTTCCATTTCCTGATGAATGCCATTATAGTTAGCAAAGTATGTGTTTCTATTTCCTGATGAATGCCATTACAGCCAGAAAAGTATGTGTTTCCATTTCCTTATCAATGCCATTATACTCAGTAAATTATGTGTTTCTATACCCTTTTGAATGCCATTATAGTCAGAAACGTATGTGTTTCTATTTCCTGATGAATGCCATTATAGTCAGGGACGTGTTTATTTCTCTTTCGTGATGAATGCTATCATAGTCAAAAACGTATGTGTTTCCATTTCCTGATGAATGCCATCATAGCCAGAAAAGTATGTGCTTCTATTTCCTGATGAATGATATTATAGTCAGAAAAGTACGTGTTTCTATATCCTGATGAAAGCCATCAGTGAGAAAAGTATGTGTTTCTTTTTCCTGATGAATGCCATTCTAGCCAGAAAAGTATGTATTTTCATTTCCTGATGAATGCTATAATAGTCACAAAAGTGTGTGTTTCTACATCCTGATGAACGACATTATAGTCAGAAAAGTACATTTTTTCATCCTCTGAAAAAAGAAATTATAGTCAATGAAGTATAACTTTCCATTTTCTGATAAATGCCATCAGAATCAGAAAAGTACATCTTTCCATTTCCTGACGAATGCCATTATAGTCAGAAAAGTATGTCTTTCCATTTCCTCATGAATGCCATCATATTCAGAAAAGTATGTCTTTCCATTTCCTCATGAATGCCATCATGGTGAGAGAAGTATGTCTTTCCACTTCCTGATGAATGCCATTACAGCCAGAACAGTATGTGTTTCAATTTCCTGATGAATGCCATTATAGTTAGCAAAGTATGTGTTTCTATCTCCTTATGAATGCAATTATAGTCACAAACGTATGTGTTTCTATTTCCTGATGAATGCCATCATAGTCAAAAACGTATCTGTTTGTATTTCCTGATGAATGCCATCATAGTCAGAAAAGTATGTCTTTCCATTTCCTGATGAATGCCATTACAGCCATAAAAGTATGTGTTTCCATTTCCTGATGAATGCCATTATAGTTAGTAAAGTATATGTTTCTATTTCCTGATGAATGCCATTATAGTCAGAGACGTGTGTCTTTCTATTTCCTGATGAATGCCAACATAGTCAAAAACGTATCTGTTTATATTTATTGATTTTTGCCATCATAGTCAGAAAAGTATGTTTTTCTATTTTCTGATGAATGCCATTATAGTCAGAAAAGTATCTGTTTCTATTCCCTGATGAATGCCATTATAGTCAGAAAAGAATGTGTTTCTATATCCTGATGAATGCCATCATAGTCAGAAAAGTATCTCTTTCTATTTCCTGATGAATTCCATCATAGTAAAAAACATATGTGTTTCTATATCCTGATGAATGCCATCATAGTCAAAAAAGTATGTGTTTCATTATCCTGACGAATCCTATCATAGTCAGAAAGGTATGTGTTTCTATTTCCTGATGAATGCCATTATAGTCAGGAAAGTATGTGTTTCTATATCCTGATGAATGCCATCATAGTCAGAAAAGTATCTTTTTCTATTTCCTGATGAATGCCATGATATTCAGAAAAGTATGTGTTTCATTATCCTGTTGAATGCTATCAAAGTCAGAGAAGTATGTTTTTCTATTTCCTGGTGAATGACATTATAGTCAGAAAGGTATGTGTTTCCATTTCCTGATGAATGCCATCATATTCAGGAAAGTGTCTGTTTCTATTTCCTGAATGCCATCATAGTCAGAAATGTATGTGTTTCTTTTTCCTGATGAATACCATAACAGCCATAAAAGTATGTGTTTCCATTTCCTGATGAATGCCATTATAGGTAGTAAAGTACATGTTTCTATTTCCTGATGAATGCCATCATAGTCAAAAACGCATCTGTTTCTATTTAATGATGAATGCCATCATATTGAGAAAAGTATGTGTTTCTATTTCCTGATGAATGCCATCATGGTAAAAAACGTATGTGTTTCTACATCCTGATGAATGCCATTATAGTCAGAAAAGTATGTGTTTCATTGTCCTGATCAATGCTATCATAGTCAGAAAAGTATGTGTTTCTATTTCCTGATAAATGCCATTATTGTCAGGAAAGTATGTGTTTCTATATCCTGATGAATGCCATCATAGTCAGAAAAGTATCTTTTTCTATTTAATGATGAATGCCATGATATTCACAAAAGTATGTGTTTCATTATCCTGTTGAATGTTATCAAAGTCAGAGAAGTATGTTTTTCTATTTCCTGGTGAATGCCATTGTAGTCAGAAAGGTATGTGTTTATATTTCCTGATGAATGCCATCACATTCAGGAAAGTATCTGTTTCTATTTCCTGAATGCCATCATAGTCAGAAATGTATGTGTTTCTATTTCCTGATGAATGCCATAACAGCCATAAAAGTATGTGTTTCCATTTCCTGATGAATGCCATTATAGTCAGTAAAGTATATGTTTCTATACCCTTATGAATGCCATTATAGTCAGACACGTATGTGTTACTATTTCGTGATGAATGCATTTATAGTCAGAGACGTGTGTCTTTCTATTTCCTGATGAATGCCATTATAGTCAATAAATTATGAGTTTCTTTATCCTTATGAATGCCATTATAGTCAGAAACGTATGTGTTTTTATTTCCTGATGAATGCCATCATAGTCAGAGACGTGTGTCTTTCACTTTTCTGATGAATGCTATCATAGTCAAAAACGTATGTGTTTCTATTTCCTGATGAATGCCATTATAGTCAGAAAAGTATCTGTTTCTATTTCCTGAATAATGCCATTATAGTCAGAAAAGTACGTGTTTCTATATCCTGATGAAAGCCATCAGTCAGAAAAGTATGTGTTTCTTTTTCCTGATGAATGCCATTATAGTCAGAAAAGTACGTGTTTCTCTATCCTGATGAAAGCCATCAGTCACAAAGGTATGTGTTTCCATTTCCTGATGAACGCCATGATATTCAGAAAAGTATCTGTTTCTATTTCCTGATGAATGCCATTATAGTCAGAAAAGTACGTGTTTCTATATCCTGATGAAAGCCATCAGTCAGAGAAGTGTGTGTTTCTTTTTCCTGATGAATGCCATTATAGCCAGAAAAGTAAGTGTTTCTACATCCTGATTAATTCCATTATAGCCAGAAAAGTATGTGTTTTCATTTCCTGATGAATGCCATAATAGTCCTAAAAGTGTGTGTTTCTACATCCTGATGAATATCATTATAGTCACAAAACTACATTTTTTCATCCTCTGAAAAAAAGCCATCAAAGTCAATGAAGTACAACTTTCCATTTTCTGATAAATGCCATCAGATTCAGAAAAGTACATCTTTCATTTCCTGACCAATGCGATTATAGTCAGAAAAGTATGTTTTTCCATTTCCTCATGAATGCCATCATAGTCAGAAAAGTATGTCTTTCCATTTCCTGATGAATGCCATTACAGCCAGAAAATTATGTGTTTCCATTTCCTGATGAATACCATCATACTCAGAAAAGTATGTGTTTCCATTTCCTGATAAATGCCATCATAGTCAGAAAAGTATGTCTTTCCATTTCCTGATGAATGCCATTACAACCAGAAAAGTATGTGTTTCCATTTCCTGATGAATGCCATTATAGATAGTAAAGTATGTGTTTCTATTTCCTGATGAATTCCATTATAGTCAGAGACGTGTGCCTTTCTATTTCCTGATGAATGCCATTATAGTCAAAAACGTATGTGTTTCTATATCCTGATGAATGCCATCATAGTCAGAAAAGTATATGTTTCATTATCCAGATGAATGCCATCATAGTCAGAAAAGTATGTGTTTCATTATCCTGATGAATGCTATCATAGTCAGAAAAGTACGTGTTTCTATTTTCTGATGAATGCCATTATAGTCAGAAAAGTGTCTGTTTCTATTCCCTGATGAATGCCATTATAGTCAGAAAAGTATCTGTTTCTATTTCCTGAAGAATGCCATTATAGTCAGAAAAGTACGTGTTTCTATATCCTGATGAAAGCCATCAGTCAGAAAAGTATGTGTTTCTTTCTCCTGATGAATGCCATTATAGTCAGAAAAGTACGTTTTTCTCTATCCTGATGAACGATATCAGTCAGAAAGGTATGTGTTTCTATTTCCTGATGAATGCCATCATACTCAGAAAAGTATCTGTTTCTATCTCCTGATGAATGCGATTATAGTCAGAAAAGTACGTGTTTCTATATCCTGATGAAAGCCATCGGCAGAAAACTATGTGTTTCTTTTTCCTGATGAATGCCATTATAGCCAGAAAAGTAAGTGTTTCTACATCCTCATTAATGCCATTATAGCCAGAAAAGTATGTGTTTTCATTTCCTGATGAATGCCATAATAGTCACAAAAGTGTGTGTTTCTAATTCCTGATGAATATCATTATAGTCACAAAAGTACATTTTTTCATCCTCTCAACAAAAGCCATCATAGTCAATGAAGTACAACTTCCCATTTTATGATAAATGCCATCAGAATCAGAAAGGACATCTTTCCATTTCCTGACGAATGATATTATAGTCAGAAAAGAATGTCTTTCCATTTCCTCATGAATGCCATCATAGTCAGAAAAGTATGTCTTTCCATTTCCTGATGAATGCCATTATAGTTAGTAAAGTATGTGTTTCTATTTCCTGATGAATGCCATTATAGTCAGAGAGGTGTGCATTTCTATTTCCTGATGAATGCCATCATAGTCAAAAACGTATCTGTTTCTATTTCCTGATGCATGCCATTATAGTCAGAAAAGTATCTGTTTCAATTTCCTGATGAATGAAATTAGAGTCAAAAACGTATGTGTTTCTATATCCTGATGAATGCCATCTTAGTCAGAAAAGTATGTGTTTCATTATCCTGATGAATGCTATCATAGTCAGAAAAGTATGTGTCTCATTACCCTAATGAATGCTATCATAGTCAGAAAAGTATGTGTTTCTATTTTCTGATGAATGCCATCATAGTCAGAAAAGTATCTGTTTCTATTCCCTGATGAATGCCATTATAGTCAGAAAAGTATGTGTTTCTATTTTCTGATGAATGCCATTATAGTCAGAAAAGTATCTGTTTCTATTCCCTGATGAATGCCATCATAGTCAGAAAAGTATCTCTTTCTATTTCCTGATGAATGCCATGATATTCAGAAAAGTATGTGTTTCATTATCCTGTTGAATGCTATCATAGTCAGAAAAGTATGTGTTTCTATTTCCTGGTGAATTCCATTATAGTCAGAAAAGTATCTGTTTCTATTTCCTGAATGCCATCATAGTCAGAAATGTATGTGTTTCCATTTCCTGATGAATGCCATTACAGCCA
Source organism: Sinohyriopsis cumingii (assembly GCA_028554795.2). Lineage (NCBI taxonomy): Eukaryota > Metazoa > Mollusca > Bivalvia > Unionida > Unionidae > Sinohyriopsis > Sinohyriopsis cumingii. Next base: position 29,298,571 of record CM068841.1, on the reverse strand, counting down.
GAAAAGTATGTGTTTCCATTTACTGATGAATTCCATTATAGTCAGAAAAGTATTTGTTTCTATATCCTTATGAATGCTATCATAGTCAGAAACGTATGTGCTTCTATTTCCTGATGAATGCCATTATAGTCAGAGAAGTATCTGTTACTATTTCCTGATGAATGGCATCATAGTCAAAAAAGTATCTGTTTCTATTTCCTGATGAATGCCATCATAGTCAGAAATGTAGTGTTTCTATTTCATGATGAATGCCATTACAGCCAGAAAATTATGTGTTTCCATTTCCTCATGAATGTCATTATAGTCAGTAAATTATGAGATCTATATCCTTATGAATGCCATTATAGTCAGAAACGTATGTGTTTCTATTTCCTGATGAACGCCATCATAGTCAGAGACGTGTGTCTTTCACTTTCCTGATGAATGCTATCATAGTCAAAAACGTATGTGTTTCTATTTCCTGATGAATGCCATTATAGTCAGAAAAGTATCTGTTTCTATTTCCTGTTGAATGCCATTATAGTCAGAAAAGTACGTGTTTCTATATCCTGATGAAAGCCCTCAGTCATGAAAGTATGTGTTTCTTTTTCCTGATGAATGACATTATAGCCAGAAAAGAAAGTGTTTATACATCCTAATTAATGGCATTATAGCCAGAAAAGTGTGTGTTTTTCATTCGCTGATGAATGCCATCATAGTCAATGAAGTATAACTTTCAATTTTCTGATAAATGCCATCAGAATCAGAAAAGTACATCTTTCCATTTCCTGACGAATGTCATTATAGTCAGAAAAGTATGTCTTTCAATCTCCTCATGAATGCCATCATAGTCAGAAAAGTATGTCTTTCCATTTCCTGATGAATGCAATTACAGCCAGAGAAGTATGTGGTTCCATTTCCTGATGAATGCCAACATACTCAGAAAAGAATGTCTTTCTATTTCCTGATGAATGCCATCATAGTCAGAAAAGTATGTCTTTCCATTTCATGATGAATGCCATTACAGCCAGAAAAGTATGTGTTTCCATTTCCTGATTAAGGACATTATAGTAAGTAAAATATGTGTTTCTATTTCCTGATGAATGCCATTAGAGTCAAAAACGTATCTCTTTCTATTTCCTGATGACCGCCATCATAGTCAGAAAAATATCTGTTTCTATTTCCTGATGAATGCCATTATAGTCAAACACGTATGTGTTTCTATATCCTGATGAATGCCATTATAGTCAGAAAAGTATGTGTTTCATTATCCTGATGAATGCTATCATAGTCAGAAAAGTATGTGTTTCATTATCCTGATGAATGCTATCATATTCAGAAAAGTATGTGTTTCTATTTTCTGATGAATGCCATTATAGTCAGAAAGTATCTGTTTCTATTCCCTGATGAATGTCATTATAGTCAGAAAAGTATGTGTTTCTATATCCTGATGAATGCCATCATAGTCAGAAAAGTATCTCATTCTATTTCCTGATGAATGCCATGATATTCAGAAAAGTTTGTGTTTCATTATCCTGTTGAATGCTATCATAGTCAGAAAAGTATGTGTTTCTATTTCCTGGTGAATGCCATTATAGTCAGAAAAGTATTTGTTCCTATTTCCTGAATGCCATCAGAGTCAGAAATGTACGTGTTTCTATTTCCTGATGAATGCCATTACAGCCAGAAAAGTATGTGTTTCCAGTTCCTGATGAATGACATTATAGTTAGTAAAGTATGTGTTTCTATATCCTTATGAATGCCATTATAGTCAGAAACGTATGTGTTTCTATTTCCTGAGGAATGCCTTTATACTCAGAGACGTGTGTCTTTCTATTTCCTAATGAATGCCATCATAGTCAGAAACGTGTGTGTTTCTATTTCCTGATGAATGCCATTATAGTCAGAAAAGTATCTGTTTCTATTTCGTGATGAATGCCGTTCAAGTCAGAAAGGTATGTGTTTCCATTTCCTGATAAATGCCATGATAGTCAGTAAATTATGTGTTTCTATACCCTTATGAATGCCATTATAGTCGGAAACGTATGTGTTTCAATTTCCTGATGAATGCCAATATAGTCAGAGACGTGTTTCTTTCTCTTTCCTGATGAATGCTATCATTGTGAAAAACGTACGTGTTTCCATTTCGTGATGAATGCCATCATAGCCAGAAAGGTATGTGCTTCTATTTCCTCATGAATGACATTATAGTCAGAAAAGTACGTGTTTCTAAATCCTGTTGAAAGCCATCAGTCAGAAAAGTATGTGTTTCTTTTTCCTGATGAATGGCATTCTTTAAAGAAAAGTATGTATTTTCATTTCCTGATGAATGCCATTACAGCCAGAGAAGTATGTCTTTCCATTTCCTGATGAATGCCATCATGCTCAGAAAAGTATGTGTTTCCATTTCCTGATGAATGCCATCATAGTCAGAAAAGTATGTCTTTCCATTTCCTCATGAATGCCATTACAGCCAGAAAAGTATGTGTTTCCATTTCCTGATGAATTCCATTATAGTTAGGAGAGTATGTGTTTCTATCTCCTTATGAATGCCATTATAGTCAGAAACGTATGTGTTTCTATTTCCTGATGAATTCCTTTATAATCAGAGACGTGTGTCTTTCTCTTTCCTGATGAATGCCATCATAGTCAAAAACGTTTCTGTTTCTATTTCCTGATGAATGCCATCATTGTCAGAAAAGTATGTCTTTCCATTTCCTGATGAATACCATTACAGCCAGAAAAGTATGTGTTTCCATTTCCTGATGAATGCCATTATAGTTAGTAAAGTATATGTTTCTATTTCCTGATGAATTCCATTATAGTCAGAGACGTGTGTCTTTCTATTTCCTGATGAATGCCATCATAGTCAAAAAAGGATCTGTTTCTATTTATTGATGAATGCCATCAGAGTCAGAAAAGTATGTGTTTGTATTTCCTGATGAATGCCATCATAGTAAAAAACGTATGTGTTTCTATATCCTGATGAATGCCATCATAGTCAGAAAAGTGTGTGTTTCATTATCCTGATGAAAGCTATCATAGTCAGAAAAGTATGTGTTTCTGTTTCCTGATGAATGCCATTATAGTCAGGAAAGTATGAGTTTCTATATCCTGATGAATGCCACCATAGTCAGAAAAGTATCTTTTTCTATTTAATGATGAATGCCATGATATTCAGAAAAGTATGTGTTCCATTATCCTGTTGAATGCTATCAAAGTCAGAGAAGTATGTTTCTCTATTTCCTGGTGAATGCCATTATAGTCAGAAAGGTATGTGTTTCCATTTCCTTATCAATGCCATGATATTCAGGAAAGTGTCTGTTTCTATTTCCTGAATGCCATCATAGTCAGAAATGTATGTCTTTCTATTTCCTGATGAATACCATCACAGACATAAAAGTATGTGTTTCCATTTCCTGATGAATGCCATTATAGTCAGTAAAGTATATGTTTCTGTACCCTTATGAACGCCATTATACTCAAAAACGTATGTGTTTCTCTTTCCTGATGAATGCATTTATAGTCAGAGACGTGTGTCTTTCTATTTCCTGATGAATACCATTATAGTCAGTAAATTATGAGTTTCTTTATCCTTATGAATGCCATTATAGTCAGAAACGTATGTGTTTCTATTTCCTCATGAATGCCATCATAGTCAGAGACGTGTGTCTTTCACTTTCCTGATGAATGCTATCATAGTCCAAAACGTATGTGTTTCTATTTCCTGATGAATGCCATTATAGTCAGAAAAGTATCTGTTTCTATTTCCTGATGAATGCCATTATAGGCAGAAAAGTACGTGTTTGAATATCCTGATGAAAGCCATCAGTCAGAAAAGTATGTGTTTCTTTTTCCTGATGAATGCCATTATAGTCAGAAAAGTACGTGTTTCTCTATCCTGATGAAAGCAATCAGTCAGAAGGGTATGTGTTTCTATTTCCTGATGAATGATATCATAGTCAGAAAAGTATCTGTTTCTATTTCCTGATGAATGCCATTATAGTCAGAAAAGTACGTATGTGTCTATATCCTGATGAAAGCCATCAGTCAGAAAAGTATGTGTTTCTTTTTCCTGATGAATGCCATTATATCCAGAAAAGTAAGTGTTTCTACATCCTGATTAATGCCATTATAGCCAGAAAAGTATGTGTTTTCATTTCCTGATGAATGCCATGATAGTCAGAAAAGAATGTGTTTCATTATCCTGATGAATGCTATCATAGTCAGAAAAGTATGTGTTTCTATTCTCTGATGAATGCCATTATAGTCAGAAAAGTATCTGTTTCTATTCCCTGATGAATGCCATTATAGTCAGAAAAGTATGTGTTTCTATATCCTGATGAATGCCATCATAGTCAGAAAAGTATCTCTTTCTATTTCCTGATGAATGCCATGATATTCAGAAAAGTATGTGTTTCATTATCCTGTTGAATGCTATCATAGTCAGAAAAGTATGTGTTTATATTTACAAGTGAATGCCATTATAGTCAGGAAAGTATCTGTTTCTATTCCCTGATGAAAGCCATTATAGTCAGAAAAGTATGTGTAATTGTATCCTGATGAATGCCATCAGAATCAGAAAAGTACATCTTTCCATTTCATGACGAATGTCATTATAGTCAGAAAAGTATGTCTTTCCATTTCCTCATGAATGCCATTATAGTTAGTAAAATATGTGTTTCTATTTCCTGATGAATGCCATTATAGTCAAAAACGTATCTCTTTCTATTTCCTAATGACTGCCATCATAGTCAGAAAAGTATGTGTTTCATTATCCTGATGAATGCCATCATTGTCAGAGACGTGTGTCTTTCTCTTTCCTGATGAATGCTATCATAGTCAAAAACGTATGTATTTCTATTTCCTGATGAATGCCATCATAGTTAGAAAAGTATGTGTTTCATTATCCTGATTAATGCTATCATAGTGAGAAAAGTATGAGTTTCTATTTCCTGATGAAGGCCATGATAGTCAAAAACGTATATGTTTCTATTTCCAAATGAATGGCATCATCGTGATGAACGTATGTGTTTGTTTTTCCTGATGAATGCCATTATAGTCAGAAAAGTATGTTTCCATTTCCTGATGAATGCCATCATATTCAGAAAAGTTTGTGTTTCTTTATGCTGATGAATGCTATCATAGTCAGAAAAGTATGTGTTTCATTATCCTGATGAATGCCATCATTGTCAGAGACGTGTGTCTCTCTCTATCCTGATGAATGCTATCATAGTCAAAAACGTATGTATTTCTATTTCCTGATGAATGCCATCATAGTTAGAAAAGTATGTGTTTCATTATCCTGATTAATGCTATCATAGTGAGAAAAGTATGAGTTTCTATTTCCTGATGAAGGCCATGATAGTCAAAAACGTATATGTTTCTATTTCCAAATCAATGGCATCATCGTGATGAACGTATGTGTTTGTTTTTCCTGATGAATGCCATTATAGTCAGAAAAGTATGTGTTTCCATTTCCTGATGAATGCCATCATATTCAGAAAAGTTTGTGTTTTATTATCCTGATGAATGCTATCATAGTCAGAAAAGTATGTGTTTCTATTTCCTGATGAATGAGATCATATTCAGAAAGGTTTGTGTTTCATTATCCTGATGAATGCTATCATCGTCAGAAAAGTATGTGTTTCTGTTTCCTCATGAATGCCATCATACACAAAAACGTATATGTTTCAATTTCCTGATGCATGCCATAATAGTCAGAAAAGTATATGTTTCCATTTCCTGATGAATGCCATTAGAGTCAAAAACGTCTGTGTTTCTATATCCTGATGAATGCCATCATAGTCAGAAAAGTATGTGTTTCATTATCCTGATGAATGCCATCATAGTCAGAAAAGTATGTGTTTCATTATCCTGATGAATGCTATCATAGTCAGAAAAATATGTGTTTCATTATCCTGATGAATGCCATCATAGTCAGAAAAGTATGTCTTTCCATTTAATGATGAATGCCATTACAGCCAGAAAGGTGTGTGTTTCCATTTCCTGATGAATGCCATTATAGTTAGTAAAATATGTGTTTCTATTTCCTGATGAATGCCATTATAGTCAAAAACGTATCTCTTTCTATTTCCTAATGGTGCCATCATAGTCAGAAAAGTATCTGTTTCCATTTCCTGATGAATGCCATTATAGTCAGAAACGTATGTGTTTCTATATCCTGATGAATGCCATCATAGTCAGAAAAGTATGTGTTTCATTATCCTGATGAATGCGATCATAGTCAGAAAAGTATGTGTTTCATTATCCTGATGAATGCTATCATAGTCAGAAAAGTATGTGTTTCTATTTTCTGATGAATGCCATTATAGTCAGAAAAGTATGTGTTTCTATTCCATGATGAATGCCATTATAGTCAGAAACGTATGTGTTACAATATCCTGATGAATGACATCATAGTCAGGAAAGTATCTCTTTCTATTTCCTGATGAATGCCATGATATTCAGAAAAGCATGTATTTCATGATCCTGTTGAATCCTATCATAGTCAGAAAAGTATGTGTTTCTATTTCCTGGTGAATGCCATTATAGTCAGAAAAGTATCTGTTCCTATTTTCTGAATGAAATCATAGTCAGAAATGTATGTGTCTCTATCTCCTGATGAATGCCATTACAGCAAGAAAAGTATGTGTTTCCATTTCCTGATGAATGACATTATAGTCAGTAAAGTATGTGTTTCTATATCATTATGAATCCCATTATAGTCAGAAACGTATGTGTTTCTATTTCCTGATGAATGCCTTTATAGTCAGAGACGTGTGTCTTTCTATTTCCTGATGAATGGCATCATAGTCAGAAACGTATGTGTTTCTATTTCCTGATGAATGCCATTATAGTCAGAAAAGTATCTGTTTCTATTTCCTGATGAATGCCGTTCAAGTCAGAAATGTATGTGTTTCTATTTCCTGATGAATGCCATTACACCCAGAAAAGTATGTGTTTCCATTTCCTGATGAATGCCATTATAGTCAGTAAATTCTGTGTTTCTATATCCTTATGAATGCCATTATAGTCAGAAACGTATGTGTTTCTATTTCCTGATGAATGCCATTATAGTCAGAAAAGTATCTGTTTCTATTTCCTGATGAATGCCGTTCAAGTCAGAAATGTATGTGTTTCTATTTCCTGATGAATGCCATTACAGCAAGAAAAGTATGTGTTTCCATTTCCTGATGAATGACATTATAGTCAGTAAAGTATGTGTTTCTATATCATTATGAATCCCATTATAGTCAGAAACGTATGTGTTTCTATTTCCTGATGAATGCCTTTATAGTCAGAGACGTGTGTCTTTCTATTTCCTGATGAATGGCATCATTGTCAAAAACGTATGTGTTTCCATTTCCTGATGAATGCCATCATAGCCAGAAAAGTATGTGCTTCTATTTCCTGATGAATGACATTATAGTTAGAAAAGTACGTGTTTCTATATCCTGATGAAAGCCATCAGTCAGAAAAGTATGTGTTTCTTTTTCCTGATGAATGCCATTCTAGCCAGAAAGGTATGTGTTTTCATTTCCTGATGAATGCCATAATAGTCACAAAAGTGTGTGTTTCTACATCCTGATGAGCGCCATTATAGTCAGAAAAGTACATTTTATCATCGTATGAAAAAAGCCATCATAGTCAAAGAAGTATAACTTTCCATTTTCTGATAAATGCCATCAGAATCAGAAAAGTACATCTTTCCATTTCCTGACGAATGCCATTATAGTCAGAAAAGTATGTCTTTCCTTTTCCTCATGAATGCCATCATAGTCACAAAAGTATCTCTTTCCATTTCCTGATGAATGCCTTCACAGCCAGAAAAGTATGTGTTTCCATTTCCTGATGAATGCCATCATGCTCAGAAAAGTATGTGTTTCCATTTCCTGATGAATGCCATCATAGTCAGAAAAGTATGTCTTTCCACTTCATGATGAATGCCATTGCAGCCATAAAAGTATGTGTTTCCATTTCCTGATGAATGCCATTATAGTTAGTAAAGTATGTGTTTCTATCTCCTTATGAATGCCATTATAGTCAGAAACGTATGTGTTTCTATTTCCTGATGAATTCCATTATAATCAGAGACGTCTTTCTTTCTATTTCCTGATGAATGCCATCATAGTCAAAAACGTATCTGTTTCTATTTCCTGATGAATGCCATCATAGTCATAAAAGTATGTCTTTCCATTTCCTGATGAATGCCATTACAGGCAGAAAAGAATGTGTTTCCATTTAATGATGAATACCATTATTATTCGTAAAGTATATGTTTCTATTTCCTGATGAATGCCATTATAGTCAGAGACGTGTGTCTTTCTATTTCCTGATGAATGCCATCATAGTCAAAAACGTATCTGTTTCTATTTATTGATGAATGCCATCATAGTCTGAAAAGTATGTGTTTCTATTTCCTGATGAATGCCATCATAGTCAGAAAAGTATGTGTTTCATTATTATGATGAATGCTGTCATAGTAAGAAAAGTATGTGTTTCTATTTCCTGATGAATTCCATTATAGTCACGAAAGTATGTGTTTCTATATCCTGATGAATGCCATCATAGTCAGAAAAGTATCTTTTTCTATTTCCTGATGAATGCCATGATATTCAGAAAAGTATGTGTTTCATTATCCTGTTGAATGCTATCAAAGTCAGAGAAATATATTTTTCTATTTCCTGGTGAATGCCATTTTAGTCAGAAAGGTATGTGTTTCCATTTCCTGATGAATGCAATCATATTCAGGAAAGTATCTGTTTCTATTTCCTGAAATCCATCATAGTCAGAAATGTATGTGTTTCTATTTCTTGATGAAAACCATAACAGCCATAAAAGTATGTGTTTCCATTTCCTGATGAATGCCATTATAGTCAGTAAAGTACATGTTTCTATACCCTTATGAATGCCATTATAGTCAGAAACGTATGTGTTTCTCTTTCCTGATGAATGCATTTATAGTCAGAGACGTGTGTCTTTCTATTTCCTGATGAATGCCATTATAGTCAGTAAATTATGAGTTTCTTTATCCTTATGAATGCCATTATAGTCAGAAACGTATGGGTTTCTATTTCCTCATGAATGCCATCATAATCAGAGACGTGTGTCTTTCACTTTCCTGATGAATGCTATCATAGTCAAAAACGTATGTGTTTCTATTTCCTGATGAATGCCATTATAGTCAGAAAAGTATCTGTTTCTATATCCTGATGAAAGCCATCAGTCAGAAAAGTATGTGTTTCTTTTTCCTCATGAATACCGTTATAGCCAAAAAAGTAAGTGTTTCTACATCCTGAGTAATCCCATTATAGCCAGAAAAGTATGTGTTTTCTTTTTTTGATGAATGCCATAATAGTCACAAAAGTGTGTGTTTCTACGTCCTGATGAATATCATTATAGTCACAAAACTACATTTTTTCATCCTCTGAAAAAAAGCCATCATGGTCAATGAAGTACAACTTTCCATTTTCTGATAAATGCCATCAGAATCAGAAATGGACATTTTTCAATTTCCTGACGAATGCCATTATAGTCAGAAAAGTATGTTTTTCCATTTCCTCATGAATGCCATCATAGTCTGAAAAGTATGTCTTTCCATTTCCTGATGAATGCCATTACATCCAGAAAAGTATGTGTTTCCATTTCCTGATGAATGCCATTATAGATAGCAAAGTATGTGTTTCTATTTCCTGATGAATGCCATTATAGTCAGAGACGTGTGCCTTTCTATTTTCTGATGAATGCCATTATAGTCAAAAACGTATGTGTTTCTATATCCTGATGAATGCCATCATAGTCAGAAAAGTATATGTTTCATTATCCTGATGAATGCCATCATAGTCAGAAAAGTATGTGTTTCATTATCCTGATGAATGCTATCATAGTGAGAAAAGTATGTGTTTCTATTTTCTCATGAATGCCATTATAGTCAGAAAAGTATCTGTTTCTATTCCCTGATGAATGCCATCATAGTCAGAAAAGTATCTCTTTCTATTTCCTGATGAATGCCATGATATTCAGAAAAGCATGTGTTTCATTATCCTGTTGAATGCTATCATAGTCAGAAAAGTATGTGTTTCTATTTCCTAGTGAATGCCATTATAGTCAGAAAAGTATCTGTTTCTATTTCCTGAATGCCATCATAGTCAGATATGTATGTGTTTCTATTTCCTGATGAATTCCATTACAGCCGGAAAAGTATGTGTTTCCATTTACTGATGAATGCCATTATAGTCAGAAAAGTATGTGTTTCTATATCCTTATGAATGCCATTATAGTAAGAAACGTATGTGATTCTATTTCCTGATGAATGCCATTATAGTCAGAAAAGTATCTGTTTCTGTTTTCTGATGAATGGCATCATAGTCGAAAAAGTATCTGTTTCTCTATCCTTATGAATGCCATTATAGTCAGAAAAGTATATCTTTCCATTTCCTCATGAATGCCATCATAGTCAGAAAAGTATGTCTTTCCATTTCATGATGAATGCCATTACAGCCAGAGAAGCATGTATTTCCATTTCCTGATGAATGCCAACATACTCAGAAAAGTATGTGTTTCCATTTCCTGATGAATGCCATCATAGTCAGAAAAGTATGTCTTTCCATTTCCTGATGAATGCCATTACAGCGAGAAAAGTATGTGTTTCCATTTCCTGATGAATGCCATTATAGTTAGTAAAATATGTGTTTTTATTTCCTGATGAATGCCATTATAGTCAAAAACGTATCTCTTTCTATTTCCTAATGACTGCCATCATAGTCAGAGAAGTATCTGTTTCTATTTCCTGATGAATGCCATCATATTCAGACAAGTATATGTTTCTATTTCCTGACGAATGCCATTATAGTCAGAAATGTATGTGTTTCTATTTCCTGATGAATGCCATTACAGCCAGAAAAGTATGTCTTTCCATTTCCTGATGAATGCCATTACAGCCAGAAAAGTATGTGTTTCCATTTAATGATGAATGCCATTATTATTCGTAAAGTATATGTTTCTATTTCCTGATGAATGCCATTATAGTCAGAGACGTGTGTCTTTCTATTTCCTGATGAATGCCATCATAGTCAAAAACGTATCTGTTTCTATTTATTGATGAATGCCATCATAGTCTGAAAAGTATGTGTTTCTATTTCCTGATGAATGCCATCATAGTTAAAAACGTATGTGTTTCTATATCCTGATGAATGCCATCATAGTCAGAAAAGTATGTGTTTCATTTTTATGATGAATGCTGTCATAGTAAGAAAAGTATGTGTTTCTATTTCCTGACGAATTCCATTATAGTCAGGAAAGTATGTGTTTCTATATCCTGATGAATGCCATCATAGTCAGAAAAGTATCTTTTTCTATTTCCTGATGAATGCCATGATATTCAGAAAAGTATGTGTTTCATTATCCTGTTGAATGCTATCAAAGTCAGAGAAATATATTTTTCTATTTCCTGGTGAATGCCATTTTAGTCAGAAAGGTATGTGTTTCCATTTCCTGATGAATGCAATCATATTCAGGAAAGTATCTGTTTCTATTTCCTGAAATCCATCATAGTCAGAAATGTATGTGTTTCTATTTCCTGATGAAAACCATAACAGCCATAAAAGTATGTGTTTCCATTTCCTGATGAATGCCATTATAGTCAGTAAAGTACATGTTTCTATACCCTTATGAATGCCATTATAGTCAGAAACGTATGTGTTTCTCTTTAATGATGAATGCATTTATAGTCAGAGACGAGTGTCTTTGTATTTCCTGATGAATGCCATTATAGTCAGTAAATTATGAGTTTCTTTATCCTTATGAATGCCATTATAGTCAGAAACGTATGGGTTTCTATTTCCTCATGAATGCCATAATAATCAGAGACGTGTGTCTTTCACTTTCCTGATGAATGCTATCATAGTCCAAAACGTATGTGTTTCTATTTCTTGATGAATGCCATTATAGTCAGAAAAGTATCTGTTTCTATATCCTGATGAAAGCCATCAGTGAGAAAAAGATGTGTTTCTTTTTCCTGGTGAATGCCATTATAGTCAGAAAAGTACGTGTTTCTCTATCCTGATGAAAGCCATCAGTCAGAAAGGTATGTGTTTCTATTTCCTGATGAATGCCATCATAGTCAGAAAAGTATCTGTTTCTATTTCCTGATGAATGCCATTATAGTCAGAAAAGTACGTGTTTCTATATCCTGATGAAAGCCATCAGTCAGAAAAGTATGTGTTTCTTTTTCCTCATGAATGCCGTTATAGCCAGAAAAGTAAGTGTTTCTACATCCTGAGTAATGCCATTATAGCCAGAAAAGTATGTGTTTTCATTTTTTGGTGAGTGCCATAATAGTCACAAAAGTGTGTGTTTCTACGTCCTGATGAATATCATTATAGTCACAAAACTACATTTTTTCATCCTCTGAAAAAAAGCCATCATAGTCAATGAAGTACAACTTTCCATTTTCTGATAAATGCCATCAGAATAAGAAAAGTACATTTTTCAATTTCCTGACGAATGCCATTATAGTCAGAAAAATATGTTTTTCCATTTCCTCATGAATGCCATCATAGTCAGAAAAGTATGTCTTTCCATTTCCTGATGAATGCCATTACAGCCAGAAAAGTATGTGTTTCCATTTCCTGATGAATGCCACTATAGATAGCAAAGTATGTGTTTCTATTTCCTGATGAATGCCATTATAGTCAGAGACGTGTGCCTTTCTATTTTCTGATGAATGCCATTATAGTCAAAAACGTATGTGTTTCTATATCCTGATGAATGCCATCATAGTCAGAAAAGTATATGTTTCATTATCCTGATGAATTCCATCATAGTCAGAAAAGTATGTGTTTCATTATCCTGATGAATGCTATCATAGTGAGAAAAGTATGTGTTTCTATTTTCTGATAAATGCCATTATAGTCAGAAAAGTATCTGTTTCTATTCCCTGATGAATGCCAAAATAGTCAGAAAAGTATCTCTTTCTATTTCCTGATGAATGCCATGATATTCAGAAAAGTATGTGTTTCATTATCCTGTTGAATGCTATCATAGTCAGAAAAGTATGTGTTTCTATTTCCTAGTGAATGCCATTATAGTCAGAAAAGTATTTGTTTCTATTTCCTGAATGCCATCATAGTCAGAAATGTATGTGTTTCTATTTCCTGATGAATTCCATTACAGCCGGAAAAGTATGTTTCCATTTACTGATGAATGCCATTATAGTCAGAAAAGTATGTGTTTCTATATCCTTATGAATGCCATTATAGTAAGAAACGTATGTGATTCTATTTCCTGATGAATGCCATTATAGTCAGAAAAGTATCTGTTTCTATTTCCTGATGAATGGCATCATAGTCGAAAAAGTATCTGTTTCTCTATCCTTATGAATGCCATTATAGTCAGAAAAGTATGTCTTTCCATTTCCTCATGAATGCCATCATAGTCAGAAAAGTATGTCTTTCCATTTCATGATGAATGCCATTACAGCCAGAGAAGTATGTATTTCCATTTCCTGATGAATGCCAACATACTCAGAAAAGTATGTGTTTCTATTTCCTGATGAATGCCATCATAGTCAGAAAAGTATGTCTTTCCATTTCCTGATGAATGCCATTACAGCGAGAAAAGTATGTGTTTCCATTTCCTGATGAATGCCATTATAGTTAGTAAAATATGTGTTTCTATTTCCTGATGAATGCCATTATAGTCAAAAACGTATCTCTTTCTATTTCCTAATGACTGCCATCATAGTCAGAAAAGTATCTGTTTCTATTTCCTGATGAATGCCATTATTGTCAGAAACGTATGTGTTTCTATATCCTGATGAATGCCATCATAGTCAGAAAAGTATGTGTTTCATTATCCTGATGAATGCTATCATAGCCAGAAAAGTATGTGTTTCATTATCCTGATGAATGCTATCATAGTCAGAAAAGTATGAGTTTCCATTTTCTGATGAATGCCATTATAGCCAGAAAAGTATCTGTTTCTATTCCCTGATGAATGCCATTATTGTCAGAAAAGTATGTTTTTTCCATTTCGTCATGAATGCCATCATAGTCAGAAAAATATGTCTTTCCAATTCTTGATGAATGACATTACAGCCAGAAAAGTATGTGTTTCCATTTCCTGATGAATACCATCATACTCAGAAAAGTATGTGTTTCCATTTCCTGATAAATGCCATCACAGTCAGAGAAGTATGTCTTTAAATTTTCTGATGAATGCCATTACAGCCAGAAAAGTATGTGGTTCCATTTCCTGATGAATGCCATTATAGATAGTAAGGTATGTGTTTCTATTTCCTGATGAATGCCATTATAGTCAGAGACGTGTGCCTTTCTATATCCTGATGAATCCCATTATTGTCAAAAACGTATGTGTTTCTATGTCCTGATGAATGCCATCATTGTCAGAAAAGTATCTCCTTCTATTTCCTGATGAATGCCATGATATTCAGAAAAGTATGTGTTTCATTATCCTGTTGAATGCTATCATAGTCAGAAAAGTATGTGTTGCTATTTCCTGGTGAATGCCATTATAGTCAGAAAAGTATCTGTTTCTATTTCCTGAATGCCATCATAGTCAGAAATGTATGTGTTTCTATTTCCTGATGAATGCCATTACAGCCAGAAAAGTATGTGTTTCCATTTACTGATGAATGCCATTATAGTCAGAAAAGTATGTGTTTCTATATCCTTATGAATGCCATTATAGTAAGAAACGTATGTGTTTCTATTTCCTGATGAATGCCATTATAGTCATAAAAGTATCTGTTTCTATTTCCTGATGAATGGCATCATAGTCAAAAAAGTATCTGTTTCTATTTCCTGATGAATGCCATTATAGTCAGAAATGTATGTGTTTCTATTTCCTGATCAAAGCCAATACAGCCAGAAAAGTATGTGTTTCCATTTCCTGATGAATGTCATTATAGTCAGTAAATTATGAGTTTCTATATCCTTATGAATGCCATTATAGTCAGAAACGGATGAGTTTCTATTTCCTGATGAAAGCCATCATAGTCAGAGACGTGTGTCTTTCACTTTCCTGACGAATGCTGTCATAGTCAAAAACGTATGTGTTTCTATTTCCTGATGAATGCCATCATAGTTAGAAAAGTATGTGTTTCATTATCCTGATTAATGCTATCATAGTGAGAAAAGTATGAGTTTCCATCTCCTGATGAAGGCCATCATAGTCAAAAACGTATGTGTTTCTATTTCCTAATGAATGGAATCATCGTGAAGAACGTATGCGTTTGTTTTTCCTGATGAATGCCATTATAGTCAGAAAAGTATGTGTTTCCATTTCCTGATGAATGCGATCATATTCAGAAAAGTTTGTGTCTCATTATCCTGATGAATGGTATCATAGTCAGAAAAGTATGTGTTTCTATTTCCTGATGGATGCCATCATACTTAAAAACGTATATGTTTCTATTTCCTGATGCATGCCATCATAGTCAGAAAAGTATATGTTTCCATTTCCTGATGAATGCCATTAGAGTCAAAAACGTATGTGTTTATATATCCTGATGAATGCCATCATAGTCAGAAAAGTATGTATTTCATTATCCTGATGAATGCTATCATAGTCAGAAAAGTATGTCTTTCCATTTAATGATGAATGCCATTACAGCCAGAAAGGTATGTGTTTCCATTTCCTGATGAATGCCATTATAGTCAGAAAAGTATGTGTTTCTATATCCTGATGAATGCCATCATAGTCAGAAAAGTATCTCTTTCCATTTCCTGATGAATGCCATGATATTCAGAAAAGTATGTGTTTCATTATCCTGTTGAATGCTATCATAGTGAGAAAAGTATGTGTTTCTATTTCCTGGAGAATGCCATTATAGTCAGAAAAGTATCTGTTTCTATATCCTGAATGCCATAATAGTCACAAATGTGTGTTTCTATTTCCTTATGAATGCCATCATAGTCAGAAACGTATGTGTTTCTATTTCCTAATGAATGCAATTATAGTCAGAAAAGTATCTGTTTCTATTTCCTGATGAATACCATCATATTCAGACAAGTATATGTTTCTATTTCCTGACGAATGCCATTATAGTCAGAAATGTATGTGTTTCTATTTCCTGATCAATGCCATTACAGCCAGAAAAGTATGTGTTTCCATTTCCTGATGAATGCCATTATAGTCACAAAATTATGTGTTTCTATATCCTTATGAATGCCATTATAGTCGGAAACGTATGTGTTTCTATTTCCTGATGAATGCCATTATTGTCAGAGACGTGTGTCTTTCTCTTTCTTGATGAATGCTATCATACTCAAAAACGTTTGTATTTCTATTTCCTGATGAATGCCATCATAGTTAGAAAAGTATGTGTTTCATTATCCTGATTAATGCTATCATACTGAGAAAAGTATGAGTTTCTATTTCCTAGTGAAGGCCATCATAGTCAAAAACGTATGTGTTTCTATTTCCTGATGAATGGCATCATCGTGAAGAACGTATGTGTTTGTTTCTCCTGATGAATGCCATTATAGTCAGAAAAGTATGTGTTTCCATTTCATGATGAATGTCATCATATTCAGAAAAGTTTGTATTTTATTATCCTGATGAATGCTATCATAGTCAGAAAAGTATGTGTTTCTATTTCCTGATGAATGGCATCATATTCAGAAAGGTTTGTGTTTCATTATCCTGATGAATGCTATAATAGTCAGAAAAGTATGTGTTTCTATTTCCTGATGAATGCCATCATACTCAAAAACGTATATGTTTCTATTTCCTGATGCATACCATCATAGTCAGAAAAGTATATGTTTCCATTTCCTGATGAATGCCATTAGAGTCAAAAATGTATGTGTTTCTATATCCTGATGAATGCCATCATAGTCAGAAAAGTATGTGTTTCATTATCCTGATGAATGCTATCATAGTCAGAAAAGTATGTGTTTCATTATCCTGATGAATGCTATCATAGTGAGAAAAGTATGTGTTTCATTATCCTGATGAATGCCATCATAGTCAGAAAAGTATGTCTTTCCATTTAATGCCATCATAGTCAGAAAAGTATGCGTTTCATTATCCTGATGAATGCTACCATATTCAGAAAAGTATGTGTTTCATTATCCTGATGAATGCTATCATAGTCAGAAAAGTATGTGTTTCAATTTTCTGATGAATGCCATTATAGTCAGAAAAGTATCTGTTTCTATTCCCTGATGAATGCCATTATAGTCAGAAAAGTGTGTGTTTCTATATCCTGATGAATGCCCTCATACTCAGGAAAGAATCTCTTTCTATTTCCTGATGAATGCCATGATATTCAGAAAAGTATGTATTTCATCATCCTGTTGAATGCTATCATAGTCAGAAAAGTATGTGTTTCTATTTCCTGGTGAATGACATTATAGTCAGAAAAGTATCTGTTCCTATTTCCTGAATGCCATCATAGTCAGAAATGTATGTGTCTCTATTTCCTGATGAATGCCATTACAGCCAGAAAAGTATCTGTTTCCATTTCCTGATGAATGACATTATAGTCAGTAAAGTAAGTGTTTCTATATCTTTATGAATCCCATTATAGTCAGAAACGTATGTGTTTCTATTTCCTGAGGAATGCCTTTATAGTCAGAGAAGTGTGTCTTTCTATTTCCTGATGAATGCCATCATAGTCAGAAACGTATGTGTTTCTATTTCCTGATGAATGCCATTATAGTCAGAAAAGTATCTGTTTCTATTTCCTGATGAATGCCGTTCAAGTCAGAAATGTATGTGTTTCTATTTCCTGATGAATGCCATTACACCCAGAAAAGTATGTGTTTCCATTTCCTGATGAATGCTATTATAGTCAGTAAATTATGTGTTTCTATATCCTTATGAATGCCATTATAGTCAGAAACGTATGTGTTTCTATTTCCTGATGAATGCCATTATAGTCAGAGACGTGTTTCTTTCTCTTTCCTGATGACTGCTATCATTGTCAAAAACGTATGTGTTTCCATTTCCTGATGAATGCCATCATAGCCAGAGAAGTATGTGCTTCTATTTCCTGATGAATGACATTATAGTCAGAAAAGTACGTGTTTCTATATCCTGATGAAAGCCATCATTCAGAAAAGTATGTGTTTCTTTTTCCTGATGAATGCCATTCTAGCCAGAAAGGTATGTGTTTTCATTTCCTGATGAATGCCATAATAGTCACAAAAGTGTGTGTTTCTACATCCTGATGAGCGCCATTATGGTCAGATAAGTACATTTTTTCATCCTCTGAAAAAAGCCATCATAGGCAATGAAGTATAACTTTCCATTTTCTGATAAATGCCATCAGAATCAGAAAAGTACATCTTTCCATTTCCTGACGAATGCCATTATAGTCAGAAAAGTATGTCTTTCCATTTCCTCATGAATGCCATCATAGTCAGAAAAGTATGTCTTTCCATTTCTGGATGAATGCCTTCACAGCCAGAAAAGTATGTGTTTCCATTTCCTGATGAATGCCATCATGCCCAGAAAAGTATGTGTTTCCATTTCCTGATGAATGCCATCATAGTCAGAAAAGTACGTCTTTCCATTTCCTGATGAATGCCATTACAGCCATAAAAGTATGTGTTTCCATTTCCTGATGAATGCCATTATAGTTAGTAAAGTATGTGTTTCTATCTCCTTATGAATGCCATTATAGTCAGAAACGTATGTGTTTCTATTTCCTGATGAATTCCATTATAATCAGAGACGTCTTTCTTTCTATTTCCTGATGAATGCCATCATAGTCAAAAACGTATCTGTTTCTATTTCCTGATGAATGCCATCATAGTCATAAAAGTATGTCGTTCCATTTCCTGATGAATGCCATTACAGCCAGAAAAGTATGTGTTTCCATTTAATGATGAATGCCATTATTATTCGTAAAGTATATGTTTCTATTTCCTGATGAATGCCATTATAGTCAGAGACGTGTCTTTCTATTTCCTGATGAATGCCATCATAGTCAAAAACGTATCTGTTTCTATTTATTGATGAATGCCATCATAGTCTGAAAAGTATGTGTTTCTATTTCCTGATGAATGCCATCATAGTAAAAAACGTATGTGTTTCTATATCCTGATGAATGCCATCATAGTCAGAAAAGTATGTGTTTCATTATTATGATGAATGCTGTCATAGTAAGAAAAGTATGTGTTTCTATTTCCTGATGAATTCCATTATAGTCAGGAAAGTATGTGTTTCTATATCCTGATGAATGCCATCATAGTCAGTAAAGTATCTTTTTCTATTTCCTGATGAATGCCATGATATTCAGAAAAGTATGTGTTTCATTATCCTGTTGAATGCCATCAAAGTCAGAGAAATATATTTTTCTATTTCCTGGTGAATGCCATTTTAGTCAGAAAGGTATGTGTTTCCATTTCCTGATGAATGCAATCATATTCAGGAAAGTATCTGTTTCTATTTCCTGAAATCCATCATAGTCAGAAATGTATGTGTTTCTATTTCCTGATGAAAACCATAACAGCCATAAAAGTATGTGTTTCCATTTCCTGATGAATGCCATTATAGTCAGTAAAGTACATGTTTCTATACCCTTATGAATGCCATTATAGTCAGAAACGTATGTGTTTCTCTTTAATGATGAATGCATTTATAGTCAGAGACGTGTGTCTTTGTATTTCCTGATGAATGCCATTATAGTCAGTAAATTATGAGTTTCTTTATCCTTATGAATGCCATTATAGTCAGAAACGTATGGGTTTCTATTTCCTCATGAATGCCATCATAATCAGAGACGTGTGTCTTTCACTTTCCTGATGAATGCTATCATAGTCCAAAACGTATGTGTTTCTATTTCTTGATGAATGCCATTATAGTCAGAAAAGTACGTGTTTCTCTATCCTGATGAAAGCCATCAGTCAGAAAGGTATGTGTTTCTATTTCCTGATGAATGCCATCATAGTCAGAAAAGTATCTGTTTCTATTTCCTGATGAATGCCATTATAGTCAGAAAAGTACGTGTTTCTATATCCTGATGAAAGCCATCAGTCAGAAAAGTATGTGTTTCTTTTTCCTCATGAATGCCGTTATAGCCAGAAAAGTAAGTGTTTCTACATCCTGAGTAATGCCATTATAGCCAGAAAAGTATGTGTTTTCATTTTTTGGTGAGTGCCATAATAGTCACAAAAGTGTGTGTTTCTACGTCCTGATGAATATCATTATAGTCACAAAACTACATTTTTTCATCCTCTGAAAAAAAGCCATCATAGTCAATGAAGTACAACTTTCCATTTTCTGATAAATGCCATCAGAATAAGAAAAGTACATTTTTCAATTTCCTGACGAATGCCATTATAGTCAGAAAAGTATGTTTTTCCATTTCCTCATGAATGCCATCATAGTCAGAAAAGTATGTCTTTCCATTTCCTGATGAATGCCATTACAGCCAGAAAAGTATGTGTTTCCATTTCCTGATGAATACCATCATACTCAGAAAAGTATGTGTTTCTATTTCCTGATGAATGCCATTATAGTCAGAGACGTGTGCCTTTCTATTTTCTGATGAATGCCATTATAGTCAAAAACGTATCTGTTTCTATATCCTGATGAATGCCATCATAGTCAGAAAAGTATATGTTTCATTATCCTGATGAATGCCATCATAGTCAGAAAAGTATGTGTTTCATTATCCTGATGAATGCTATCATAGTGAGAAAAGTATGTGTTTCTATTTTCTGATGAATGCCATTATAGTCAGAAAAGTATCTGTTTCTATTCCCTGATGAATGCCAATATAGTCAGAAAAGTATCTCTTTCTATTTCCTGATGAATGCCATGATATTCAGAAAAGTATGTGTTTCATTATCCTGTTGAATGCTATCATAGTCAGAAAAGTATGTGTTTCTATTTCCTAGTGAATGCCATTATAGTCAGAAAAGTATTTGTTTCTATTTCCTGAATGCCATCATAGTCAGAAATGTATGTGTTTCTATTTCCTGATGAATTCCATTACAGCCGGAAAAGTATGTTTTCATTTACTGATGAATGCCATTATAGTCAGAAAATTATGTGTTTCTATATCCTTATGAATGCCATTATAGTAAGAAACGTATGTGATTCTATTTCCTGATGAATGCCATTATAGTCAGAAAAGTATCTGTTTCTATTTCCTGATGAATGGCATCATAGTCGAAAAAGTATCTGTTTCTCTATCCTTATGAATGCCATTATAGTCAGAAAAGTATGTCTTTCCATTTCCTCATGAATGCCATCATAGTCAGAAAAGTATGTCTTTCCATTTCATGATGAATGCCATTACAGCCAGAGAAGTATGTGTTTCCATTTCCTGATGAATGCCAACATACTCAGAAAAGTATGTGTTTCTATTTCCTGATGAATGCCATCATAGTCAGAAAAGTATGTCTTTCCATTTAATGATGAATGCCATTACAGCCAGAAAAGTATGTGTTTCCATTTCCTGATGAATGCCATTATAGTTAGTAAAATATGTGTTTCTATTTCCTGATGAATGCCATTATAGTCAAAAACGTATCTCTTTCTATTTCCTAATGACTGCCAACATAGTCAGAAAAGTATCTGTTTCTATTTCCTTATGAATGCCATTATAGTCAGAAACGTATGTGTTTCTATATCCTGATGAATGCCATCATAGTCAGAAAAGTATGTGTTTCATTATTCTGATGAATGCTATCATAGCCAGAAAAGTATGTGTTTCATTATCCTGATGAATGCTATCATAGTCAGAAAAGTATGAGTTTCCATTTTCTGATGAATGCCATTATAGCCAGAAAAGTATCTGTTTCTATTCCCTGATGAATGCCATTATTGTCAGAAAAGTATGTTTTTTCCATTTCGTCATGAATGCCATCATAGTCAGAAAAGTATGTCTTTCCAATTCTTGATGAATGACATTACAGCCAGAAAAGTATGTGTTTCCATTTCCTGATGAATACCATCATACTCAGAAAAGTATGTGTTTCCATTTCCTGATAAATGCCATCACCGTCAGAGAAGTATGTCTTTAAATTTTCTGATGAATGCCATCACAGCCAGAAAAGTATGTGTTTCCATTTCCTGATGAATGCCATTATAGATAGTAAGGTATGTGTTTCTATTTCCTGATGAATGCCATTATAGTCAGAGACGTGTGCCTTTCTATTTCCTGATGAATCCCATTATTGTCAAAAACGTATGTGTTTCTATGTCCTGATGAATGCCATCATTGTCAGAAAAGTATCTCCTTCTATTTCCTGATGAATGCCATGATATTCAGAAAAGTATGTGTTTCATTATCCTGTTGAATGCTATCATAGTTAGAAAAGTATGTGTTGCTATTTCCTGGTGAATGCCATTATAGTCAGAAAAGTATCTGTTTCTATTTCCTGAATGCCATCATAGTCAGAAATGTATGTGTTTCTATTTCCTGATGAATCCCATTACAGCCAGAAAAGTATGTGTTTCCATTTACTGATGAATGCCATTATAGTCAGAAAAGTATGTGTTTCTATATCCTTATGAATGCCATTATAGTAAGAAACGTATGTGTTTCTATTTCCTGATGAATGCCATTATAGTCAGAAAAGTATCTGTTTCTATTCCCTGACGAATGCCATTATAGTCAGAAAAGTGTGTGTTTCTATATCCTGATGAATGCCCTCATAGTCAGGAAAGTATCTCTTTCTATTTCCTGATGAATGCCATGATATTCAGAAAAGTATGTATTTCATCATCCTGTTGAATGCTATCATAGTCAGAAAAGTATGTGTTTCTATTTCCTGGTGAATGACATTATAGTCAGAAAAGTATCTGTTCCTATTTCCTGAATGCCATCATAGTCAGAAATGTATGTGTCTCTATTTCCTGATGAATGCCATTACAGCCAGAAAAGTATCTGTTTCCATTTCCTGATGAATGACATTATAGTCAGTAAAGTAAGTGTTTCTATATCCTTATGAATCCCATTATAGTCAGAAACGTATGTGTTTCTATTTCCTGAGGAATGCCTTTATAGTCAGAGAAGTGTGTCTTTCTATTTCCTGATGAATGCCATCATAGTCAGAAACGTATGTGTTTCTATTTCCTGATGAATGCCATTATAGTCAGAAAAGTATCTGTTTCTATTTCCTGATGAATGCCGTTCAAGTCAGAAATGTATGTGTTTCTATTTCCTGATGAATGCCATTACACCCAGAAAAGTATGTGTTTCCATTTCCTGATGAATGCTATTATAGTCAGTAAATTATGTGTTTCTATATCCTTATGAATGCCATTATAGTCAGAAACGTATGTGTTTCTATTTCCTGATGAATGCCATTATAGTCAGAGACGTGTTTCTTTCTCTTTCCTGATGACTGCTATCATTGTCAAAAACGTATGTGTTTCCACTTCCTGATGAATGCCATCATAGCCAGAAAAGTATGTGCTTCTATTTCCTGATGAATGACATTATAGTCAGAAAAGTACGTGTTTCTATATCCTGATGAAAGCCATCATTCAGAAAAGTATGTGTTTCTTTTTCCTGATGAATGCCATTCTAGCCAGAAAGGTATGTGTTTTCATTTCCTGATGAATGCCATAATAGTCACAAAAGTGTGTGTTTCTACATCCTGATGAGCGCCATTATGGTCAGAAAAGTACATTTTTTCATCCTCTGAAAAAAGCCATCATAGGCAATGAAGTATAACTTTCCATTTTCTGATAAATGCCATCAGAATCAGAAAAGTACATCTTTCCATTTCCTGACGAATGCCATTATAGTCAGAAAAGTATGTCTTTCCATTTCCTCATGAATGCCATCATAGTCAGAAAAGTATGTCTTTCCATTTCTGGATGAATGCCTTCACAGCCAGAAAAGTATGTGTTTCCATTTCCTGATGAATGCCATCATGCCCAGAAAAGTATGTGTTTCCATTTCCTGATGAATGCCATCATAGTCAGAAAAGTACGTCTTTCCATTTCCTGATGAATGCCATTACAGCCATAAAAGTATGTGTTTCCATTTCCTGATGAATGCCATTAGAGTTAGTAAAGTACGTGTTTCTATCTCCTTATGAATGCAATTATAGTCAGAAACGTATGTGTTTCTATTTCCTGATGAATTCCATTATAATCAGAGACGTCTTTCTTTCTATTTCCTGATGAATGCCATCATAGTCAAAAGCGTATCTGTTTCTATTTCCTGATGAATGCCATCATAGTCATAAAAGTATGTCTTTCCATTTCCTGATGAATGCCATTACAGCCAGAAAGTATGTGTTTCCATTTAATGATGAATGCCATTATTATTCGTAAAGTATATGTTTCTATTTCCTGATGAATGCCATTATAGTCAGAGACGTGTGTCTTTCTATTTCCTGATGAATGCCATCATAGTCAAAAACGTATCTGTTTCTATTTATTGATGAATGCCATCATAGTCTGAAAAGTATGTGTTTCTATTTCCTGATGAATGCCATCATAGTAAAAAACGTATGTGTTTCTATATCCTGATGAATGCCATCATAGTCAGAAAAGTATGTGTTTCATTATTATGATGAATGCTGTCATAGTAAGAAAAGTATGTGTTTCTATTTCCTGATGAATTCCATTATAGTCAGGAAAGTATGTGTTTCTATATCCTGATGAATGCCATCATAGTCAGTAAAGTATCTTTTTCTATTTCCTGATGAATGCCATGATATTCAGAAAAGTATGTGTTTCATTATCCTGTTGAATGCCATCAAAGTCAGAGAAATATATTTTTCTATTTCCTGGTGAATGCCATTTTAGTCAGAAAGGTATGTGTTTCCATTTCCTGATGAATGCAATCATATTCAGGAAAGTATCTGTTTCTATTTCCTGAAATCCATCATAGTCAGAAATGTATGTGTTTCTATTTCCTGATGAAAACCATAACAGCCATAAAAGTATGTGTTTCCATTTCCTGATGAATGCCATTATAGTCAGTAAAGTACATGTTTCTATACCCTTATGAATGCCATTATAGTCAGAAACGTATGTGTTTCTCTTTAGTGATGAATGCATTTATAGTCAGAGACGTGTGTCTTTGTATTTCCTGATGAATGCCATTATAGTCAGTAAATTATGAGTTTCTTTATCCTTATGAATGCCATTATAGTCAGAAACGTATGGGTTTCTATTTCGTCATGAATGCCATCATAATCAGAGACGTGTGTCTTTCACTTTCCTGATGAATGCTATCATAGTCCAAAACGTATGTGTTTCTATTTCTTGATGAATGCCATTATAGTCAGAAAAGTATCTGTTTCTATATCCTGATGAAAGCCATCAGTGAGAAAAAGATGTGTTTCTTTTTCCTGGTGAATGCCATTAAAGTCAGAAAAGTACGTGTTTCTCTATCCTGATGAAAGCCATCAGTCAGAAAGGTATGTGTTTCTATTTCCTGATGAATGCCATCATAGTCAGAAAAGTATCTGTTTCTATTTCCTGATGAATGCCATTATAGTCAGAAAAGTACGTGTTTCTATATCCTGATGAAAGCCATCAGTCAGAAAAGTATGTGTTTCTTTTTCCTCATGAATGCCGTTATAGCCAGAAAAGTAAGTGTTTCTACATCCTGAGTAATTCCATTATAGCCAGAAAAGTATGTGTTTTCATTTTTTGGTGAGTGCCATAATAGTCACAAAAGTGTGTGTTTCTACGTCCTGATGAATATCATTATAGTCACAAAACTACATTTTTTCATCCTCTGAAAAAAAGCCATCATAGTCAATGAAGTACAACTTTCCATTTTCTGATAAATGCCATCAGAATAAGAAAAGTACATTTTTCAATTTCCTGACGAATGCCATTATAGTCAGAAAAGTATGTTTTTCCATTTCCTCATGAATGCCAACATAGTCACAAAAGTATGTCTTTCCATTTCCTGATGAATGCCACTATAGATAGCAAAGTATGTGTTTCTATTTCCTGATGAATGCCATTATAGTCAGAGACGTGTGCCTTTCTATTTTCTGATGAATGCCATTATAGTCAAAAACGTATCTGTTTCTATATCCTGATGAATGCCATCATAGTCAGAAAAGTATGTGTTTCATTATCCTGATGAATGCTATCATAGTGAGAAAAGTATGTGTTTCTATTTTCTGATGAATGCCATTATAGTCAGAAAAGTATCTGTTTCTATTCCCTGATGAATGCCAATATAGTCAGAAAAGTATCTCTTTCTATTTCCTGATGAATGCCATGATATTCAGAAAAGTATGTGTTTCATTATCCTGTTGAATGCTATCATAGTCAGAAAAGTATGTGTTTCTATTTCCTAGTGAATGCCATTATAGTCAGAAAAGTATTTGTTTCTATTTCCTGAATGCCATCATAGTCAGAAATGTATGTGTTTCTATTTCCTGATGAATTCCATTACAGCCGGAAAAGTATGTTTCCATTTACTGATGAATGCCATTATAGTCAGAAAAGTATGTGTTTCTATATCCTTATGAATGCCATTATAGTAAGAAACGTATGTGATTCTATTTCCTGATGAATGCCATTATAGTCAGAAAAGTATCTGTTTCTATTTCCTGATGAATGGCATCATAGTCGAAAAAGTATCTGTTTCTCTATCCTTATGAATGCCATCATAGTCAGAAAAGTATCTCTTTCTATTTCCTGATGAATGCCATGATATTCAGAAAAGTATGTGTTTCATTATCCTGTTGAATGCTATCATAGTGAGAAAAGTTTGTGTTTCTATTTCCTGGAGAATGCCATTATAGTCAGAAAAGTATCTGTTTCTATTTCCTGAATGCCATAATAGTCAGAAATGTGTGTTTGTATTTCCTTATGAATGCCATCATTGTCAGAAACGTATGTGTTTCTATTTCCTAATGAATGCAATTATAGTCAGAAAAGTATCTGTTTCTTTTTCCTGATCAATGCCATCATATTCAGACAAGTATATCTTTCTATTTCCTGACGAATGCCATTATAGTCAGAAATGTATGTGTTTCTATTTCCTGATGAATGCCATTACAGCCAGAAAAGTATGTGTTTCCATTTCCTGATGAATGCCATTATAGTCACTAAATTATGTGTTTCTATTTCCTGATGAATGCCATTATTGTCAGAGACGTGTGTCTTTCTCTTTCCTGATGAATGTTATCATACTCAAAAACGTTTGTATTTCTATTTTCTGATGAATGCCATCATAGTTAGAAAAGTATGTGCTTCATTATCCTGATTAATGCTATAATGGTGAGAAAAGTATGAGTTTCTATTTCCTGGTGAAGGCCATCATAGTCAAAAACGTATGTGTTTCTATTTCCTAATGAATGGCATCATCGTGAAGAACGTATGTGTTTGTTTTTCCTGATGAATGCCATTATAGTCAGAAAAGTATGTGTTTCCATTTCCTGATGAATGCCATCATATTCAGAAAAGTTTGTGTTTTATTATCCTGATGAATGCTATCATAGTCAGAAAAGTATGTGTTTCTATTTCCTGATGAATGCCATCATATTCAGAAAGGTTTGTGTTTCATTATCCTGATGAATGCTATCATAGTCAGAAAAGTATGTGTTTCTATTTCCTGATCAATCCCATCATACTCAAAAACGTATATGTATCTATTTCCTGATGCATGCCATCATAGTCAGAAAAGTATCTGTTTCCATTTCCTGATGAATGCCATTAGAGTCAAAAATGTATGTGTTTCTATATCCTGATGAATGCCATCATAGTCAGAAAAGTATGTGTTTCATTATCCTGATGAATGCTATCATAGTCAGAAAAGTATGTGTTTCATTATCCTGATGAATGCTATCATAGTCAGAAAAGTATGTGTTTCATTATCCTGATGAACGCCATCATAGTCAGAAAAGTATGTCTTTCCATTTAATGCCATCATAGTCAGAAAAGTATGTGTTTCATTATCCTGATGAATGCTACCATATTCAGAAAAGTATGTGTTTCATTATCCTGATGAATGCTATCATAGTCAGAAAAGTATGTGTTTCAATTTTCTGATGAATGCCATTATAGTCAGAAAAGTATCTGTTTCTATTCCCTGATGAATGCCATTATAGTCAGAAAAGTATGTGTTTCTATATCCTGATGAATGCCCTCATAGTCAGGAAAGTATCTCTTTCTATTTCCTAATGAATGCCATGATATTCAGAAAAGTATGTATTTCATCATCCTGTTGAATGCTATCATAGTCAGAAAAGTATGTGTTTCTATTTCCTGGTGAATGACATTATAGTCAGAAAAGTATCTGTTCCGATTTCCTGAATGCCATCATAGTCAGAAATGTATGTGTCTCTATTTCCTGATGAATGCCATTACAGCCATAAAAGTATCTGTTTCCATTTCCTGATGAATGACATTATAGTCAGTAAAGTATGTGTTTCTATATCCTTATGAATCCCATTATAGTCAGAAACGTATGTGTTTCTATTTCCTGAGGAATGCCTTTATAGTCAGAGAAGTGTGTCTTTCTATTTCCAGATGAATGCCATCATAGTCAGAAACGTATGTGTTTCTATTTCCTGATGAATGCCGTTCAAGTCAGAAATGTATGTGTTTCTATTTCCTGATGAATGCCATTACACCCAGAAAAGTATCTCTTTCCAATTCCTGATGAATGCCATTATAGTCATTAAATTATGTGTTTCTTTATCCTTATGAATACCATTATAGTCAGAAACGTATGTGTTTCTATTTCCTTATTAATGCCATTATAGTCAGAGACGTGTTTCTTTCTCTTTCCTGATGAATGCTATCATTGTCAAAAACGTATGTGTTTCCATTTCCTGATGAATGCCATCATATTCAGAAAAGTATTTCTTTCTCTTTCCTCCTGAATGCCATTATAGTCAGAACTGTATGTGTTTCTATTTCCTGATGAATGCCATTACAGCCAGAAAGGTATGTCTTTCCATTTCCTGATGAATGCCATTATAGTCACTAAATTATGTGTTTCTATATCCTTATGAATGCCATTATAGTCGGAAACGTATGTGTTTCTATTTCCTGATGAATGCCATCATTGTCAGAGACGTGTGTCTTTCTCTTTCCTGATGAATGCTATCATAGTCAAAAACGTATGTATTTCTATTTCCTGATGAATGCCATCATAGTTAGAAAAGTATGTGTTTCATTATCCTGATTAATGCTATCATAGTGAGAAAAGTATGAGTTTCTATTTCCTGATGAAGGCCATCATAGTCAAAAACGTATGTGTTTCTATTTCCAAATGAATGGCATCATCGTGATGAACGTATGTGTTTGTTTTTCCTGATGAATGCCATTATAGTCAGAAAAGTATGTGTTTCCATTTCCTGATGAATGCCATCATATTCAGAAAAGTTTGTGTTTTATTATCCTGATGAATGCTATCATAGTCAGAAAAGTATGTGTTTCTATTTCCTGATGAATGACATCATATTCAGAAAGGTTTGTGTTTCATTATCCTGATGAACGCTATCATAGTCAGAAAAGTATGTGTTTCTATTTCCTCATGAATGCCATCATACACAAAAACGTATATGTTTCTATTTCCTGATGCATGCCATAATACTCAGAAAAGTATATGTTTCCATTTCCTGATGAATGCCATTAGAGTCAAAAACGTCTGTGTTTCTATATCCTGATGAATGCCATCATAGTCAGAAAAGTATGTGTTTCATTATCCTGATGAATGCCATCACAGTCACAAAAGTATGTGTTTCATTATCCTGATGAATGCTATCATAGTCAGAAAAATATGTGTTTCATTATCCTGATGAATGCCATCATAGTCAGAAAAGTATGTCTTTCCATTTAATGATCAATGCCATTACAGCCAGAAAGGTGTGTGTTTCCATTTCCTGATGAATGCCATTATAGTTAGTAAAATATGTGTTTCTATTTCCTGATGAATGCCATTATAGTCAAAAACGTATCTCTTTCTATTTCCTAATGACTGCCATCATAGTCAGAAAAGTATCTGTTTCTATTTCCTGATGAATGCCATTATAGTCAGAAACGTATGTGTTTCTATATCCTGATGAATGCCATCATAGTCAGAAAAGTATGTGTTTCATTATCCTGATGAATGAGATCATAGTCAGAAAAGTATGTGTTTCATTATCCTGATGAATGCTATCATAGTCAGAAAAGTATGTGTTTCTATTTTCTGATGAATGCCATTATAGTAAGAAACGTATGTGTTTCTATATCCTGATGAATGCCATTATAGTCAGAAACGTATGTGTTTCAATATCCTGATGAATGCCATCATAGTCAGGAAAGTATCTCTTTCTATTTCCTGATGAATGCCATGATATTCAGAAAAGCATGTTTTTCATCATCCTGTTGAATGCTATCATAGTCAGAAAAGTATGTGTTTCTATTTCCTGGTGAATGCCATTATAGTCAGAAAAGTAGCTGTTCCTATTTCCTGAATGAAATCATAGTCAGAAATGTATGTGTCTCTATTTCCTGATGAATGCCATCACAGCCAGAAAAGCATGTGTTTCCATTTCCTGATGAATGACATTATAGTCAGTAAAGTATGTGTTTCTATATCCTTATGAATCCCATTATAGTCAGAAACGTATGTGTTTCTATTTCCTGATGAATGCCTTTATAGTCAGAGACGTGTGTCTTTCTATTTCCTGATGAATGCCATTATAGTCAGAAAAGTATCTGTTTCTATTTCCTGATGAATGCCGTTCAAGTCAGAAATGTATGTGTTTCTATTTCCTGATGAATGCCATTACACCCAGAAAAGTATGTGTTTCCATTTCCTGATGAATGCCATGATAGTCAGTTAATTATGTGTTTCTATATCCTTATGAATGCCATTATAGTCAGAAACGTATGTGTTTCTATTTCCTGATGAATGCCATTATAGTCAGAGACGTGTTTCTTTCGCTTTCCTGATGAATGCTATCATTGTCAAAAACGTATGTGTTTCCATTTCCAGATGAATGCCATCATAGCCAGAAAAGTATGTGCTTCTATTTCCTGATGAATGACATTATAGTCAGAAAAGTACGTGTTTCTATATCCTGATGAAAGCCATCAGTCAGAAAAGTATGTGTTTCTTTTTCCTGATGAATGCCATTCTAGCCAGAAAGGTATGTGTTTTCATTTCCTGATGAATGCCATAATAGTCACAAAAGTGTGTGTTTCTACATCCTGATGAGCGCCATTATAGTCAGAAAAGTACATTTTTTCATCCTATGAAAAAAGCCATCATAGTCAATGAAGTATAACTTTCCATTTTCTGATAAATGCCATCAGAATCAGAAAAGTACATCTTTACATTTCCTGACGAATGCCATTATAGTCAGAAAAGTATGTCTTTCCGTTTCCTCATGAATGCCATCATAGTCAGAAAAGTATGTCTTTCCATTTCCTGATGAATGCCTTCACAGCCAGCAAAGTATGTGTTTCCATTTCCTGATGAATGCCATCATGCTAAGAAAAGTATATGTTTCCATTTCCTGATGAGTGCCATCATAGTCAGAAAAGTATGTCTTTCCATTTCCTGATGAATGCCATTACAGCCATAAAAGTATGTGTTTCCATTTCCTGATGAATGCCATTATAGTCAGAACCGTATCTGTTTCTATTTCCTGATGAATTCCATTATAATCAGAGACGTCTTTCTTTCTATTTCCTGATGAATGCCATCATAGTCAAAAACGTATCTGTTTCTATTTCCTGATGAATGCCATCATAGTCAGAAAAGTATGTCTTTCCATTTCCTGATGAATGCCATTACAGGCAGAAAAGTATGTGTTTCCATTTAATGATGAATGCCATTATTATTCGTAAAGTATATGTTTCTATTTCCTGATGAATGCCATTATAGTCAGAGACGTGTGTCTTTCTATTTCCTGATGAATGCCATCATAGTCAAAAACGTATATGTTTCTATTTATTGGTGAATGCCATCATAGTCTGAAAAGTATGTGTTTCTATTTCCTGATGAATGCCATCATAGTAAAAAACGTATGTGTTTCTATATCCTCATGAATGCCATTATAGATAGCAAAGTATGTGTTTCTATTTCCTGATGAATGCCATTATAGTCAGAGACGTGTGCATTTCTATTTTCTGATGAATGCCATTATAGTCAAAAACGTATGTGTTTCTATATCCTGATGAATGCCATCATAGTCAGAAAAGTATATGTTTCATTATCCTGATGAATGCCATCATAGTCAGAAAAGTATGTGTTTCATTATCCTGATGAATGCTATCATAGTGAGAAAAGTATGTGTTTCTATTTTCTGATGAATGCCATTATAGTCAGAAAAGTATCTGTTTCTATTCCCTGATGAATGCCATCATAGTCAGAAAAGTATCTCTTTCTATTCCCTGATGAATCCCATGATATTCAGAAAAGTATGTGTTTCATTATCCTGTTGAATGCTATCATAGTCAGAAAAGTATGTGTTTCTATTTCCTGGTGAATGCCATTATAGTCAGAAAAAAATCTGTTTCTATTTCCTGAATGCCATCATAGTCAGAAATGTATGTGTTTCTATTTCCTGATGAATTCCATTACAGTCGGAAAAGTATGTGTTTCCATTTACTGATGAATGCCATTATAGTCAGAAAAGTATGTGTTTCTATATCCTTATGAATGCCACTATATTAAGAAACGTATGTGATTCTATTTCCTCATAAATGCCATTATAGTCAGAAAAGTATCTGTTTCTATTTCCTGATGAATGGCATCATAGTCGAAAAAGTATCTGTTTCTCTATCCTTATGAATGCCATTATAGTCAGAAAAGTATGTCTTTCCATTTCCTCATGAATGCCATCATAGTCAGAAAAGTATGTCTTTCCATTTCATGATGAATGCCATTACAGCCAGAGAAGTATGTATTTCCATTTCCTGATGAATGCCAACATACTCAGAAAAGTATGTGTTTCTATTTCCTGATGAATGCCATCATAGTCAGAAAAGTATGTCTTTCCATTTCCTGATGAATGCCATTACAGCCAGAAAAGTATGTGTTTCCATTTCCTGATGAATGCCATTATAGTTAGTAAAATATGTGTTTCTATTTCCTGATGAATGCCATTATAGCCGAAAACGTATCTCTTTCTACTTCCTAATGACTGCCATCATAGTCAGAAAAGTATCTGTTTCTATTTCCTGATGAATGCCATTATAGTCAGAAACGTATGTGTTTCTATATCCTGATGAATGCCATCATTGTCAGAAAAGTATGTGTTTCATTATCCTGATGAATGCTATCATAGCCAGAAAAGTATGTGTTTCATTATCCTGATGAATGCTATCATAGTCAGAAAAGTATGAGTTTCCATTTTCTGATGAATGCCATTATAGCCAGAAAAGTATCTGTTTCTATTCCCTGATGAATGCCATTATTGTCAGAAAAGTATGTTTTTTCCATTTCGTCATGAATGCCATCATAGTCAGAAAAGTATGTCTTTCCAATTCTTGATGAATGACATTACAGCCAGAAAAGTATGTGTTTCCATTTCCTGATGAATACCATCATACTCAGAAAAGTATGTGTTTCCATTTCCTGATAAATGCCATCACAGTCAGAGAAGTATGTCTTTAAATTTTCTGATGAATGCCATTACAGCCAGAAAAGTATGTGGTTCCATTTCCTGATGAATGCCATTATAGATAGTAAGCTATGTGTTTCTATTTCCTGATGAATGCCATTATAGTCAGAGACGTGTGCCTTTCTATTTCCTGATGTATCGCATTATTGTCAAAAACGTATGTGTTTCTATGTCCTGATGAATGCCATCATTGTCAGAAAAGTATCTCCTTCTATTTCCTGATGAATGCCATGATATTCAGAAAAGTATGTGTTTCATTATCCTGTTGAATGCTATCATAGTCAGAAAAGTATGTGTTGCTATTTCCTGGTGAATGCCATTATAGTCAGAAAAGTATCTGTTTCTATTTCCTGAATACCATCATAGTCAGAAATGTATGTGTTTCTATTTCCTGATGAATGCCATTACAGCCAGAAAAGTATGTGTTTCCATTTACTGATGAATGCCATTATAGTCAGAAAAGTATGTGTTTATATATCCTTATGAATGCCATTATAGTAAGAAACGTATGTGTTTCTATTTCCTGATGAATGCCATTATAGTCATAAAAGTATCTGTTTCTATTTCCTGATGAATGGCATCATAGTCAAAAAAGTATCTGTTTCTATTTCCTGATGAATGCCATTATAGTCAGAAATGTATGTGTTTCTATTTCCTGATCAAAGCCATTACAGCCAGAAAAGTATGTGTTTCCATTTCCTGATGAATGTCATTATAGTCAGTAAATTATGAGTTTCTATATCCTTATGAATGCCATTATAGTCAGAAACGGATGAGTTTCTATTTCCTGATGAAAGCCATCATAGTCAGAGACGTGTGTCTTTCACTTTCCTGATGAATGCTGTCATAGTCAAAAACGTATGTGTTTCTATTTCCTGATGAATGCCATCATAGTTAGAAAAGTATGTGTTTCATTATCCTGATTAATGCTATCATAGTGAGAAAAGTATGAGTTTCTATCTCCTGATGAAGGCCATCATAGTCAAAAACGTATGTGTTTCTATTTCCTAATGAATGGAATCATCGTGAAGAACGTATGCGTTTGTTTTTCCTGATGAATGCCATTATAGTCAGAAAAGTATGTGTTTCCATTTCCTGATGAATGCCATCATATTCAGAAAAGTTTGTGTCTCATTATCCTGATGAATGGTATCATAGTCAGAAAAGTATGTGTTTATATTACCTGATGAATGCCATCATACTCAAAAACGTATATGTTTCTATTTCCTGATGCATGCCATCATAGTCAGAAAAGTATATGTTTCCATTTCCTGATAAATGCCATTAGAGTCAAAAACGTATGTGTTTATATATCCTGATGAATGCCATCATAGTCAGAAAAGTATGTGTTTCATTATCCTGATGAATGCTATCATAGTCAGAAAAGTATGTCTTTCCATTTAATGATGAATGCCATTACAGCCACAAAGGTATGTGTTTCCATTTCCTGATGAATGCCATTATAGTCAGAAAAGTATGTGTTTCTATATCCTGATGAATGCCATCATAGTCAGAAAAGTATCTCTTTCTATTTCCTGATGAATGCCATGATATTCAGAAAAGTATGTGTTTCATTATCCTGTTGAATGCTATCATAGTGAGAAAAGTATGTGTTTCTATTTCCTGGAGAATGCCATTATAGTCAGACAAGTATCTGTTTCCATTTCCTGAATGCCAAAATAGTCAGAAATGTGTGTTTCTATTTCCTTATGAATGCCATCATAGTCAGAAACGTATGTGTTTCTATTTCCTAATGAATGCAATTATAGTCAGAAAAGTATCTGTTTCTATTTCCTGATGAATGCCATCATATTCAGACAAGTATATGTTTCTATTTCCTGACGAATGCCATTATAGTCAGAAATGTATGTGTTTCTATTTCCTGATGAATGCCATTACAGCCAGAAAAGTATGTGTTTCCATTTCCTGATGAATGCCATTATAGTCACTAAATTATGTGTTTCTATATCCTTATGAATGCCATTATAGTCGGAAACGTATGTGTTTCTATTTCCTGATGAATGCCATTATTGTCAGAGACGTGTGTCTTTCTCTTTCTTGATGAATGCTATCATACTCAAAAACGTTTGTATTTCTATTTCCTGATGAATGCCATCATAGTTAGAAAAGTATGTGTTTCATTATCCTGATTAATGCTATCATAGTGAGAAAAGTATGAGTTTCTATTTCCTGATGAAGGCCATCATAGTCAAAAACGTATGTGTTTCTATTTCCAAATGAATGGCATCATCGTGATGAACGTATGTGTTTGTTTTTCCTGATGAATGCCATTATAGTCAGAAAAGTATGTGTTTCCATTTCCTGATGAATGCCATCATATTCAGAAAAGTTTGTGTTTTATTATCCTGATGAATGCTATCATAGTCAGAAAAGTATGTGTTTCTATTTCCTGATGAATGACATCATATTCAGAAAGGTTTGTGTTTCATTATCCTGATGAACGCTATCATAGTCAGAAAAGTATGTGTTTCTATTTCCTCATGAATGCCATCATACACAAAAACGTATATGTTTCTATTTCCTGATGCATGCCATAATACTCAGAAAAGTATATGTTTCCATTTCCTGATGAATGCCATTAGAGTCAAAAACGTCTGTGTTTCTATATCCTGATGAATGCCATCATAGTCAGAAAAGTATGTGTTTCATTATCCTGATGAATGCCATCACAGTCACAAAAGTATGTGTTTCATTATCCTGATGAATGCTATCATAGTCAGAAAAATATGTGTTTCATTATCCTGATGAATGCCATCATAGTCAGAAAAGTATGTCTTTCCATTTAATGATCAATGCCATTACAGCCAGAAAGGTGTGTGTTTCCATTTCCTGATGAATGCCATTATAGTTAGTAAAATATGTGTTTCTATTTCCTGATGAATGCCATTATAGTCAAAAACGTATCTCTTTCTATTTCCTAATGACTGCCATCATAGTCAGAAAAGTATCTGTTTCTATTTCCTGATGAATGCCATTATAGTCAGAAACGTATGTGTTTCTATATCCTGATGAATGCCATCATAGTCAGAAAAGTATGTGTTTCATTATCCTGATGAATGAGATCATAGTCAGAAAAGTATGTGTTTCATTATCCTGATGAATGCTATCATAGTCAGAAAAGTATGTGTTTCTATTTTCTGATGAATGCCATTATAGTAAGAAACGTATGTGTTTCTATATCCTGATGAATGCCATTATAGTCAGAAACGTATGTGTTTCAATATCCTGATGAATGCCATCATAGTCAGGAAAGTATCTCTTTCTATTTCCTGATGAATGCCATGATATTCAGAAAAGCATGTTTTTCATCATCCTGTTGAATGCTATCATAGTCAGAAAAGTATGTGTTTCTATTTCCTGGTGAATGCCATTATAGTCAGAAAAGTAGCTGTTCCTATTTCCTGAATGAAATCATAGTCAGAAATGTATGTGTCTCTATTTCCTGATGAATGCCATCACAGCCAGAAAAGCATGTGTTTCCATTTCCTGATGAATGACATTATAGTCAGTAAAGTATGTGTTTCTATATCCTTATGAATCCCATTATAGTCAGAAACGTATGTGTTTCTATTTCCTGATGAATGCCTTTATAGTCAGAGACGTGTGTCTTTCTATTTCCTGATGAATGCCATTATAGTCAGAAAAGTATCTGTTTCTATTTCCTGATGAATGCCGTTCAAGTCAGAAATGTATGTGTTTCTATTTCCTGATGAATGCCATTACACCCAGAAAAGTATGTGTTTCCATTTCCTGATGAATGCCATGATAGTCAGTTAATTATGTGTTTCTATATCCTTATGAATGCCATTATAGTCAGAAACGTATGTGTTTCTATTTCCTGATGAATGCCATTATAGTCAGAGACGTGTTTCTTTCGCTTTCCTGATGAATGCTATCATTGTCAAAAACGTATGTGTTTCCATTTCCAGATGAATGCCATCATAGCCAGAAAAGTATGTGCTTCTATTTCCTGATGAATGACATTATAGTCAGAAAAGTACGTGTTTCTATATCCTGATGAAAGCCATCAGTCAGAAAAGTATGTGTTTCTTTTTCCTGATGAATGCCATTCTAGCCAGAAAGGTATGTGTTTTCATTTCCTGATGAATGCCATAATAGTCACAAAAGTGTGTGTTTCTACATCCTGATGAGCGCCATTATAGTCAGAAAAGTACATTTTTTCATCCTATGAAAAAAGCCATCATAGTCAATGAAGTATAACTTTCCATTTTCTGATAAATGCCATCAGAATCAGAAAAGTACATCTTTACATTTCCTGACGAATGCCATTATAGTCAGAAAAGTATGTCTTTCCGTTTCCTCATGAATGCCATCATAGTCAGAAAAGTATGTCTTTCCATTTCCTGATGAATGCCTTCACAGCCAGCAAAGTATGTGTTTCCATTTCCTGATGAATGCCATCATGCTAAGAAAAGTATATGTTTCCATTTCCTGATGAGTGCCATCATAGTCAGAAAAGTATGTCTTTCCATTTCCTGATGAATGCCATTACAGCCATAAAAGTATGTGTTTCCATTTCCTGATGAATGCCATTATAGTCAGAACCGTATCTGTTTCTATTTCCTGATGAATTCCATTATAATCAGAGACGTCTTTCTTTCTATTTCCTGATGAATGCCATCATAGTCAAAAACGTATCTGTTTCTATTTCCTGATGAATGCCATCATAGTCAGAAAAGTATGTCTTTCCATTTCCTGATGAATGCCATTACAGGCAGAAAAGTATGTGTTTCCATTTAATGATGAATGCCATTATTATTCGTAAAGTATATGTTTCTATTTCCTGATGAATGCCATTATAGTCAGAGACGTGTGTCTTTCTATTTCCTGATGAATGCCATCATAGTCAAAAACGTATATGTTTCTATTTATTGGTGAATGCCATCATAGTCTGAAAAGTATGTGTTTCTATTTCCTGATGAATGCCATCATAGTAAAAAACGTATGTGTTTCTATATCCTCATGAATGCCATTATAGATAGCAAAGTATGTGTTTCTATTTCCTGATGAATGCCATTATAGTCAGAGACGTGTGCATTTCTATTTTCTGATGAATGCCATTATAGTCAAAAACGTATGTGTTTCTATATCCTGATGAATGCCATCATAGTCAGAAAAGTATATGTTTCATTATCCTGATGAATGCCATCATAGTCAGAA
Organism: Sinohyriopsis cumingii; assembly: GCA_028554795.2. Taxonomy (NCBI): domain Eukaryota; kingdom Metazoa; phylum Mollusca; class Bivalvia; order Unionida; family Unionidae; genus Sinohyriopsis; species Sinohyriopsis cumingii. Next base: position 29,259,848 of record CM068841.1, on the reverse strand, counting down.
AAGTATGTGTTTCATTATCCTGATGAATGCTATCATAGTGAGAAAAGTATGTTTCTATTTTCTGATGAATGCCATTATAGTCAGAAAAGTATCTGTTTCTATTCCCTGATGAATGCCATCATAGTCAGAAAAGTATCTCTTTCTATTCCCTGATGAATCCCATGATATTCAGAAAAGTATGTGTTTCATTATCCTGTTGAATGCTATCATAGTCAGAAAAGTATGTGTTTCTATTTCCTGGTGAATGCCATTATAGTCAGAAAAAAATCTGTTTCTATTTCCTGAATGCCATCATAGTCAGAAATGTATGTGTTTCTATTTCCTGATGAATTCCATTACAGTCGGAAAAGTATGTGTTTCCATTTACTGATGAATGCCATTATAGTCAGAAAAGTATGTGTTTCTATATCCTTATGAATGCCACTATATTAAGAAACGTATGTGATTCTATTTCCTCATAAATGCCATTATAGTCAGAAAAGTATCTGTTTCTATTTCCTGATGAATGGCATCATAGTCGAAAAAGTATCTGTTTCTCTATCCTTATGAATGCCATTATAGTCAGAAAAGTATGTCTTTCCATTTCCTCATGAATGCCATCATAGTCAGAAAAGTATGTCTTTCCATTTCATGATGAATGCCATTACAGCCAGAGAAGTATGTATTTCCATTTCCTGATGAATGCCAACATACTCAGAAAAGTATGTGTTTCTATTTCCTGATGAATGCCATCATAGTCAGAAAAGTATGTCTTTCCATTTCCTGATGAATGCCATTACAGCCAGAAAAGTATGTGTTTCCATTTCCTGATGAATGCCATTATAGTTAGTAAAATATGTGTTTCTATTTCCTGATGAATGCCATTATAGCCGAAAACGTATCTCTTTCTACTTCCTAATGACTGCCATCATAGTCAGAAAAGTATCTGTTTCTATTTCCTGATGAATGCCATTATAGTCAGAAACGTATGTGTTTCTATATCCTGATGAATGCCATCATTGTCAGAAAAGTATGTGTTTCATTATCCTGATGAATGCTATCATAGCCAGAAAAGTATGTGTTTCATTATCCTGATGAATGCTATCATAGTCAGAAAAGTATGAGTTTCCATTTTCTGATGAATGCCATTATAGCCAGAAAAGTATCTGTTTCTATTCCCTGATGAATGCCATTATTGTCAGAAAAGTATGTTTTTTCCATTTCGTCATGAATGCCATCATAGTCAGAAAAGTATGTCTTTCCAATTCTTGATGAATGACATTACAGCCAGAAAAGTATGTGTTTCCATTTCCTGATGAATACCATCATACTCAGAAAAGTATGTGTTTCCATTTCCTGATAAATGCCATCACAGTCAGAGAAGTATGTCTTTAAATTTTCTGATGAATGCCATTACAGCCAGAAAAGTATGTGGTTCCATTTCCTGATGAATGCCATTATAGATAGTAAGCTATGTGTTTCTATTTCCTGATGAATGCCATTATAGTCAGAGACGTGTGCCTTTCTATTTCCTGATGTATCGCATTATTGTCAAAAACGTATGTGTTTCTATGTCCTGATGAATGCCATCATTGTCAGAAAAGTATCTCCTTCTATTTCCTGATGAATGCCATGATATTCAGAAAAGTATGTGTTTCATTATCCTGTTGAATGCTATCATAGTCAGAAAAGTTTGTGTTGCTATTTCCTGGTGAATGCCATTATAGTCAGAAAAGTATCTGTTTCTATTTCCTGAATACCATCATAGTCAGAAATGTATGTGTTTCTATTTCCTGATGAATGCCATTACAGCCAGAAAAGTATGTGTTTCCATTTACTGATGAATGCCATTATAGTCAGAAAAGTATGTGTTTATATATCCTTATGAATGCCATTATAGTAAGAAACGTATGTGTTTCTATTTCCTGATGAATGCCATTATAGTCATAAAAGTATCTGTTTCTATTTCCTGATGAATGGCATCATAGTCAAAAAAGTATCTGTTTCTATTTCCTGATGAATGCCATTATAGTCAGAAATGTATGTGTTTCTATTTCCTGATCAAAGCCATTACAGCCAGAAAAGTATGTGTTTCCATTTCCTGATGAATGTCATTATAGTCAGTAAATTATGAGTTTCTATATCCTTATGAATGCCATTATAGTCAGAAACGGATGAGTTTCTATTTCCTGATGAAAGCCATCATAGTCAGAGACGTGTGTCTTTCACTTTCCTGATGAATGCTGTCATAGTCAAAAACGTATGTGTTTCTATTTCCTGATGAATGCCATCATAGTTAGAAAAGTATGTGTTTCATTATCCTGATTAATGCTATCATAGTGAGAAAAGTATGAGTTTCTATCTCCTGATGAAGGCCATCATAGTCAAAAACGTATGTGTTTCTATTTCCTAATGAATGGAATCATCGTGAAGAACGTATGCGTTTGTTTTTCCTGATGAATGCCATTATAGTCAGAAAAGTATGTGTTTCCATTTCCTGATGAATGCCATCATATTCAGAAAAGTTTGTGTCTCATTATCCTGATGAATGGTATCATAGTCAGAAAAGTATGTGTTTATATTACCTGATGAATGCCATCATACTCAAAAACGTATATGTTTCTATTTCCTGATGCATGCCATCATAGTCAGAAAAGTATATGTTTCCATTTCCTGATAAATGCCATTAGAGTCAAAAACGTATGTGTTTATATATCCTGATGAATGCCATCATAGTCAGAAAAGTATGTGTTTCATTATCCTGATGAATGCTATCATAGTCAGAAAAGTATGTCTTTCCATTTAATGATGAATGCCATTACAGCCACAAAGGTATGTGTTTCCATTTCCTGATGAATGCCATTATAGTCAGAAAAGTATGTGTTTCTATATCCTGATGAATGCCATCATAGTCAGAAAAGTATCTCTTTCTATTTCCTGATGAATGCCATGATATTCAGAAAAGTATGTGTTTCATTATCCTGTTGAATGCTATCATAGTGAGAAAAGTATGTGTTTCTATTTCCTGGAGAATGCCATTATAGTCAGACAAGTATCTGTTTCCATTTCCTGAATGCCAAAATAGTCAGAAATGTGTGTTTCTATTTCCTTATGAATGCCATCATAGTCAGAAACGTATGTGTTTCTATTTCCTAATGAATGCAATTATAGTCAGAAAAGTATCTGTTTCTATTTCCTGATGAATGCCATCATATTCAGACAAGTATATGTTTCTATTTCCTGACGAATGCCATTATAGTCAGAAATGTATGTGTTTCTATTTCCTGATGAATGCCATTACAGCCAGAAAAGTATGTGTTTCCATTTCCTGATGAATGCCATTATAGTCACTAAATTATGTGTTTCTATATCCTTATGAATGCCATTATAGTCGGAAACGTATGTGTTTCTATTTCCTGATGAATGCCATTATTGTCAGAGACGTGTGTCTTTCTCTTTCTTGATGAATGCTATCATACTCAAAAACGTTTGTATTTCTATTTCCTGATGAATGCCATCATAGTTAGAAAAGTATGTGTTTCATTATCCTGATTAATGCTATCATAGTGAGAAAAGTATGAGTTTCTATTTCCTGGTGAAGGCCATCATAGTCAAAAACGTATGTGTTTCTATTTCCTAATGAATGGCATCATCGTGAAGAACGTATGTGTTTGTTTTTCCTGATGAATGCCATTATAGTCAGAAAAGTATGTGTTTCCATTTCCTGATGAATGTCATCATATTCAGAAAAGTTTGTGTTTTATTATCCTGATGAATGCTATCATAGTCAGAAAAGTATGTGTTTCTATTTCCTGATGAATGCCATGATATTCAGAAAGGTTTGTGTTTCATTATCCTGATGAATGCTATCATAGTCAGAAAAGTATGTGTTTCTATTTCCTGATGAATGCCATGATACTCAAAAACGTATATGTTTCTATTTCCTGATGCATACCATCATAGTCAGAAAAGTATATGTTTCCATTTCCTGATGAATGCCATTACAGTCAAAAATGTATGTGTTTCTATATCCTGATGAATGCCATCATAGTCAGAAAAGTATGTGTTTCATTATCCTGATGAATGCTATCATAGTCAGAAAAGTATGTGTTTCATTATCCTGATGAATGCTATCATAGTCAGAAAAGTATGTGTTTCATTATCCTGATGAATGCCATCATAGTCAGAAAAGTATGTCTTTCCATTTAATGCCATCATAGTCAGAAAAGTATGTGTTTCATTATCCTGATGAATGCTACCATATTCAGAAAAGTATGTGTTTCATTATCCTGATGAATGCTATCATAGTCAGAAAAGTATGTGTTTCAATTTTCTGATGAATGCCATTATAGTCAGAAATGTATCTGTTTCTATTCCCTGATGAATGCCATCATAGTCAGAAAAGTATGTGTTTCTATTTCCTGATGAATGCCCTCATACTCAGGAAAGTATCTCTTTCTATTTCCTGATGAATGCCATGATATTCAGAAAAGTATGTATTTCATCATCCTGTTGAATGCTATCATAGTCAGAAAAGTATGTGTTTCTATTTCCTGGTGAATGACATTATAGTCAGAAAAGTATCTGTTCCTATTTCCTGAATGCCATCATAGTCAGAAATGTATGTGTCTCTATTTCCTGATGAATGCCATTACAGCCAGAAAAGTATCTGTTTCCATTTCCTGATGAATGACATTATAGTCAGTAAAGTAAGTGTTTCTATATCCTTATGAATCCCATTATAGTCAGAAACGTATGTGTTTCTATTTCCTGAGGAATGCCTTTATAGTCAGAGAAGTGTGTCTTTCTATTTCCTGATGAATGCCATCATAGTCAGAAACGTATGTGTTTCTATTTCCTGATGAATGCCATTATAGTCAGAAAAGTATCTGTTTCTATTTCCTGATGAATGCTGTTCAAGTCAGAAATGTATGTGTTTCTATTTCCTGATGAATGCCATTACACCCAGAAAAGTATATGTTTCCATTTCCTGATGAATGCCATTATAGTCATTAAATTATGTGTTTCTTTATCCTTATGAATGCCATTATAGTCAGAAACGTATGTGTTTCTATTTCCTTATTTATGCCATTATAGTCAGAAACGTGTTTCTTTCTCTTTCCTGATGAATGCTATCATTGTCAAAAACGTATGTGTTTCCATTTCCTGATGAATGCCATCATATTCAGAAAAGTATCTGTTTCTATTTCCTGATGAATGCCATTATAATCAGAACTGTATGTGTTTCTATTTCCTGATGAATGCCATTAGAGCCAGAAAGGTATGTCTTTCCATATCCTGATGAATGCCATTATAGTCACTAAATTATGTGTTTCTATATGCTTATGAATGCCATTATAGTCGGAAACGTATGTGTTTCTATTTCCTGATGAATGCCATCATTGTCAGAGACGTGTGTCTTTCTCTTTCCTGATGAATGCTATCATAGTCAAAAACGTATGTATTTCTATTTCCTGATGAATGCCATCATAGTTAGAAAAGTATGTGTTTCATTATCCTGATTAATGCTATCATAGTGAGAAAAGTATGAGTTTCTATTTCCTGATGATGGCCATCATAGTCAAAAACGTATGTGTTTCCATTTCCAAATGAATGGCATCATCGTGATGAACGTATGTGTTTGTTTTTCCTGATGAATGCCATTATAGTCAGAAAAGTATGTGTTTCCATTTCCTTATGAATGCCATCATATTCAGAAAAGTTTGTGTTTTATTATCCTGATGAATGCTATCATAGTCAGAAAAGTATGTGTTTCTATTTCCTGATGAATGCCATCATATTCAGAAAGGTTTGTGTTTCATTATCCTGATGAATGCTATCATAGTCAGAAAAGTATGTTTCTATTTCCTCATGAATGCCATCATACACAAAAACGTATATGTTTCTATTTCCTGATGCATGCCATAATAGTCAGAAAAGTATATGTTTCCATTTCCTGATGAATGCCATTAGAGTCAAAAACGTCTGTGTTTCTATATCCTCATGAATGCCATCATAGTCAGAAAAGTATGTGTTTCATTATCCTGATGAATGCCATCATAGTCAGAAAAGTATGTGTTTCATTATCCTGATGAATGCTATCATAGTCAGAAAAAAATGTGTTTCATTATCCTGATGAATGCCATCATAGTCAGAAAAGTATGTCTTTCCATTTCATGATGAATGCCATTACAGCCAGAAAGGTGTGTGTTTCCATTTCCTGATGAATGCCATTATAGTTAGTGAAATATGTGTTTCTATTTCCTGATGAATGCCATTATAGTCAAAAACGTATCTCTTTCTATTTCCTAATGACTGCCATCATAGTCAGAAAAGTATCTGTTTCTATTTCCTGATGAATGCCATTATAGTCAGAAACGTATGTGTTTCTATATCCTGATGAATGCCATCATAGTCAGAAAAGTAGTGTTTCATTATCCTGATGAATGCGATCATAGTCAGAAAAGTATGTGTTTCATTATCCTGATGAATGCTATCATAGTCAGAAAAGTATGTGTTTCTATTTTCTGATGAATGCCATTATAGTCAGAAAAGTATCTGTTTCTTTCCCATGATGAATGCCATTATAGTCAGAAACGTATGTGTTTCAATATCCTGATGAATGCCATCATAGTCAGGAAAGTATCTCTTTCTATTTCCTGATGAATGCCATGATATTCAGAAAAGCATGTATATCATCATCCTGTTGAATGCTATCATAGTCAGAAAAGTATGTGTTTCTATTTCCTGGTGAATGCCATTATAGTCAGAAAAGTATCTGTTCCTATTTCCTGAATGAAATCATAGTCAGAAATGTATGTGTCTCTGTTTCCTGATGAATGCCATTACAGCCAGAAAAGTATGTGTTTCCATTTCCTGATGAATGACATTATAGTCAGTAAAGTATGTGTTTCTATATCCTTATGAATCCCATTATAGTCAGAAACGTATGTGTTTCTATTTCCTGATGAATGCCTTTATAGTCAGAGACGTGTGTCTTTCTATTTCCTGATGAATGCCATTATAGTCTGAAAAGTATGTGTTTCTATTTCCTGATGAATGCCATCATAGTAAAAAACGTATGTGTTTCTATATCCTGATGAATGCCATCATAGTCAGAAAAGTATGTGTTTCATTATTATGATGAATTCTGTCATAGTAAGAAAAGTATGTGTTTCTATTTCCTGATGAATTCCATTATAGTCAGGAAAGTATGTGTTTCTATATCCTGATGAATGCCATCATAGCCAGAAAAGTATCTTTTTCTTTTTCCTGATGAATGCCATGATATTCAGAAAAGTATGTGTTTCATTATGCTGTTGAATGCTATCAAAGTCAGAGAAATATATTTTTCTATTTCCTGGTGAATGCCATTTCAGTCAGAAAGGTATGTGTTTCCATTTCCTGATGAATGCAATCATATTCAGGAAAGTATCTGTTTCTATTTCCTGAATGCCATCATAGTCAGAAATGTATGTGTTTCTATTTCCTGATGAATACCATAACAGCCATAAAAGTATCTGTTTCCATTTCCTGATGAATGCCATTATAGTCAGTAAAGTATATGTTTCTTAACCCTTATGAATGCCATTATAATCAGAAACGTATGTGTTTCTCTTTCCTGATGAATGCATTTATAGTCAGAGTCGTGTGTCTTTCTATTTCCTGATCAATGCCATTATAGTCAGTAAATTATGAGTTTCTTTATCCTTATGAACGCCATTATAGTCAGAAACGTATGTGTTTCTATTTCCTCCTGAATGCCATCATAATCAGAGACGTGTGTCTTTCACTTTCCTAATGAATGCTATCATAGTCCAAAACGTATGTGTTTCTATTTCCTGATGAATGCCATTATAGTCAGAAAAGTATCTGTTTCTATTTCCTGATCAATGCCATTATAGTCAGAAAAGTACGTGTTTCTATATCCTGATGAAAGCCATCAGTCAGAAAAGGATGTGTTTCTTTTTCCTGATGAATGCATTATAGTCAGAAAAGTACGTGTTTCTCTATCCTGATGAAAGCCATGAGTCAGAAAGGTATGTGTTTCTATTTCCTGATAAATGCCATCATAGTCAGAAAAGTATCTGTTTCTATTTCCTGATGAATGCCATTATAGTCAGATAAGTACGTGTTTCTACATCCTGATGCAAGCCATCAGTCAGAAAAGTATATGTTTCTTTTTCCTGATGAATGCCATTATAGCCAGAAAGGTAAGTGTTTCTACATCCTGATTAATGCCATTATAGCCAGAAAAGTATGTGTTTTCATTTTTTGATGAACGCCATAATAGTCACAAAAGTGTGTGTTTCTACATCCTGATGAATATAATTATAGTCACAAAAGTACATTTTTTCATCGTCTGAAAAAAAGCCATCATAGTCAATGAAGTACTACTTTCCATTTTCTGATAAATGCCATCAGAATCAGAAAAGTACATCTTTTCATTTCCTGACGAATGCCATTATAGTCAGAAAAGTATGTTTTTTCCATTTCCTCATGAATGCCATCATAGTCAGAAAAGTATGTCTTTCCATTTCCTGATGAATGCCATTACAGCCAGAAAAGTATGTGTTTCCATTTCCTGATGAATGCCATTATCAATAGTAAAGTGTGTGTTTCTATTTCCTGATGAATGCCATTATAGTCAGAGACGTGTGCCTTTCTATTTTCTGATGAATGCCATTATAGTCAAAAACGTATGTGTTTCTATATCCTAATGAATGCCATCATAGTCAGAAAAGTATCTCTTTCTATTTAATGATTAATGCCATGATATTCAGAAAAGTATGTGTTTCATTATCCTGTTGAATGCTATCATAGTCAGAAAAGTATGTATTTCATTATCCTGATGAATGCCATCATAGTCAGAAAAGTATGTGTTTCATTATCCTGATGAATGCTATCATAGTGAGAAAAGTATGTGTTTCTATTTTCTGATGAATGCCATTATAGTCTAAAAAGTATCTGTTTCTATTCCCTGATCAATGCCATTATAGTCAGAAAAGTATGTGTTTCTGTATCCTGATGAATGCCATCATAGTCAGAAAAGTATCTCTTTCTATTTAATAAATAATGCCATGATATTCAGAAAAGTATGTGTTTCATTATCCTCTTGAATGCTATCAGAGTCAGAAAAGTATGTGTTTCTACTTCCTGGTGAATGCCATTATAGTCAGAAAAGTATCTGTTTCTATTTCCTCAATGCCATCTTAGTCAGACATGTATGTGTTTCTATTTCCTGATGAATTCCATTACAGCCGGAAAAGTATGCGTTTCCATTTACTGATGAATGCCATTATAGTCAGAAAAGTATGTATTTCTATATCATTATGAATGCCGTTATAGTAAGAAACGTATGTGATTCTATTTCCTGATGAATGCCATTATAGTCAGAAAAGTATCTGTTTCTATTTCCTGATGAATGGCATCATAGTCGAAAAAGTATCTGTTTCTATTTCCTGACGAATGCCATTATAGTCTGAAAAGTATGTCATTCCATTTCCTCAAGAATGAAATCATAGTCAGAAAAGTATGTCTTTCCATTTCCTGATGAATGGCATTGTAGCCAGAAAAGTATGTCTTTCCATTTCCTGATGAATGCCATTATAGTTAGTAAAATATGTGTTTCTATTTCCTGATGAATGCCATTATAGTCAAAAACGTATCTGTTTCTATTTCCTGATCACTGTAATCATGGTCAGAAAAGTATCTGTTTCTATTTCCTGATGAATGCCATTATAGTCAAAAACGTATGTGTTTCTATATCCTGATGAATGCCATCATAGTCAGAAAAGTATGTGTTTCATTATCCTGATGAATGCTATCATAGCCAGAAAAGTGTGTGTTTCATTCTCCTGATGAATGCTATCATAGTCAGAAATGTATGTGTTTCTATTTTATGATGAATGCCAATATAGTCAGAAAAGTATCTGTTTCTATTCCCTCATGAATGCCATTATTGTCAGAAAAGTATGTTTTTCCATTTCCTCATGAATGCCATCATAGTCAGAAAAGTATGCCTTTCCAATTCTTGATGAATGACATTACAGCCAGAAAAGTATGTCTTTCCATATCCTGATGAATACCATCATACCCAGAAAAGTATGTGTTTCCATTTCCTGATAAATGCCATCACAGTCAGAGAAGTATGTCTTTCCATTTCCTGATGAATGCCATTACAGCCAGAAAAGTATGTGTTTCCATTTCCTGATGAATGCCATTACAGATAGTAAGGTATGTGTTTCTATTTCCTGATGAATGCCATTATAGTCAGAGACGTGTGCCTTTCTATTTCCTGATGAATGCCATTATTGTCAAAAACGTATGTGTTTCTATGTCCTGATGAATGCCATCATAGTCAAAAAAGTATCTGTTTCTATTTCCTGATGAATGCCATTATAGTCAGAAATGTATGTGTTTCTATTTCCTGATGAAAGCCATTACAGCCAGAAAAGTATGTGTTTCCATTTCCTGATGAATATCATTATAGTCAGTAAATTATGAGTTTCTATATCCTTATGAATACCATTATAGTCAGAAACGGATGTGTTTCTATTTCCTGATGAAAGCCATCATAGTCAGAGACGTGTGTCTTTCACTTTCCTCATGAGTGCTATCATAGTCCAAAACGTATTTGTTTCTATTTCCTGATGAATGGCATCATAGTCAGAAAAGTGTGTGTTTCTATTTCCTGTTGAATGCCATTTTAGTCAGAAAAGTACGTGTTTCTATGTCCTGATGAAAGCCATCAGTCAGAAAAGTATGTGTTTCTTTTTCCTGATGAATGACATTATAGCCAGAAAAGTAAGTGTTTCTACATCCTGATTAATCCCATTATACCCAGAAAAGTATGTGTTTTCATTCCCTGATGTATGCCATCATAGTCAATGAAGTATAACTTTCCATTTTCTGATAAATGCCTTCAGAATCAGAAAAGTTCATCTTTCCATTTCCTGACGAATGCCATTATATTCAAAAAAGTATGTCTTTCCATTTCCTCATGAATGCCATCATAGTCAGAAAAGCATGTCTATCTATTTCCTTACGAACGCCATTACAGCCAGAGAAGTATGTGTTTCCATTTCCTGATGAATGCCAACATACTCAGAAAAGTATGTGTTTCCATTTCCTGATGAATGCCATCATAGTCAGAAAAGTTTGTCTTTCCATTTCCTGATGAATGCGATTACATCCAGAAAAGTATGTGTTTCCATTTCGTCATGAATGCCATTATAGTTAGTAAAATATGTGTTTCTATTTCCTGATGACTGCCATTATAGGCAAAAACGTATCTGTTTCTATTTCCTGATCACTGCCATCATAGTCAGAAAAGAATCTGTTTCTATTTCCTGATGAATGCCATTATAGTCAAAAACGTATGTGTTTCTATAACCTGATGAATGCCATCATAGTCAGAAAAGTATGTGTTTCATTATCCTGATGAATGCCATTATAGTCACAAAAGTATGTGTTTCTATATCCTGATGAATGCCATCATAGTCAGAAAAGTATCTCTTTATATTTCCTGATGATTGCCATGATATTCAGAAAAGTATCTGTTTCTATTACCTGAATGACACAATAGTCAGAAATGTGTGTTTCTATTTCCTGATGAATGCCATCATAGTCAGAAACGTATGTGTTTCTATTTCCTGATGAATGCCATTATAGTCAAAAAAGTATCTGTTTCTATCTCCTGATGAATGCCATCATATTCAGAAAAGTATCTGTTTCTATTTCCTGATGAATGCCATTATAGTCAGAACTGTATGTGTTTCTATTTCCTGATGAATGCCATTACAGAGAGAAATTGTATGTGTTTCAATTTCCTGATGAATGCCATTATAGTCACTAAATTATGTGTTTCTATATCCTTATGAATGCCATTATAGTCGGAAACGTATGTGTTTCTATTTCCTGATGAATGCCATTATTGTCAGAGACGTGTGTCTCTCTCTTTCCTGATGAATGCTATCATAGTCAAAAACGTATGTATTTCTATTTCCTGATGAATGCCATCATAGTTAGAAAAGTATGTGTTTCATTATCGTGATTAATGCTATCATAGTGAGAAATGTATGAGTTTCTATCTCCTGATGAAGGCCATCATAGTCAAAAACGTATGTGTTTCTATTTCCAAATGAATGGCATCATCGTGAAGAACGTATGTGTTTCTTTTTCCTGATGAATGATATTATAGTGAGAAAAGTATGTGTTTCCATTTCCTGATGAATGCCATCATATTCAGAAAAGTTTGTGTTTTATTATCCTGATGAATGCTATCATAGTCAGAAAAGTATGTGTTTCTATTTCCTGATGAATGCCATCATATTCAGAAAGGTTTGTGTTTCATTATCCTGATGTATGCTATCACAGTCAGAAAGGTATGTGTTTCTATTTCCTGATGAATGCCATCATACTCAAAAACGAATATGTCTCTATTTCCTGATGCATGCCATCATAGTCAGAAAAGTATATGTTTCCATTTCCTGATGAATGCCATTAGAGTCAAAGACGTATGTGTTTCTATATCCTGATGAATGCCATCATAGTTAGAAAAGTATGTGTTTCATTATCCTGATGAATGCTATCATAGTGATAAAAGTATGAGTTTCTATTTCTTGATGAAGGCCATCATAGTCAAAAACGTATGTGTTTCTATTTCCAAATGAATGGCATCATCGTGAAGAACGTATGTGTTTGTTTTTCCTGATGAATGCTATCATAGTCAGAAAGTATGTGTTTCTATTTCCTGATGAATGCCATCATATTCAGAAAGGTTTGTGTTTCATTATCCTGATGAATACTATCATAGTCAGAAAAGTATGTGTTTCTATTTCCTGATGAATGCCATCATACTCAAAAACGTATATGTTTCTATTTCCTGATGCATGCCATCATAGTCAGAAAAGTATATGTTTCCATTTCCTGATGAATGCCATTAGAGTCAAAAGCGCATGTGTTTCTATATACTGATGAAGAAAAGTATGTCTTTCCATTTAATGATGAATGCCATTACAGCCAGAAAGGTACGTGTTTCCATTTCCTGATGAATGCCATTATAGTTAGTAAAATATGTGTTTCTATTTCCTGATGAATGCCATTATAGTCAAAAACGTATCTCTTTCTATTTCCTAATCACTGCCATCATAGTCAGAAAAGTATGTGTTTCATTATCCTGATGAATGCTATCATAGTCAGAAAAGGATGTGTTTCATTATCCTGATGAATGCTATCATAGTCAGAAAAGTATTTGTTTCTATCTTCTGATGAATGCCATTATAGTCAGAAAAGTATCTGTTTCTATTCCCTGATGAATGCCATTATAGTCAGAAAAGTATGTATTTCTATATCCTGATGAATGCCATCATAGTCAGGAAAGTATCTCTTTCTATTTCCTGATGAATGGCAAGATATTCAGAAAAGTATGTATTTCATCATCCTGTTGAATGCTATCATAGTCAGAAAAGTATGTGTTTCCATTTCCTGATGAATGACATTATAATCAGTAAAGTATGTGTTTCTGTATCCCTATGAATCCCATTATAGACAGGAACGTATGTGTTTCTATTTCCTGATGAATGCCATGATATTCAGAAAAGTATTTGTTTCATTATCCTGTTGAATGCTATCAAACTCATAGAAGTATGTTTTTCTATTTCCTGGTGAATGCCATTTTAGTCAGAAAGGTATCTGTTTCCATTTCCTGATGAATGCAATCATATTCAGGAAAGTATCTGTTTGTATTTCCTGAATGCCATCATAGTCAGAAATGTATGTGTTTCTATTTCCTGATGAATACCATAACAGCCATAAAAGTATGTGTTTCCATTTCCTGATGAATGCCATTATAGTCAGTAAAGTATATGTTTCTATACCCTTATGAATGCCATTATAGTCAGAAACGTATGTGTTTCTATTTCCTCATGAACGCCATAATAGTCAGAGACGTGTGTCTTTCACTTTCCTGATGAATGCTATCATAGTCCAAAACGTATGTGTTTATATTTCCTGATGAATGCCATTATAGTCAGAAAAGTATCTGTTTCTTTTTCCTGATCAATGCCATTATAGTCAGAAAAGTACGTGTTTCTTTTTCCTGATGAATGCCATTATAGTCAGAAAAGTACGTGTTTCTCTATCATGATGAAAGCCATCAGTCAGAAAGGTATGTGTTTCTATTTCCTGATGAATGCCATCATAGTCAGAAAAGTATCTGTTTCTATTTCCTGATGTATGCCATTATAGTCAGAAAAGTACGTGTTTCTATATCATGATGAAAGCCATCAGTCAGAAAAGTATGTGTTTCTTTTCCCTGATGAATGCCATTATAGCCAGAAAAGTAAGTGTTTCTACATCCTGATTAACGTCATTATAGCCAGAAAAGTATGTGTTTTCATTTCCTGATGAATGCCATAATAGTCACAAAAGTGTGTGTTTCTACATCCTGATGAATATCATTATAGTCACAAAAGTACATTTTTTCATCCTCTGAAAAAAAGCCATCATAGTCAAAGAAGTACAACTTTCCATTTTCTGATAATGCCATCAGAATCAGAAAAGTACATCTTTCCATTTCCTGACGAATGCCATTATAGTCAGAAAAGTATGTTTTTCCATTTCCTCATGAATGCCATCATAGTCAGAAAAGTATGTCTTTCCATTTCCTGATGAATGCCATTACACCCAGAAAAGTATGTGTTTCCATTTCCTGATGAATACCATCATACTCAGAAAAGTATGTGTTTCCATTTCCTGATAAATGCCATCATAGTCAGAAAAGTATGTCTTTCCATTTCCTGATGAATGCCATTACAGCCAGATAAGTGTGTGTTTCCATTTCCTGATGAATGCCATTATAGATAGTAAAGTATGTGTTTCTATTTCCTGATGAATGCCATTATAGTCAGAAACGTGTGCCTTTCTATTTCCTGATGAATGCCATTATAGTCAAAAACGTATGTGTTTCTATATCCTGATGAATTCCATCATAGTCAGAAAAGTGTATGTTTCATTATCCTGATGAATGCCATCATAGTCAGAAAAGTATGTGTTTCATTATCCTGATGAATGCTATCATAGTCAGAAAAGTATGTGTTTCTATTTTCTGATGAATGCCATTATAGTCAGAAAAGTATCTGTTTCTATTCCCTGATGAATGCCATTATAGTCAGAAAAGTACGTGTTTCTATATCCTGATGAAAGCCATCAGTCAGAAAAGTATGTGTTTCTTTTTCCTATTGAATGCCATTATAGTCAGAAAAGTACGTGTTTCTATATCCTGATGAAAGCCATCAGTCAGAAAAGTATGTTTCTTTTTCCTGATGAATGCCATTATAGCCAGAAAGGTAAGTGTTTCTACATCCTGATTAATGCCATTATAGCCAGAAAAGTATGTGTTTTCATTTCCTGATGAATGCCATGATAGTCAATGAAGTATAACTTTCCATTTTCTGATAAATGCCATCAGAATCAGAAAAGTACATCTTTCCATTTCCTGATGAATGCCATTATAGTCAGAAAAGTATGTCTTTCCATTTCCACATGAATGTCATCATAGTCAGAAAAGTATGTCTTTCCATTTCCTGATGAATGCCATTACATACAGAGAGATATGTGTTTCCATTTCCTGATGAATTCCAACATACCCAGAAAAGTATGTGTTTCCATTTCCTGATGAATGCCATCATAGTCAGAAAAGTATGTCTTTCCATTTCCTGATGAATGCCATTACAGCCAGAAAAGTATGTGTTTCGATTTCTTGATGAATGCCATTATAGTTAGTAAAATATGTGTTTCTATTTCCTGATCAATGCCATTATAGTCAAAAACGTATCTGTTTCTATTTCCTGATGACTGCCATCATAGTCAGAAAAGTATCTGTTTCTATTTCCGGATGAATGCCATTATAGTCAAAAACGTATGTGTTTCTATATCCTGATGAATGCCATCATAGTCAGAAAAGTATGTGTTTCATTATCCTGATGAATGCTATCATAGCCAGAAAAGTATGTGTTTCATTATCCTCATGAATGCTATCATAGTCAGAAAAGTATTTGCTTCTATTTTCTGATGAATGCCATTATAGTCAGAAAAGTATCTGTTTCTATTCCCTGATGAATGCCATTATAGTCAGAAAAGTATGGGTTTCATATCCTGATGAATGCCATCATAGTCAGAAAAGTATCTCTTTCTATTTCCTGATGAATGCAATGATATTCAGAAAAGTATGTGTTTCATTATCCTGTTGAATGCTATCATAGTCAGAAAAGTATGTGTTTCTATTTCCTGGTGAATGCCATTATAGTCAGAAAAGTATCTGTTTCTATTTCCTAAATGCCATCATAGTCAGAAAAGTATGTGTTTCTATTTCCTGATGAATGCCATAATAGTCAGAAACGTATGTGTTTCTATTTCCTGATGAATGCCATTATATTCAGAAAAGTATCTGTTTCTATTTCCTGATGAATGCCATTATAGTCAGAAATGTATGTGTTTCTATTTCCTGATAATGCCATTACAGCCAGAGAAGTATGTGTTTCCATTTCCTGATGAATGCCATTAGAGTCAGTAAATTATGTGTTTCTATATCCTTATGAATGCCATTATAGTCAGAAACGTATGTGTTTCTTTTTCCTGATGAATGCCATTATTGTCAGAGACGTGTGTCTTTCTCTTTCCTGATGAATGCTATCATAGTCAAAAACGTATGTGTTTCTATTTCCTGATGAATGCCATCATAGTTAGAAAAGTATGTGCTTCATTATCCTGATTAATGTTATCATAGTGAGAAAAGTATGAGTTTCTATTTCCCGATGAAGGCCATCATAGTCAAAAACGTATGTGTTTCTATTTCCTGATGAATGCCATCATTGTGAAGAACGTATGTGTTTGTATTTCATGATGAATGCCATCATATTCAGAAAAGTTTGTGTTTTATTATCCTGATGAATGCTATCATATTCAGAAAAGTATGTGTTTCTATTTCCTGATGAATGCAATCATATTCAGAAACGTTTGTGTTTCATTATCCTGATGAATGCTATCATAGTCAGAAAAGTATGTGTTTCTATTTCCTGATGAATGCCATCATAGTGAAAAACGTATGTGTTTCTATTTCCTGATGAATGGCATTATAGTCAGAAAAGTATGTCTTTCTATTTCCTGATGAATGCCATCATAGTCAGAAACGTACGTGTTTCTATTTCCTGATGAATGCCATTATAGTCAGAGACGTGTGTCTTTCTATTTCCTGATGAATGCCATCATAGTCAAAAACATGTCTGTTTCTATTTCCTGATGAAAGCCATTATAGTCATAAAAGCATGTGTTTCTATTTCCTGATGAATGCCATTATAGTCAAAAAAGTATATGTTTCTATTTCCTGATGAATGCCATCATAGTAAAAAACGTATATGTTTCTATTTCTTGATGAATGCCATCATAGTCAGAAAAGTATGTGCTTCATTATCCTGATGAATGCTATCATAGTCAAATAAGTATGTGTTTCATTATCCTGATGAATGCTATCATAGTGAGAAAAGTATGCGTTTCTATTTCCTGATGAATGCCATTATAGTCAGAAAAGTATCTCTTTCTACTCCATGATGAATGCCATTATAGTCGGAAAAGTATGTGTTTCTTTATCCTGATTAATTCCATCATAGTCAGAAAAGTATCTCTTTCTATTTCCTGATGAATGCCATGATATTCAGAAAAGCATGTGTTTCATGATCCTGTTGAATGCTATCATAGTCAGAAAAGTTTGTGTTTCTATTGCCTGGTGAATGCCATTACAGTCAGAAAAGTATCTGTTTTTCTATTTCCTGAATGCCATCATAGTCAGAAATGTATGTGTTTCTCTTTCCTGATGAATTCCATTACAGCCAGAAATGTATATCTTTCCTTTTCCTGATGAATGCCATTAGAGTCAGTAAAGTATGTATTTCTATATCGTTATTAATGCCATTATAGTCAGAAACGTATGTGTTTCTATTTCCTGATGAATGCCTTTATAGTCAGATACGTGTGTCTTTCTATTTCCTGATGAATGCCGTCATAGTCAGAAACGTATGTGTTTCTATTTCCTGATGAATGCCATTATATTCAGAAACGTATGTGTTTCTATTTCCTGATGAATGCCATCATATTCAGAAAAGTATCTGTTTCTATTTCCTGATGAATTCCATTATAGTCAGGAATGTATGTGTTTCTATTTCCTGTTGAATGCCATTACAGCCAGAAAAGTATGTGTTTCCATTTCCTGATGAATGCCATTATGGTCAACAAATTATGTCTTTCTATATCCTTATGAATGCCATTATAGTCAGAAACGTATGTGTTTCTATTTCCTGATGAATGCCTTTATAGTCAGAGACCTGTGTCTTTCTACTTCCTGATGAATGCCATCATAGTCAGAATCGTATGTGTTTCTATTTCCTGATGAATGCCATTATAGTCAGAAAAGTATCTGTTTCTATTTCCTGATGAATGCCATTATAGTCAGAAATGTATGTGTTTCTATTTCCTGATGAATGCCATTACAGCCAGAACAGTACGTGTTTCCATTTCCTGATGAATGCCATTATAGTCAGTAAATTATGTGTTTCTGTATCCTTATGAATGCCATTATAGTCAGAAACGTATGTGTTTCTATTTCCTGATGAATGCCATTATAGTCAGAGACGTGTGTCTTTCTCTTTCCTGATGAATGCTATCATAGTCAAAAACGTATGTGTTTCTATTTCCTGATGAATGCCATCATAGTCAGAAAAAGTGTATGTTTCATTATCCTGATGAATGCCATCATAGTCAGAAAAGTATGTGTTTCATTATCCTGATGAATGCTATCATAGTCAGAAAAGTATGTGTTTCTATTTTCTGATGAATGCCATTATAGTCAGAAAAGTATGTGTTTCTATTTCCTGATGAATGCCATCATAGTCAGAAACGTATTTGTTTCTATTTCCTGATGAATGCCATCATAGTCAGAAAAGTTTGTGTTCTATTTCTTGATGAATGCCATTATAGTCAGAAACGTATGTGTTTCTATTTCCTGATGAATGCCATTATAGTCAGAAAAGTACGTCATCATAGTCATAAAAGTATGTGTTTCTATTTCGTGATGAATGTCATTATAGTCAGAAAAGCTGTCTATAACAAAATATAGTTGGATTATCATGACCCCAAACATCATGATATAGTGGGGTCATACCAAATATTCATTATTTTGCTTTTTCTCCTTGATGAGAGGCAGCAAAGGTGGGAGCGGGTTATAAAAGAGGGTGCAAAAATGTGCTTTTGATTAAAAGAAGATAAAACTAGACTGAAATATACTTGTATTTACATCAACTTACATTTATGCAGTACATTCCATAATGCATTAAGTACACTAAATGTATAAGAAAAATCCATGAATTATGTATAGATCACATATTATAAAATTCATCTATCAATCACACCTGTTAGAAAACACAAACAATACATACATAAAAATTATAGTCCTCATCTGCTCTTTATCCCATTGTCAACAAACATGTAAACAATCAATTCACTACAATATTCACTGTCGCCAATTGGATGTGGCTATAGCTGTTTAGATTCTACATGTACTTAAATTGGCCTTGATTTTGGTCAGCTGCAGAGAGCTGTCATATTGCCAAAACTGCCAAGAGGATGAGACTATTCATTGGGAAATGAAAACATATTGACAAATCAAAAAGTTTAATGAACATCTTTGCGAGATGCCATACCTTCGATTAACTTTATAGGCAGATATAAATAAATATATATATATATATATATATATATATATATATATATATATATATATATATATATATATATATATATATATATATAGTTTCAAAGAATTGGAAAGTTACATTTTATGCAGATGTTGCTAGCGATCATAAGCATAAACCTTTCTCCAGCAAAAAGGAAACTTCCATGGCTCAGTAAATCTGTCCCAGTCACATTGGAAAATGCAACAATCCCTCAGATTCCATTGCTTTTATTTAGTTTGGTGCTGCCTTCCTTTGACGAAAGCAAATTTTTAAATCAATTATGTTTCTACAATACAATCCCCAATCACATTGCGTGAGGAATAATAGCCATCTACTTCACAAATCCAGCCCTACTAAAAGATAAAAATCACCTTTTCTTGTCTATTTCGATACACAAAGGGGAATAACTCCTGCCCTTTATCTCCCTTGGCACTGCCAGGTTTTGCTAGATTTATCTAAGTGATATACTCACGAGGATTCTTCCATGGCAGGGTGGGTGGAAGGGTTTTAAAGTATTGTGATTGCGTAATTATTCTCTGAAAAACAATTTACTTCAAAATTTGCTTTCTCCTTCAAATACCTACCCAAATCACATTACACTAGGAGAATAAGTAAGAAGAGGAGGGATGCTGAGCCTCCTTGTAGGGAAGAATAGCTGGATGCCCCATGTGAATGATAACAAGCTCTCCTAATTACATAAGCAGCACAGCCTGTGGTCCCTTGACCTGTGACCCTAATATAGAGTTCAGAAGATAAATATTGAAATCTTCTTACTTACAAAATTTCACCAGCAAATCAAGCAAAGCTAACATACTAACAATTAACTTTGGGGCCACCACCAGACCAACCAAATGTAAGTTTTTCTTCTGCAATGCTGAATCTTTGAGATAAAAATGAGAAGGTTGACTCTGCATGCAGGCCAACAAATTATATCTCGGATCCAATCATAACGAACCGTAATCTACATTAGACGACTCTGTTCTGGTTAGAGGTCAGAGTACACCAAGCATACAACCCATTTCAGAAACAAAGGCTTGAGGGATGATGTCCTGTGTCCCAGCTCTTACAGGAAGAAAGAGGTGTTTGCTTGTGCCACAGCCTGTTTCTGTGCTTTTCGAGTAGTGCTTTAGAGCGCAAACAGGATCTTGTATGGCTGCTTTTCTCGACCTGAGAATGGGATAGAGTGAAACAAGTGACGACTCTTGACCGATGGATGGTAACCGATTTTGGCTACAAAGACTGTATGTGTCCAGAGAACCACCGAACCCTCCATTTTGAACTGAAGAGAGTTCGGGTTGACATAAAGGGCATACAACTATCTTACCTTGCATGTGGAAACTAAAGCTGTTAGGAAACATGTCGCATGATAGTAACTTTAGGGAAGAGTGTGATAAAGGCTCAGATTGAATCAAACTGATTCATGTTAAAACCCAGGATTGGTTCCATTTGGAAACAGAGCGAAGGACTGAGACCATAGGGCCAAAAGATCCAATACGTCTGTATCATGACCAAAATCAGGTCTGCCATTATGCAGAAATGTGTCCAATATGGGCCTGAGATTCAATCTTTTCATAAATGAAAAGCATTGATGATAGCCTTCATTTCTTGGGTGCTGTTGTGTAGAGGCTGTTCCCCTGGCTCCCAATTTCCGCTGACAGTAGTGAAGTCCGGCAACAAGTGGGCACACACTAACTGTGCACGCTGGTGCCATTACATACAATTATTTCCACTTGGGGCTTCTCCAGTGTGATTCAGAAATATAGTCCTTGCAGCGAAATCAGCCCACTACACTACTGAGATCATGGAAAGTTCCAGCTGCAAAGAGCTCTTCGAGATTACTAACAAGCTAATGTCAAAGAACAAATCAACACTACTTCCAACTACCTTCTCTCCAGTTGACTTTCCGGACATGTTTGCAAATTTCTTCCGTGACAAAATATAAATCATTAGAGATAAGCTTGACACCACAATTTCAATTGACTCATCGTCAACATACAGTTGGGATACAGAATTTCAGCGGCAACCATTAGCAGCATTTGAACCTGTGTCTATGGATTTTGTACGTACAATCATGATGAAGAGTGCACAAAAGTCATGTGAACTTGATCCAGTTCCAACATCACTGCTGCTTGAGTGCTTAGATCCAGTATTGCTTTCACTAACTGATGTTATTAATACCTCTATCTCATCCGATGAGATCCCATCTTTTTTCAAACCTGCCATTGCAAAGCCTCTGCTGAAGAAACCAACATTAGACCATAACAATTTAAAGAACTACCGCCCGGTTTTAAATCTCCCATTCATATAAAAAATCTCAGAAAAGGTTGTATCCCATCTGAATTCAAACAGTCTTTTTAGCAATGTACAATCTGCATATTGCCCTTGCCACAGTACTCAAACTATTCTTCTAAAAGTAGGTAATGACATTCTCTCTGCTTTGGATAGCAGAAAGATTACAGTCCTCACCCTCCTTGATTTGTCTGCAGCATTTGACTCAATAGACCATGATATATTACTTCACCGTCTCTAGCATGTATTTGGCATTCATGATACAGCCTTACTGTGGTTCAAGTCCTAGTTGGTCAACAGGACGCAAATTGTGTCTGCAAATGGAAACCCTCCTGCCCAGTTGATCTATGTTGTGTTGTTTCACAGGGGTCTGTTCTTGGACCTGTTCTCTTCATTCTATACAATCAGCTGCTCTCAAGTGTCATAGATCATCATCCAGTGTCTCACCAATTGTACACTGATTACCCGCAAATATACAAATCTAGCCACCCAACTGAAGTTGATGCTACCATCCAAGGTGTAGAGAGGTGCATTTCTGATGTGAAATCATGGATTACATGTAACAAGCTGCAGATGAATGATGATAAAACTGAGGCCATTCTGATCACAACACAAAGACTTTCTCATGCACATCCTTTACCTCACACAATAAATATCAGCAACACCAACATTAAATTCACACAATCAGTACGAAACCTAGGTTTACTCTGGACAGTACTCTCACATTGCACGAACATGTCATGAAGATATACAAGGCTGCATTTCTTGAGCTGAGACCCATCAGCTCCATTCACAAATATCTTTCAGTTGATGCCACTAAAACACTTGTGTGTTCATTGGTACTTTCAAGACTGGACTACTGTAACTCAATCCTGTCTGGTTCATCTCAATATCTACTCCAGAAACTTCAAAAAGTTCAAAACACAGTTGCTCGGATCATACTTAGATTACCACGATCAGAGCACACCTCCCCGCTGCTCTGTACCCTACACTGGCTATCCATTCAATCCAGAATCAAACATAAAATTTGTTCTCTGTGCTACGTTTCACTGTCGGACTCTAGTCAAACATACCAATTCGACCTCACCTATGTGTACACACCAGCAAGATACTTATGATCCTCTTCTGACAATCGTATACTCATTATTCCCACTATGAAAACAAAGTCATATGGTCAGCGTTCTTTTGCTTACCAGGGCCCAGCAACATGGAATTAATTGCCCACTGAACTTAGACACAAAGATACAGTGATCCCATTCAAGAGTACTGTCAAAACTCACTTATTTCGACTGCAAGAACAAACTTAAAGACCTAATAATGTTTCCTACCTTAAATATTTTCAGCATGTTTTTTATGTTTTCTAATTTCATGGTGTTTGTTGTTGTAATCATATCATTGTATATGTTTTTTATCTTATAGGTGTTGTCTAATGTAAAGCGCTTAGAGCTTGTAAAGATTAGGTGCTATACAAAGTCCTCATTATTACTATTATTATTATTATTATTATTATTATTATACACAATAATCGGTGCTTCAAAGGTAATAAGTTTTCTTTGACTTTTCAGCAAAACTATTTATATGGGTACATTTAAAAAAATAAAGAATTAGCTGTCATTTGGTTGATTGTAGAAGTTCCTTCCATGGTTGGTTGATTGCTGCCTTCCAAGGTTAGTTGATTGTACCTTGTCCAGTAGCATGACAAGTTGAGTGTATCACAGCATACAGTACTCAGACCAGATGTTGGAACAGCAGATTATGATGTAACATTGCACTGTTAAGCTGGATTTGTCAATAGGGGCAAAGTAAAAGGATTTATGAAACAATAGATAGATTCCAGTGCATTTTATATCAAAATTTGTGTTTTCCTTTCATGGTGCAAACTGAATTTCTCCACATTGAACCCAAGATTTTATATACAAGTTTAAACAGCTAGCAACGTTGGTGAAAAAAAAATCATCATATACTACATTTTGACACTAAAAAGGTAAATATCACAATCTGTGACACTAGTGAAACCCAGCATGATCCCTGAATACTTTTTTACACATTATTTTTCATACTTTTAAGAAGAAAACAAAAATAATTCATGTACAACATAAACACATCTACATGAAATTTCAGGAGCCATTCCATGATCATCTTGTATTACAATTAATACATGATCCCTTCCCTAAAATAATTATTTTATATCTTATTTGTCATACTTTCAAGCAAAAAGTATTTGTTCATGTATGATAAAAAATACATGATATGATTCTTTTCTGCACTTCGTACTAGAAAAATACATGTATATGAAATTTCATGAGCCACACCAGAATTGTCTTATATCTGAATTTGTGTTACACTGGGGTCACACTGTACTATTTTGGTGTCTCACAATGTGGCCAATGATGAGAGTGTGGCCTATCTTGTTCGGTGACTCGTAAAGGGAAAAAAACTTTACTCAAATTAAGGCAAGACAACAAAACATGAACATGGACTACAATACTTACTCATATTTAGTATCACACGCCTCTTGCTGCCATGTTTCTTTGAAATGATAGCACTTTCCCACTGGAATGGTATAGTTCTTCCCACTCAAAGGGTATTTCCAACCAGGAGCACAAACCTGAAGTGAAGATCCTAAAATTCTGAATTTTGCATGGCCTTATTTAGTACATAGTAGATTCACAAATTAAGTTAAATTACTATATAATTACTATGCAACAACTTTGTGATACATGTATCCCAAACAAATGTATTGTGTGACAGGAATTGCCCAGTCATTATTTCACTCTTAATGGGTCATTACAAGGTGCTGTTATGCACATGCAGGAAGCAATACATGTACAATAATTACACAATGATTACACAGAATGATGACACACAATGATGACACAGTATATGATTTAACAATAGACATACATGCATCAAGTTACACCACATGTTTGTGTGCAATTCATTCATAGAAAATATTTATAGCTGTACTCTTCATCATTTGAGGAAAGTAATTTCATTATAGAAATTAAACAGATATAGTACATATTAAACAGTTTTGTTTTGATACAGTTGGATATAATGATCTAGCAGCAATAAGCTTGCCCACCCGCACATAAGTCTCACCTACAATATACAGTAACAGTACAAAAACTATAATCGATCAATACAGATCATTTACATTTCAAAATTTATAATCCAACATAATATCAATATTAGGCAGATTTTGTGAGACTGTAAGTGCGGATACTCATGGTAAATTCTAGAAATGAATTGTCTTCCTCCATTTCAAAATAAGACCAAGGCCTGCTATGTATAAACAAAATGGTCTTTAGGAAATCTCAGCAAATTTCAAATAAAACTAAAACCATAACAGTCTTTTATGGCAGTGACCCTGACCTCAAGGCAAAAGAATGACTGAACACATCACAGAGTGAATTGTCTAAGCACTGTTCTGATTCATGCTAAGTATAATCACTGTACTGATTCATGCTAAGTATAATCACTGTACTTATTCATGCTAAGTATAATTGGTGTACTGATTCATGCTAAGTATAATCACTGTACTGATTCATGTTAAGTATGATCACTGAAATGATTCATGCTAAGTATAATCACTGTACTGATTCATGCTAAGTATAATCACCGTACTGATTCATGCTAAGTATAATCACAGTACTGATTCATGCTAAGTATAATCACTGTACTGATTCATGCTAAGTATAATCGGTGTACTGATTCATGCTAAATATAATCACAGTACTGATTCATGTTAAGTATAATCACTGAAATGATTCATGCTAAGTATAATGACTGTACTTATTCATGCTAAGTATAATGACTGTACTTATTCATGCTAAGTGTAATCACTGTACTGATTCATGCTAAGTATAATCACTGTACTGATTCATGCTAAGTATAATCACTACTGATTCATGCTAAGTATAATCACCGTATTGATTCATGCTAAGTATAATCAGTGTACTGATTCATGCTAAGTATAATCGGTGCACTGATTCATGCTAAGTATAATCGGTGTACTGATTCATGCTAAGTATAATCACTGTACTGATTAATGCTAAGTATAATCACTGTACTGATTCATGCTAAGTATAATCACTGTACTGATTCATGCTAAGTATAATGAGAATTTATCATGAAGAGGTTTAGGACATATATACAAGCTACCATCATCATATTGTCTCACTTCTCTTTATATTAAAATAGGAATCTGATAATGGAAGTGGGGATTACTAAATATATAGTAGATTTAACAAAGTAAAGAAAGGTATAGCTTGCAAATAGGGTGTAAGACGTTTGTTCATTCGGTTGGTTTGGGGTGATATTTTTAGAAGTCAGCATAAAGCCCACATCATTAAGTAGACCCAGAGTTTTGATATACAGAAATATTCTTCTTGTGTGTCAATAATATGGACACTCCTACATAGCAAATTCATTTCCGATTCTTTTAAACAGTGGTGAAAACATATTTCATTCTATCTTTTACTGAGAGAAAATTTCAGTGTCTGAACCAATGAAATTTATTTTACAAATTTGTATCTCAGGCAACTTAAAGATAAGAATCCAACATTGATTACAAAAATATTTTTTGTGCACGTGAGTTACATTTTTAATGTAGCTTTAACAACTTTAGTCATATCACTACAAAGTCTGATATGTGGCAGTTTAATAGTGATGTCCAGCAGTGGGGCATAATGCTACAGACATGTCCCACCCAGTCACATTATCTTGATACCAGGCTGACTAGTCCTAACACTAACCTCGTAATGCTGGGTGCCTAGCAAGACTGCTGTCAGTACCATTTTTATAATCTTTGAATTGACTTGGCCAAGGTTCGAACCAGTGACCTCCTGCATCTGAGGCAGATGCTCTACCCGCTTAGGACACTGGAGCAGTCACAAAAATATTTTGTTTTCACTAACCATAATAAGCCAACTGTGGTCTTGGAGAAAATCATAAGTAATCTGCAAAACGTTTGGAATGATTCAGGCATTTAATTCATTGTGTAATTTCTAAATAACTTGTAGTCAACAAAAAAGATGGGTGGCTAGGAAAGAAAGCTCATCTGACATTTTAAAAACAGAGTGAGGAGATTGTTTAATATTTTCAAATGGACTTCCATCTATCTCTGCAAAATGCAAGGTAGATTATTCTTGATGAAAGGTAAGACATGCTCAGGAGGTTCATAGCCTGATCTGGGTCATACCTCTCATTTTTGCTTACTAAGTTCTTGTGATATTGATAGTATACACAAACATCTGATAGTATACACTAACACCTTTTGGCTATTGATAGTACACACTGACATTTTGTGTCTATTGATAATATGCACTAACATCTTTTGACTATTGATAGCATACAATGCAGTGCCAGATTAAGGCCTTCCAGGGCCCTAAGCACTGTAAATATTATGATGCTCCAAACCCCTTCTACAAAATGTGAAACTAAAAATATAAAAAAAAAACAATGTTAAAAGCTAAAAAGGTTGGAAAATACTAGTGTTGTAATCATTCCTAATCAAAATTCTCGTACATGCAGACCATTCAATTTTATTATCAACTAGTAAGTTTCAACTTTTTCTGGTGTCCTTGTTGGACTGGTGCCCTAAGCATGTGCTTAGTGTTATTAACAGGTAATCTGGCACTGATGCGCTAACATCTTGTGACTATTGATAGCATGCACTAACATCTTGTGACTATTGATAGTATGCACTAACATCTTGTGACTATTGATGGTATACACTAACATCTTGTGGCTATTGATGGTAAGCACTAACATCTTGTGACTATAGATACAATAACATCTCTTCATTCTGTACACTCAGTCGCTCTCAAGTGTCACAGATCATCATCCAGTGTCTCACCAATTGTATGTTTCACGAACGGACTGCAGTCCAACATACCTATCCGACCTTACCCATGTGTACACACCAAGATACTTAAGCTCCTCTTCTAACAGTCATATACTCATTATTCCCACTATGAAAATGAAGTCATATGGACAACGTTCTTTTCCATACCAGGGCCCAGCAATGTGAAATGAATTGCCCACTGAACTTAGACACAATGACACAGTGATTCCATACAAGAATGCTCTTAAAACTCACTTATTTCGAGTGCAAGAACAAACTTAAAGACCTAATAATGTTTCCTACCTCAAATATTTTCAGCATGTTTTATGTTTTCTAATTTGATAGTGTTTGTTTTTTGTTAATAATATCATTATATGTTTTTATGTATATGTGTTGACTAATGTTGTAAAGCACTTAGAGCTTCTTAAGATTAGGTGCTATACGAAGTCCTCATTATTATTATTATGATTATTGATGGTATGCACATACATCTTGTGACTATTGATTTTATACTTTAGTTATGAGGTTAAATAATAAAGACCTCAATCAGACAAAAACAAGTGCACAAAATCTGAGTAACACGAATAATACAGAAATGTGATGGTGAAATAATGCATTTGTAATAAACAGAAATTTCTGTAATACAATATATGTTGTAATCAACATAATAATTACAGATAATTACAAAATGATATTACGATAATATAATGATACACACCGATACCCTGGATACATTTATATTGTGCTTCACATCTTGATACTTGTGGTTCACTGCAATAGTGGCTCCCAACATCTGATAGTCCTCACATTTGTATTGAGATTTAAATGCCCCTATAATAATAATAATAATAATAATAGCAATAACAATAAAAATAAAAATAATAACAAAAATAAAAATAATAATAGTTAATATTTTCATTTACTATTTGTGCAGTATTTTTTTTACCTTTCACATATATCTTGTGACACTATGTACATACAACAAAGATTTCCCTTAACAGAACGTTCCACCCCTCCCAATGGTTTCTTGAGACATAGTCTCAATACAAGTGGTGGTCTTTCAAGACACGAGATCTTTCAATGGCGGTCATCATATTACAAAACTGACTTCTGCTTAACAAATATGGTCTTGTATTATATGAATCTCTCAAAACATTGGTCGTCCAAGTCTTGTTGTGAGATTATTATTATTATTATTATTATTATTATTATTATTTGCTTTGCATACAAAATGGATCAGAGTGACCACTTTGAATTCATACATAATGTATCAGCGTGACCACTTTGAATTCATACATAATTTATCAGTGACCACCTTGAATTCATACATAATGTATCAGAGTGACCAGTTTCAATTCATACATAATTTCTCAGTGACCACTTTGAATTCATACATAATGTATCACAGCGACCACCTTGAATTCATACATAATTTATCAGAGTGACCACCATGAATTCATACATAATGTATCAGAGTGACCAGTTTCAATCAGACATACTGTATTAGAGTGAACACTGAATTCATTCATAATGTATCAGTGACCACCCTGAATTCATGCATAATGTATCAGAGTGACCATTCTGAATTCATACATAATGTATCGGAGTGAACACTTTGAATTCATACATAATGTATCAGAGTGACCAGTTTCAATCAGACATACTGTATTAGAGTGAACACTGAATTCATACATAATGTATCAGAGTGACCACCTTGAATTCATACATAATGTATCAGAGTGACCAGTTTCAATCAGACATACTGTATTAGAGTGAACACTGAATTCATTCATAATGTATCAGTGACCACCCTGAATTCATGCATAATGTATCAGAGTGACCATTCTGAATTCATACATAATGTATCAGAGTGAACACTTTGAATTCATACATAATGTATCAGAGTGACCATTCTGAATTCATACATAATTTATCAGAGTGACCATTCTGAATTCATACATAATTGATCAGAGTGACCACTTTGAATTCAGGAACAAGCAGATTAAACCAATCAATGCCTGCGATCCTAACAATAACTAGGAGCACCAGATTGGACTTCACTGTGTACAAATGCATTTAGTCATTGCTTCACTATGTACAAATGTATTTAATCATTGCTTCACTATGTACAAATGTATTCACTGTGTAGAAATGTATTTAATCGTTACTACACTATGTACAAATGTATTTAATCACTACTTCACTATGTACAAATGTATTTAATCCTTCCTTCACTATGTACAAATGTATTTAATCGTTACTTCACTATGTACAAATGTATTTAATCATTACTTCACTATGTACAAATGTATTTAAGCATTACTTTTCACTATGTACACATGTATTTAATCATTACTTCACTATGTACAAATGTATTCAATCATTACTCCCCACCTTCTCTTCACATGTTTTTGCCACATTTCTCACTGTATACTAAAAAATGCTCTGAAAACAAAGATCAATAATTTGCAAGAAAACATGGAGTTTTCCACAATAGAAAATCAAATAAGTAGAGTTGGAGAAGAACAATAAAGTCTGTTGTGCAGTAGGGATAATCTAATTATTACAGTTGGAAAAAGAGAGCAAGTGCAGTAGAAATAATAAAATGAGTTTCAGGAACACAGTAAAGTCTGTTGTGCAATGGAGATAATCTAATGAGTTTGATGAACACATTAAAGTCTGTTGTGCCATGGATATAATCTAATGAGTTTGAGGAACACAGTAAAGTCTCTTGTCCATTGGGATAATCTAAAGAGTTTGAGGAACACAGTGAAGTCTGCAGTGCATTGGGGATAATCTAATGAATTTGAGGAACACAGTAAAGTCTGTTGTGCAATGGGGTTAATCTAATGAATTTGAGGAACACAGTAAAGTCTGTTGTACAATGGGGTTAATCTAATGAATGTGAGGAAAACAGTACAGTCTGTTGTACAATGGGGATAATCTAATGAATTTGAGGAACACAGCAAAGTCTGTTGTGCATTGGGGATACACTAATGAATTTGAGGAACACAGCAAAGTCTGTTGTGCATTGGGGATAATCTAATGAATTTGAGGAACACAATAAAGTCTGTTGTGCATTGGGGTTAATCTAATGAATTTGAGGAACACAGTAAAGTCTGTTGTGCAATGGGGATAATCTAATGAATTTGAGGAACACAGTAAAGTCTGTTGTGCAATGGGGAAAATCTAATGACTTTGAGGAAAACAGTAAAGTCTGTTGTGGAATGGAGACAATCTAATGAGTTTGATGAACACAGTAAAGTATGTTGTGCAATGGGGATAATCTAATGAGTTTCAGGAAAAAGTATGTTGCACAATGGAGATAATCTAATGAGTTTGAGGAAAACAGTAAAGTCTGTTGTGCAATGGGGATAATCTAATGAATTTGAGGAACACAGTAAAGTCTGTTGTGCATTGGGGATAATCTAATCAATTTGAGGAACACAGTAAAGTCTGTTGTGCAATGGGGAAAATCTAATGACTTTGAGGAAAACAGTAAAGTCTGTTGTGGAATGGAGACAATCTAATGAGTTTGATGAACACAGTAAAGTTTGTTGTGCAATGGGGATAATCTAATGAGTTTCAGGAAAAAGTATGTTGCACAATGGAGATAATCTAATGAGTTTGAGGAAAACAGTAAAGTCTGTTGTGCAATGGGGATAATCTAATGAATTTGAGGAACACAGTAAAGTCTGTTGTGCATTGGGGATAATCTAATCAATTTGAGGAACACAGTAAAGTCTGTTGTGCAATGGGGAAAATCTAATGACTTTGAGGAAAACAGTAAAGTCTGTTGTGGAATGGAGACAATCTAATGAGTTTGATGAACACAGTAAAGTTTGTTGTGCAATGGGGATAATCTAATGAGTTTCAGGAAAAAGTATGTTGCACAATGGAGATAATCTAATGAGTTTGAGGAAAACAGTAAAGTCTGTTGTGCATTGGGGATAATCTAATGAATTTGAGGAACACAGTAAAGTCTGTTGTGCATTGGGATAATCTAATGCGTTTGAGGAACACAGTAAAGTCTGTTGTGCAATGGGGAAAATCTAATGACTTTGAGGAAAACAGTAAAGTCTGTTGTGGAATGGAGATAATCTAATGAGTTTGAGGAACACAGTAAAGTATGTTGTGCAATGGGGATAATCTAATGAGTTTCAGGAAAAAGTATGTTGCACAATGGAGATAATCTAGTAAGTTTGAGGAACACAATAAAGTCTGTTGTGCAATGGGGATAATATAATCATTACAACTGAAAAGCACAATAAATTAGGGATAATTAAACAAGAAGGCTTGTAGAAGCACAATAAAGTCAATTCTGCAGTACAATGGATAATCTAGCGAGTATAGTTGGAGAAGCAAAGTAAAGTATGGTGTGCAGTAGAGATACTCTAATTATTACAGTTGGAAAAGCACAGTAAATGCAGTAGGAATAATGTTACAGTTGGAAAAAGCACAGTAAATGCAGTAGGAATAATCTATTACTGTTGGAAAAGCACAGTAAATGCAGTAGGAATAATCTATTACAGTCCGAAAGGAACAGTAAGTGCAGTAGGAATAATCTATTACAGTCAGAAAGGCACAGTAAGTGCAGTAGGAATAATCTATTACAGTCAGAAAGGCACATTAAGTGCAGTAGGATTAATCTATTACAGTCAGAAAGGCACAGTAAATGCAGTAGGAATAATCTATTACAGTCAGAAAAGTACAGTAAGTGCAGTAGGAATAATATATCACAGATGGAAAAAGCACAGTAAATGCAGGAGGAATAATCTATTACTGTTGGGAAAGCACAGTAAATGCAGTAGGAATAATCTATTACAGTCCGAAAGGAACAGTAAGTGCAGTAGGAATAATCTATTACAGTCAGAAAGGCACATTAAGTGCAGTAGGATTAATCTATTACAGTCAGAAAGGCACAGTAAGTGCAGTAGGAATAATCTATTACAGTCAGAAAGGCACATTACGTGCAGTAGGAATAATCTATTACAGTCAGAAAGGCACAGTAAGTGCAGTAGGAATAATCTATTACAGTCAGAAAGGCACATTAAGTGCAGTAGGAATAATCTATTACAGTCCGAAAGGCACAGTAAGTGCAGTAGGAATAACCTATTACAGTCCGAAAGGCACATTAAGTGCAGTAGGAATAATCTATTACAGTCAGAAAGGCACATTAAGTGCAGTAGGATTAATCTATTACAGTCAGAAAGGCACAGTAAATGCAGTAGGAATAATCTATTACAGTCAGAAAAGTACAGTAAGTGCAGTAGGAATAATATATTACAGATGGAAAAAGCACAGTAAATGCAGTAGGAATAATCTATTACAGTCAGAAAACCACAGTAAATGCAGTAGGAATAATCTATTACAGTTGAAAAAAGCACAGTAAATGCAGTAAGGAATATTCTATTACAGTCAGAAAGGTACATTAAGTGCAGTAGGATTAATCTATTACAGTCAGAAAGGCACAGTAAATGCAGTAGGAATAATCTATTACAGTCAGAAAGGCACAGTAAGCGCAGTATGAATAATATGTTACAGTGAGAAAAGCACAGTAAATGCAGTAGGAATAATCCATTAGAGTTGAAAAAGCACAGTAAATGCAGTAAGGAATAATCTATTACAGTCAGAAAGGTACAGGAAGTGCAGTAGGAATAATATATTACAGTCGAAAAAAGCACAGTAAATGCATTAGGAATAAGCTATTACAGTCAGAAAAGCACGGTACATGCAGTAGGAATAATCTATTACAGTTGGAAAAAGCACAGTAAATGTAGTAGGAATAATCTATTACAGTCAGAAAGGTACAGTAAGTACAGTAGGAATAATATATTACAGTTGGAAAAAGCACAGTAAATGCAGTAGGAATAATCCATTACAGTCAGAAAGGCACAATAAGCGCAGTATGAATGATATATTACAGTCAGAAAAGCACAGTAAATGCAGTAGGAATAATCTATTACAGTCAGAAAACCACTGTAAATGCAGTAGGAATAATATATTACAGTTGAAAAAAAGCACAGTAAATGCAGTAAGGAATAATCTATTACAGTCAGAAAGGTAGAGTAAGTGCAGTA
Organism: Sinohyriopsis cumingii; assembly: GCA_028554795.2. NCBI lineage: Eukaryota > Metazoa > Mollusca > Bivalvia > Unionida > Unionidae > Sinohyriopsis > Sinohyriopsis cumingii. The sequence goes on along the minus strand of CM068841.1, from coordinate 29,225,865 downwards.
GGAATAATATATTACAGTTTGAAACAGCGCAGTGAATGCAGTAGGAATACGCTATTACAGTCAGAAAAGCATGGTACATGCAGTAGGAATAATCTATTACAGTCAGAAAGGCACAGTAAGTGCAGTAGGAATAATCTATTACAGTTGGAAAAAGCACAGTAAATGTAGTAGGAATAATCTATTACAGTCAGAAAGACACAGTAAGCGCAGTATGAATAATATATTACAGTCAGAAAAGCACAGTAAATGCAGTAGGAATAATCTATTACAGTTGAAAAAAGCACAGTAAATGCAGTAAGGAATAATCTATTACAGTCAGAAAGGTACATTAAGTGCAGTAGGATTAATCTATTACAGTCAGAAAGGCACAGTAAATGCAGTAGGAATAATCTATTACAGTCAGAAAGGCACAGTAAGCGCAGTATGAATAATATGTTACAGTGAGAAAAGCACAGTAAATGCAGTAGGAATAATCCATTACAGTTGAAAAAAGCACATTAAATGCAGTAAGGAATAATCTATTACAGTCAGAAAGGTACAGGAAGTGCAGTAGGAATAATATATTACAGTCGAAAAAAGCACAGTAAATGCATTAGGAATAAGCTATTACAGTCAGAAAAGCACGGTACATGCAGTAGGAATAATCTATTACAGTTGGAAAAAGCACAGTAAATGTAGTAGGAATAATCTATTACAGTCAGAAAGGTACAGTAAGTACAGTAGGAATAATATATTACAGTTGGAAAAAGCACAGTAAATGTAGTAGGAATAAAATATTACAGTCAGAAAAGCACAGTAAATGCAGTAGGAATAATCTATTACAGTCAGAAAACCACTGTAAATGCAGTAGGAATAATATATTACAGTTGAAAAAAAGCACAGTAAATGCAGTAAGGAATAATCTATTACAGTCAGAAAGGTAGAGTAAGTGCAGTAGGAATAATATATTACAGTTTGAAACAGCACAGTGAATGCAGTAGGAATAAGCTATTACAGTCAGAAAGGCACAGTAAGTGCAGTAGGAATAATCTATTACAGTTGGAAAAAGCACAGTAAATGTAGTAGGAATAATCTATTACAGTCAGAAAGGCACAGTAAGCGCAGTATGAATAATATATTACAGTCAGAAAAGCACAGTAAATGCAGTAGGAATAATCTATTACAGTCAGAAAACCACAGTAAATGCAGTAGGAAAAATGTATTACAGTCAGAAAGGCACAGTAAGTGCAGTAGGAATAAGCTATTACAGTCAGAAAAGCACGGTACATGCAGTAGGAATAATCTATTAGAATTGGATAAAACCACAGCCAATGCAGTAGGAATAATCTATTACAGCTGGAAAAAGCACAGTAAATGCATTAAGAATAATATATTACAGTCAGAAAGGCAGAGTAAATGCAGTAGGAATAAGCTATTACAGTCAGAAAACCACAGTAAGTGCAGTAGGAATAATCTATTACAGTCAGAAAGGCACAGTAAATGCAGTAGGAATAATCTATTACAGTTGGAAAAGCACAGTAAATGCGGTCGGAATAAGCTATTACAGTCAGAAAAGCACGGTACATGCAGTAGGAATAATCTATTAGAACTGGATAAAAGCACAGTAAATGCAGTAGGAATAATCTATTACTGTTGGAAAAGCACAGTAAATGCAGTAGGAATAAGCTATTACAGTCAGAAAACCACTGTAAATGCAGTAGGAATAATCTATTACAGTTGGAAAAAGCACAGTAAATGCAGTAGGAATAAGATATTACAGTCAGAAAAGCTCGGTACATGCAGTAGGAATAATCTATTACTGTTGGAAAAGCACAGTAAATGCATTAGGAATAAGCTATTACCGTCAGAAAAGCACACTAAATGCAGTATAAATAATCTATTACACTTGACAAAAGCACAGTAAATGCAGTAGGAAAAATCTATTACAGTCAGAAAGGCACAGTAAGTGCAGTAGGAATAATATATTACAGCTGGAAAAAGCACAGTAAATGCAGTAGGAATAAGCTATTACAGTCAGAAAAGCATGGTACATGCAGTAGGAATAATCTATTACAGGCAGAAAGGCACAGTAAGTGCAGTAGGAATAATATATTACAGTTGGAAAAAGCACAGTAAATGCAGTAGGAATAATCTATTACAGTAGGAAAAGCACATTAAAGTCTGCTATGAAGTAAGGATAATCAAAAGATCAAAGTTTGGAGAAGAACAGTTAGGTCAATTGTGCAGTAAGGATGATCTACAGTTGCAGAAACACCGTTGAATCAGTTGTGCAATAGGGATAATAAACAAGCCGAGTTTGAGAAGCAAACTAAAGTCTGCTTTGTATTTATGCAATAGGGATAATCTAATGAGTTGGAAATTAACAATAAGGCCAATTATTGTGCAGTAGGGATAATCTAATGTGTTGGAAATTCACAGTTGTTGTTGTTGTGGGGTTTAAGGCCATTTTTCAGCACACGATAGGCTATACATGGCGGCCAGTATTAATGGTGGAGGAAGAACCCGGGGAAAACCCCGGAAAGAACCACCGACCCACGAGAAGCTACTGGCAAGCTTTCTCACATACCCACATTGGCCGAATCCTAGACTCGAACCCACGCAGACAGAGGTGAGATGGCAGTGATCCGTAACGGAGAGCGCTTTAGACCACTCGGCCACTCGGGGTCCCCGAAATTCACAGTAAGTCCAATTATTGTGTTGTAGGGATAATCTAATGAGTTGAAAATAAACAATAAGGCCAATTATTGTGTAGTAGGGATAATCTAATGAGTTGGAAATGCTGTTGTTGTAGGGTTTAACGACATTTTTCAGCACACGATTGGCTATACATGGCGGCCAGTATTAATGGTGGAGGAAGAACCCGGGAAAACAACGGAAAGAACCACCGACCCACGAGAAGCTACTGGTAAACTTTCTCACATACCCACATTAGCCGAGCCTTGAACTCGAACCCACGCAGACAGAGGTGAGATAGCAGTGATCCGTAACAGAGAGCGCTTTAGACCACTCAGCCACTCAGGGACCGCAGTTGGAAATGCACAGTAAGGCCAATTATTGTGTGGAAGGGATAATCTAATGTGTTGGTAATAAACAATAAGGTCAATTATTTTGTAGTAGGGATAATTTAATGAATTGAAAATAAACAATAAGTCCAATTATTGTGTAGTAGGGATAATCTAATGAGTTGGAAATAAACACTAAGGTCAATTATTTTGTAGTAGAGATAATCTAATGTGTTGGAAAAGCACAGTAAAGCCAATTATTGTGTAGTAGGGATAATCTAATGAGTTGGAAATAAACACTAAGGTCAATTATTTTGTAGTAGAGATAATCTAATGTGTTGGAAAAGCACAGTAAAGCCAATTATTGTGTAGTAGGGATAATCTAATGAGTTGGAAATAAACACTAAGGTCAATTATTGTGTAGTAGGGATAATCTAATGAGTTGGAAATAAACACTAAGGTCAATTATTTTGTAGTAGAGATAATCTAATGTGTTGGAAAAGCACAGTAAAGCCAATTATTGTGTAGTAGGGATAATCTAATGAGTTGGAAATAAACAATAAGTCCAATTATTGTGTAGTAGGGATAATCCAATGAGATGGACATAAACAATAAGGCCAATTATTGTGTAGCAGGGATAATCGAATGAGAAGAGTTGGAGTAGCACTGCATGTTAAATTGTGCACTAGGGATAATCTAATGAGTATGTTGTAAAGCACAACAAAGTCTATAATAAATGATGGTAATATACTACTGCATGAATCACGAAGTGGACTGCCTCATTTTGAGATCATATTATATTGAGGTATTTATATATATTGTTAAATAATGAAATGGGTTATATGGCTATACCCAGCTTATAAAAGAGAATGTGTTACAGAGAATTGCCCTATACTGAGGTCGAGTTGTAAATGGTTCTAAGCAGCCAATAACTACCAACTATATAACAACAATAAAAATATAAAAGATTAACAAAATAAATGTGATCAATGACCATAAACACATGACAGTTCTGGTGGCCTAGTGGATAGAGCTACCACCTCGAATGTTGGAGGTCGTGGGTTTGACCCCCCCCCCTCCGGCCGAATCATAGCAAAGACTTATACAAATTACACTAACAGCCCCGCTTGGCGCTTACCATTAAGAGGTTAGTGTTAGGACTGGTTGGCCTGGTGTCATGATACTGTGACCGGCATCATACCCCAGTACTAGACATCACCATAAACTGCCCCAGTGCAGACGTCGTAGCGTTATGACTGGAATTTTGTTAAAACTACATTAAATATCCAAATCACCCCCACCCACCCCCACACACACCATACAAACATAATAAGCAGGACAATAATTTACATGGCTGTCGGATTATACCAGTTAGTAAAGTAAGTTGTGAGGGACCGCTGTGTATTACTCACGGCACATTTTGTCCACAGTTTCTTGTCTCTGGCAGCTCCCTCGTTGGCTAAACGAATTAATCTCACACTCATAAAAGCCGCCATAACCCTTGATGCCATCTACACCAGTTCGGTTTGGTGCTCCAACAAGAAGACTACAAACGATAATTGGAAAAAGATAATATTACACTTGAAAACACTAAATATTCTTATAAAAAGACGGTGTGAATATTCTTATTTCAGACTATGAATAGGTTGAAAACATAACATACATCTGTTTGATGCAAACAAGCAATGTTTAATGCGACTAAAACACTAACCATTGACTGAGATCCATTCACTCATTCCATTTCAAACATCAAACTAAAACCATTGACTGAGATCCATTCACTCATTCCATTTCAAACATTAAACTAAAACCGTGGACTGGGATCCATCCATTCATTCCATTTCAAACATTAAACTAAAACCATGGACTGGGATCCATTCACTCATTCCATTTCAAACATTAAACTAAAACCATGGACTGAGATCCATTCACTCATTCCATTTCAAACATTAAACTAAAACCATTGACTGAGATCCATTCACTCATTCCATTTCAAACATTAAACTAAAACCAATGACTGATCTATAAAAGAACTCATTTTAATTTGTGGTTGTGGTTTAAATGATTAAAGTAAGAAAGATAATTGAAGAATACGTATTCAATGTCCATTCTTGCAAATATGAGGAACCAGAGTTAATTACATCTTTAACATATCGAGAGTCAATCATGGGCACGTTTCCAAGAGAAAGTTACATTTAAAAGCTGTGAAAATGTTGGCCAGCTGCTTGCCACTGTTATGATTGCATGAGGTCATGATTATTTACAGCAAATCGATGTTCACTGTAGCTATTGAAGTTTCTATGGATATTCTTATCACACCCACAGCAGAGGTACACAGGATAGCGGTTTACAATTCAAAATGAATCTGTCATATTTGTTTACATTTTTTTGGATCTGTGTAGGCCTATAATAAGGTATACAAATAACAGAAGTAAGACATAGCAAAGGCACTGAAGCAGGTTGACCGGGATGGCAACTGAAAGGTTATGCACATACAGTAAGGATTTGTGGCCACACAGCAATATAGAAAAGTCCCTATGCCCCAAAATGCAAAGTTTATAATGGCACCAACTTTAAGAAGTGGAAAAAGCTGTTAATCAGGGACAGATTGAAAATTGTTTTAGTAGCTTTTCTTCCCAATTGCCCAAAATGTATGTAGCATATGAAAATAACAGAAACAAAGTTGTGTGCAATTTCTTTTAAATTTCAATTCAAGGCAAAATAGAACATGTTAGGACAGGTGAGGATTACCCTAAATTAGAACAGGTTGGGATTCCTCAGAATAGGAATATGTTAGGATTCCCCTAAATTAGAACAGGTTAGGATTCCCCTAAATTAGAAAAGGTTAGGATTCCCCTAAATTAGAATAGGTTAGGATTCCCCTAAATTAGAATATGTTAGGATTCCCATAAATTAGAACAGGTCAGGATTCCCCTAAATTAGAATAGGTTAGGATTCCCCTAAATTAGAACAGGTTAGGATTCCCCTAAATTAGAATAGGTTAGGATTCACATAAATTAGAACAGGTTAGGATTCCCATAAATTAGAATAGGTTAGGATTCCTTAAATTAGAAAAGATTAGGATTCCCCTAAATTAGAAAAGGTTATGATTCCCCGTAATTAGAATAGGTTAGGTTTCCCCTAAATTAGAAAAGGTTAGGATTCCCGTAAATTAGAATAGGTTAGGATTCCCCTAAATTGGAACAGGTTAGGATTTCCCTAAATTAGAACAGGTTAGGATTCCCCTAAATTAGAAAATGTTATGATTCCCCTAAATTAGAATAGGTTAGGATTCCCCGTAATTAGAATAGGTTAGGATTCACATACATTAGGACAGGTTAGGATTCCCCTAAATTAGAAAAGGTTAGGATTCCCCTAAATTAGAATAGGTTAGGATTCCCCTAAATTAGAATATGTTAGGATTCCCATAAATTAGAACAGGTCAGGATTCCCCTAAATTAGAATAGGTTAGGATTCCCCTAAATTAGAACAGGTTAGGATTCCCCTAAATTAGAATAGGTTAGGATTCACATAAATTAGAACAGGTTAGGATTCCCATAAATTAGAATAGGTTAGGATTCCTTAAATTAGAAAAGATTAGGATTCCCCTAAATTAGAAAAGGTTATGATTCCCCGTAATTAGAATAGGTTAGGTTTCCCCTAAATTAGAAAAGGTTAGGATTCCCGTAAATTAGAATAGGTTAGGATTCCCCTAAATTGGAACAGGTTAGGATTTCCCTAAATTAGAACAGGTTAGGATTCCCCTAAATTAGAAAATGTTATGATTCCCCTAAATTAGAATAGGTTAGGATTCCCCGTAATTAGAATAGGTTAGGATTCACATACATTAGGACAGGTTAGGATTCCCCTAAATTAGAATAGGTTAGGATTCCACTAAATTAGAACAGGTTAGGATTCCCCTAAATTAGGACAGGTTAGGATTCCCCTAAATTAGAAAAGATTAGGATTCCCCTAAATTAGAACAGGTTAGGATTCCCCTAAATTAGAATAAGTTAGGATTCTCCTAAATTAGAACAGGTTATGATTCCACTAAATTAGGACAGGTTAGGATTCCCCTAAATTAATGATGTTAATGAGGAGGAAATAGAGAAAGAGGAATAATTCCAAAGCTTGTGAGAGATCTTTATCTACAGTTTCTCGGTTGTGAAAGTTGTTAGTGTCAACCACTTTGAATACAATAAAGAGAGGGATCAAGGAAACAGAGATTCACAGTGTGTGCATGTGTGTGTGTGTGTGTGTGTGTGTGTATGATTTGTATTTTTAACGTAGCTTTAACAATTTTTCAATCATATTGCTATGATGTGACAGTGTGGCAGTTTAAAGTGATGTATAGCACTGGGGCATCATGTCGCAGACATGTAGCATGATGTCCCACCCAGTCACATTATCCTGACACCAGGATGACCACTCCTAACACTAACCTCTTAATGCTGAATGCCAAGCGAGGCAGCTGTTAGTACCATTTTTGTAAGTCTTTGGTATGACTCGGACGGGGATCAAACCCATGACCTCCCGCATCTGAGGTGGATGCTCTAACCACTAGGCCACCGGAGCGGTCCACAGATTGACAGAGAAATAGTGATACATGTTTTTTTAAAAAAAATGGGCAGTGTATGGTGCATTAAACAACATATTGTTCCTTACAACATCATCATCATCTATCCTTTAACCCAAACGGTCGTCGGGGCACGACAAATGACTTTACAACCAATTCTCACCGTTTTTCCCTGTTCTCTACTGTCCTTTGGGAATCTCCAAATCCCATACCTGTCCACTCCTTAATGTTGTCTTCCCACTGCTTTTTTCTGTATGCCTTTTCTTCTGCACCCGCGCACTGGGCCTTACAAGATTGTTTTTGCCAGTTCAGATGATCTTGAGACATGACCGTACTACTTCAGTTTGCGCTTTTTTTTACAGTGGTTAAGAGGTCTTCATAGGTCCTGTTTTTGATCTCTTTTTTGGTTACATGGTCAATGTATGAGATGGCCAAGTTCTTGTGGTAGTATCTCATTTCGAAGGTTTGAATCCTTCTTTGAAACCTAATGTGAGCATCCATGTTACACAATCATAGAGAAAAATGGATATGACAATCGAGCGCATCAGCCTTAATTTGGAACCAAAAGCGATGTTGGTATCTTTCCATATTGATCCCAATCTTGCGGTTGCTACTGATGTCTGGGGTATCCTGCAAAGCAGTTCTGGTTTGGAGCCCTCAACTGTGATAATTGATCCTAAGTAATTGAAGCTTGTGTCTCTTTTCAGCTTCTGTCCACTGACCTTTATTTCTGCACTGATGTCAATGGTGTTGTTTGTTATCATTTTGTGTTGTTCTTTTGTCACTAATGTCCATACCGTATGCTGTGGAGGTTGTGTCAAGGCGCTCAACCAAGTCAGCCAATACTTTTTCATCTCCTGCTAAGCTATCAGTATCATCTGTGAAGCAAAGGTTCTCCTAAGATGCTGACAGTGCCATTGTGATCATGCAATGTATCCTCTATGATCCTTTCCAGGAAAATGTTGAAGAGTGCAGGTGACAGTATACATCCCTGTCTGACTCCAACTGTTGTCCGGAACCAATCTCCTATGATGCCATTGATGAGGACAGTGCTGATGGCGTTGTCATAGGGATACTCCACAAGCCGCACCAGGTTTGAGCTGATGTTGTACTTCGTCATAGTTGCTCATCAGGCCGCATACCATACCCTATCAAATGCCTTCTTGAAATCTATAAAGACGTGGTATTGATTCTGCTGAAGCTGAAGGTATTTCTCGCAAAGGAGTCTGAGATTGAAGATTTGTTATGAGATTGAAGATATGAAGACCATTGTTCCTTACACTTGACTGAAAATTATCAGGATGTGGGGTGGGGGACTTGGGGTATTATTTCTATAAACTGATATAAGATGGCCAGTTCAGTTATATTTGGCTCATAGCAGATTTCTGGGTATTATACCCTAAAGGTAATATCGTCATTGTTTTCCTTCAGGACCATCTAGTTGTTGGTCCTAACCACTAAAAGTATGAGAGTGAAAACCCAACGTCGATATTTCTTTCCATCTGAGAGCAGTAACAATAACAAGATTTTCAAGGCAGTAAAAGTGACAGGGATACTGCATGCCCGAGTAGCAGAATTGTCATACAGGACCAACTAGACCTTGGGATAAATATGTGTATAAAGTTGTACTGCAATCCTCCAAGCAGTTTACAAAGAATAGCGATAGCAAATGTGGTGAAACGAACAGACGGACAATGGAAGACAGGCTGATCCATACACTCAGCAGCAGAGAGGGCGATCAGACTACTTAAGGGAGTGGTCACCCTTGTGTTTGGACCAAAACAAAATAGTGACCCTTCATAGAGGTCAATACCACGTCTACGATTATTGTTTGTCCCAAACAGAATTGTAGACGCCCCCTCTCTGCTGCTATTCATGTTGTACAAGAAATTTTTACCACCATATCAAGTTTGATGAATATTTTTCTTTTCATCTGAATCATAGGAATCTTCGGAATCTTCATCTGAATCATGGGAATCTTCGGAATCTTCGGAATTTGTTCTATGTTTCATGTAATATTCAAGTTCTGATGGTGGTTTTTCTATTTTTGGATTTATGTTCTTTCTGTGTTTATAATATATCATGAAACTTCTGTATCAATCTCCACCGCAATTTTTGCAAATCTGATATAATCCTCTAACGCCGTTGTTACATCCAACACAGCTTCGTGGACCAGCATGAGGATTTTTCTTTATAAGATAATTATGTTTCTTGCAATATTCTCCACGGCATTTTTTATCACATTTGTTAGTGGTTCCTTGACGCAGCCACGCAGTTGTTCATTATATGAATGATATCTTTTTAATTAAATTTACCCAAATATTTTATCAAGACCCACACGATATCTTGTTCTTGGATCATATAAATTTATTGTTATAAATCCATGTGGAGTAGCTTGCGCTCGTGAGAAGAAATTTTTGAAATTAATTATATCCATGTCACCACCACACCAAGTTTGATGAATATTTCTAAGTGTGTGTGTGTCCACGCCATTAAACACAACTAAAATGTTGCAGTTGTCTCTAATCACCTTCGGAATTTGTTTGCATCGTTGAGTAACATAGATCACGTCTGTATTTTTATGTTTCCCTCGGGAAAATATTCTGGCTGGATTTGATTGTTTATCTAGCATCACATCGTCGTATACAACTAAATTATTAATAAATCCGTCTATGGAATCTACGGACGGCGCTTCATCAATATCGGTTATAAACTCTATAACATCATTACCTTCATCCAGTAATCGCGCGTTTTCATTGAAATCTTTAAGTACATCATAACATCGTTGATCATCAGCGGATGGTGCTACTAAATACAATTTATCCCATTTCAACCATCTCATTATCAGATTAAGTAATAACTGCGTCTTACCCGATCCAGATGGTCCTATGATAATCATTCTGATGGAATTTGGTAACGCAGGGTGGTGTTTAACTGGCTCTCGTTTTCTTGTCCATGAGAAATCAATTATATCCATACATATATATTATGTCATGAATTTATATTGCTTACGCTGTAGAGTTAAAACTCCAACTACTGATTTAGCTACGGTTACAACAAAAAATAAAAAATAGCATATGGTGGAAAATGTTCTGTATGCGGTAGAAATAAATTTTCGTTTTTACCTAATAAGCGAGGTGGTGATATTGCTAATTTGATGTCAAAGTTTCCAGGTACTCCATGGGCTAAATACAGCGGAGAAAAACATCTACCGGGATATAATTATTGCGGTCCTGGTACCAGACTTGATATCAGGCTCGATAATCAAGATCAACCAAAACCAGGCGAGGAACCAATAAACACTATTGATCGAGCTTGTCACGCTCATGATGTAGCTTATAAAAGTCAAAATCTACAAGATAGACATATTGCAGATGTGAAATTAATTCATGCATTAAATTCTATAAAAAATAAAAATATCAAAGAAAAATTAGCTAATTGGTTAGTAAGATCCGCGATGAAAGGTAAATTAGCGCTTGGGGCTGGTAATTAATAATGGAATCGATTTATTATTCACCAAGAGGATACTGGAGAGGCAAAGCAGCAATTGGTAAACTTGCTGATGCAGCAGAGATTAAACATTCTACTGCTAAAACGTGGTTATCCAAACAAGCAATATGGCAAATTTATCTACCACCACCGAAACGAATTCAGTACGCGTATTTCGATGTCAGTGTTCCTAATGAAGTTCATCAAGCTGATATTCTGTTTTTACCGCATGATACTGTGCGTAGAAAAACATACAAGTACGCGTTAACCGTAGTTGATGTTGCAAGTAGATATAAAGAAGCAGAGCCGCTATCAGCGAAAACATCATCTGAAGTAGCCGATGCGTTTGAACGAATTTATCAACGAGGACTCGGACCACAAGGTGGTCTGCGATGGCCACAATTATTGCAGGTTGATCCTGGTAAGGAATTTCTTGGTCCAGTATCATCGCTGATGAAACAACATAATACCAAAATACGACGAGGTCATACTGCAATTCATCGTGATCAAGCAATTGTTGAGCGATTTAATCGAACACTCGCTGAGCGGTTATTTGGATATCAATACGCGAGGGAATTTATTCAGGATAAAAGATCTCGCGAGTGGGTTGCAAGATTGCCAAGCGTGATAGCTGCATTAAATAATGAGATTACACGAACAACCAACATGAAACCCATTAATGCAATCACAAAAAAAATATACCAACACAACGAAAAGATATTGAAAAACAAAAAATATTGGGTGATGTTACAGTTAGATATTTATATGAGCCTGGTGAACTTGAAGGTGGTAGAGCGAGAGCGACTGATCCTATTTGGAGTGTTACCACACACAAAATATCCACCGTGACAAGATCCTCAGGTAGACCTGCAATCTACAGATTAGATTCGGCTGCTCCTCAACGTGGATTTGTACGTGAACAACTACAAATAATCCCCGCGGATACACAACTACCACCGCGATCACTTAACTAGCACTAGCGCCTCTACGTCGATTACACTCAAGACAGGTCAACATGGTATTTTCTCGTGCATGACCGCGACTATTATCTTTTCTGTCTACGGTAAATTGTCTTGAATCATTACTCGAATACCTCCACAGCATTATACAATTACAACTGGCACAATGATTATTCTGCTGCTGTTTTAACTCAATAATAAATTCAACATCAAGATCAAAGTCACGTTTATTTTTTTTGTCAGATTGTTTGTATCCGATTAATTTTTTTCTTATTATATCATCATCGATGACGTTAAATTTATCAACGATTTCAGGAATTATAATTCTCCGTAATTGAGATATTTTTCTGATCCTCGATACCGCTAAATAAACTAAATTTGACCACTCGATGCGATCGTCTACAATCCAGACTCGTGTATCAGAAATAGTTAATCCCTGAGACGAGTGGATCGTCATAGCGTATCCCAACACCCATGGAGATTTGTCAGCGCGTAATGCATCTTCGACCACACTGATATCAACGGCGACAATATCATTTAATACGAGATTCTGTTTTTCAGTCTGTCCTGGAATATCAATATTAATATTCTGTTTTAGTGTATCTGATGGTCTATAACACAACGGTATGGGTAATTCTGAATATTTTTCTTTATGTAGTTGAAATAACTGTTGTTGTAAATCGTCTCTGATTATTTTTCTACTTGCTACGATCAAATCGGTGGGTCTCCATAAATTTAAAAAATCACTCATTGAGGTCTCTGAGATCACTCCACGTATTATTTCACACTGAATTTTGTTTGATTGTAATCTGATTAATTTTTTAAATTCCTTTAAATTTGCATCAAGAGCTCTATGATCATCATCTATTTCTTAGTAATAATCAACGAAATTTTTTAACCAATCATGTGGAGATGGTCCAACAAAAGGCGGCTGTTGACCATGATCGCCATACATTATTATAGCGGTATTTTTCGTCAACAACCAATCAAGAAACATTTTTAATGTATCCAATGACACCGTACATATCTCGTCCCAAATAATTATTTTAGGTATATATTTTTCTCCCATTCGTTCAGGAGTCCATGTATCTCCGCGCCACCGAAAGAAACTATGATACGTACACGATTGTACTTGCCGCTGTTTCATCTCGCGTGCGAGTCTATGTGTGGGTGTCAGCACGATTATATCTGAATTTCTAAAAATATTAATTGCTCGAGTCGTCTTGCCGCATCCACCAAGTCCATTGAGATATACTGTCTTATATCTGGTTATTGGATCACTCAACGATGGCGCTTTCGACATTTCTGATATTTTATTACCCTTACGATAAAAATCTCTCATTGGAACATCTGCTGATTCTGTATAATTGTGTAATAGTTCTTTTTTTATTCTCCACGAACCCCATCGTTCATCATTACTTGTAAATTTCATAACAGATTCTAAATATTTACTTGAAATATAAAACGAATCTGTTGCGACTCTGCGGTCTTGGGAAATCTATTAATCATCGATAATAAATTTATAGAAACATAAGCCAGCATGGAAGATCTTAGATGAGTATACTGTGGGGAGATGTCATTTATATAACTAACGATCGTACCCAATTTTGTTCCGTCGGATAAATAAACACTTTCTCGATTTACAAAAATATTTCTCGCTGTTGTATCAGCGATTATAAAATCGTACTTAGCATCATCTAGAATTAATCGTGCGTGATGTCTTTTATAATCATATGCACCACCTTGAGTAAATTTACCTATAATTTTTCTACCGAGATCTTTTGCGGTTTTGAGTTTATTCTCGAGAATTTTAGGAATATCATCTTCGGAAACATCCTTAAACTCGCTAATAACTTCAGAATCTGACATGGGCAACCAAACTTTCGTCTGTGCATGATATGATATAATCGCCTCACTGACCACCAACGATGTCAGTATCGCACAATCTAGCATGTATCGTAATAAAACTATAGGTGCCCAACGTTTTTCACAAAAATGTCTACCAAACCAAACATAACAAATCTTGTGAAGATTTTCGTTAAACTCGAATGATTCAATACAGGCGAATCCAGTCAGATCAAAACCAGGTAATGGTCCATTAATTGCCACTCGCGTCATCTCGTTTGTAGGGTGACCAAATCTTTTAAAGTACACAGAACAATCTCCGTATCCTAGAAAACTTCCTGGAAAACATGCAACCATATCAACCGAAATAACATCATTGTAATTATATTTGGCATTCCATAATCCGCCATGTCCGTATTCGACGCAATTTGCGCGTACGTCCTCGAGTAAATCAAATCGTGTTGGTTTCCATGAATTTTTTTCTCTCGCGAAATGAGCCGCAACAGATGGAACGGTAAAACAATTAGTTAGTAATTTGTCAGTATTTTCCGCGTGCTTGCACTCTAAAAACTTCTCCGCAAGATTTTTCATCTCGTCATGGAGGGATTTTGTTCGATATATTTCACCATTTGGTCTGACAAACTGATCAAATTCACCTTCCTCATTACTTTTAAATAACCATACTGATACAGGATCGTTTTTACTTATTTCGTTAATAAAATCAAACATACCTCCGGGGTAAAATCTAACAGTTCGATCACGTGGAAATATTGTTACTGCGCTAGTCCATGCATGCGCGTTATGATCAATAATATTTATTGGAGCTTCTTTCGATTTATATTTTGATTCGTACAGTACCTCTCCCGTTATTGTCGCTACGGTTATTGGAAATTTAAATAGTTTTCCTAGTTCAGCAACATCTTTTATTGTAGCACCTGTATCCTTAACTGAATCAGCCCACGAGTTTATTTTTTCACGCCTTAAATCAGTTAATCCATTTCCACGCATCGCGTTTGTAAAGTGTTCTATTACCCGTTTGGCTACACAATTTAACCTTGAAAATTTCATCGGCGCTAGTTTATCAACGTTGGGTTTTTTATTTATCTCATAGATTCCATAAATAACCGCTGTTACAGGATACGCTCGCTCATAATACGGTTTGTCAATACCCGTCAGTAGACCCGGTCTGGAATTTTTACTTAATATGACAGTTTTATTATTGCCAAGGACAGGATCATATTTGTCACGGATAATCCAACTACCTGTTTCTGTTAATACAATAAATTTTACTCTGAAGAAATATTTTTGATTGCCCTCGTATTCAGCGATGTAGTTAATGATAGTTGCCGCTCGTTTGTCATTCATTGTGGCGTCCGTGACAAAGTCAGTGTTGCGTATAATCTTGAACGTTGACCATGTATGAGATGCACCATCCGTGTAAAATTCTTTCTTGGCGTCGTGAATTTTCGAGATCAAACTTTTATTTTTCGGATCAACCAAATCTCGCACTGGCAAGTGAGATAATCTGTCGAGGTTGAATTTATATTTAACAGGCCTAGTTTGGGATAATCTCTCAAACTCATTCATATAATTAAAACAAATATTTAAAATAAAAAATATTATATATACAATGTCTCAATGCAAATGGTTGATGATCGGCTCAGTAAATCGATGCAACAAATCCTGCAGAAAGGAATTTTGTTGGATGCACTCACAAAACATACGACGAGGAAGTCTAGGACCAATACCGTGTCTGCGATGTGGTATTGGAGTGCGAGGAAAAACAGAATTATGTGGAAAGTGCGGTGGAAAACGGTTCAGAGAACTTAAAAGATATTATGACAAAAAAAATAATAACGGTGAAAACGCTATAAAATCCGTGGAGGATTATATATCAAGATTTCAGACAAACAATGATTTAAACAAATAATATTATTATAATGGAGCAAAATAAATTTGTCCCACATCCTGTCATAACAAACTATGAATCAGATATTAATGGTGTCATCAGACACTGTAGGCTAAAAAAACCAATTGGTGTTGTTAATAATCATGGTTATCTGAGGTTCACATACGAGGGAGGAAAGAAACATTATTTCTGTCATAGATTCACGTATGAATGTTTCTTCGGAGTGATCAATGATGGTCTTATTATTGATCATATTGATGGGAATCCTCAGAACAACTCCTTATCCAACCTTCGTATTGTCACGCAAAGCGTGAACTCTGCATGTGGTAATACAGGAAGATGTAAAACAATCGGAAAGAGGGCGGTAAATTCCACAAACACAGAAACTGGCGAAGTAATTATATTTCGTTCGATGCATTCAGCTGCGAAATACTTTGATATTAATCCGTCTTCAGTACAAAAAGTGGTAAAAAATATATATAAAACCGCTTTCTCGAAAAAATATAAACAGAAAATCACCTTTCAGTATTGTTAACTATCATTACCACCTCGAATTAATTTTTTTAATTTATGTCACAGAATTTCCCCCATACACTATTTATTTTTGACTCATGAAAGGGAGGTAATTTTATGATCATAATTATTTCGGTTTCTAACTTACAAAAATATGCAGTTCGTGTATTTTTCTGTTCTATTCGTGAAACATTTAGAACAACACAGCACATAGACAGCATATACATTACATCTAAATTACAGAAAACCGACATTTATATGCCAGCTTACTGAATGTAGAATCCAGCGTCTAGTATGTATCGATCGTGGCGGGTTAACAGTACAGGGATCCTGCATGCATTTTCTCGATTACAGAAATACATGTATATAGTGTTTGGAATTAAAAATCAATTGCATTTTCCTTGTTCAGAGCAAAATATATTTGTATACGTATTTGTGTGCGTATGTGTGATTATGTATTTGTGTGCGTATGTGTGGTTACTTTTTCTTTATCGGGTAATATTAATAACTAAATACTCCCTTGACCACGATACAGATTTCCGAGTGGGAAATCTCGTAATATATATTTTTCCATAGAACAGACATAGAGAGGACTGAAAATCTCGTATAGTCATAGGAAGGATGAAAACATCTAACAGTTATATTATAGGAAGGATGAAAACATCTAACAGTTATATTATAGGAAGGATGAAAACATCTAACAGTTATATTATGGGAAGGATGAAAACATCTAACAGTTATATTATAGGAAGGATTTAAACATCTAACAGTTATATTATAGGAAGGATGAAAAGATCTAACAGTTAGATGGCGTGGTATAGTAAATAATCCAGCTTTTATAAATCTAACTTGTTTGGTGAAAACGTATTTCTTGAATTCAGAATTGTATTGGTTCCTTAGCTATATATTAACTTCCGAAACATATGTTCGTAACAAAGTTCGATAGCTCAATCAGTATGGTATTGGACTGTGACGCTCGCGGTCCAGGATCGAATCCCCATGGTTGACAATTTGTCGGTGGTACGCATAATTGCGATTTTTATAATAATGGGGGAACCGCAAACTCCCCCCCCCCCCGCTCAGCAAAATTCAACCACAATATTGACCGGTGGTTGATACATAATTATTGTGGGTGGGGTTTTGCTGAGCGTGTATGTTTGTACTGTCCTTCATTCATTGAATGTTATGTGTATATCCTCTAAACTTGGTAGATTGCGGTGGCAAGCTACGAGTTTAATGAGGATTGTGCCGTCCCCCCTCTTGGGCCTTCTAGACCGTTGTTTGGCGGGTTAGGGGCTCTCGTAGAGGGAATATTTCATGTGCCTAATGAACTTGGTAGATTGCGGTGGCAAGCTACGAGTTCTTGGTTGTACTGTCCTTGAAACATCCCGACGAACTCGCTAAAGACTCGATAGGGGTTCTAGGGGATAATTTTTTTTTTATTTTAAAGATTTGTATATTACATAATGAACCATGAACATATCAATGATGTAATTGTTGCTATTAAAAAATTGAAAAAAGATGGATATAATATATCTGATGAACTAAATCCTGAAAAAATAGTTTCTGATTTTGAGATTTTACAAGAACGTAAAAACCAGGGAACACACACACTATCATCTGAGTACAAGCCCATGAAGCGGATTCAGGCGGCAATGTTTCAGTCGCTAGCTACCGTAGAAGATAATCAGGTGAAGGAATTCGTTCCTCTCTCTGCCGCCGTAGAAAGAATTAGATCGCTGTTATCCCACGAGTACGAGGCAAAGAAAACGATTAGTACTCGTATAAGACAATTAAGAAAAATTATGTCAGATCGTGAAACGATCCAAAGTAACCCCGTTACTGGTGAAACGATCCAAAGTAACCCCGTTCCTGGTGAAACGATCCAAAGTAATAATGAAAATGAAAGTTTTGGTAACTGGGGTCCCTGTCAACGCTAACCACCTGTGGGCTAGACTTAAATTTTCAGAAAAAAAAATAAAAACATAATTTTTTTTGCAAGGCTGATTAATTTGTATCAGTAATAAAAAAATATTTTATTTATTTTTTTTTAAGTTGATCGAATTTGAGTCTGATCTCTGTTAAGAAATCCTCGTGTCCGTGTTTAATGTATAAAAACACTCCATTACATAATATTTAAGATTTCACATACAGATTTATCACAAGTTCTTCTCCACGTATGTCAATTAAGCGATTAAGGTGGTCTGTGAGTTTAAAATTTATTCGTGTTAACATATTATTGTGACACCGCAGATACACAGGATTAGTTGGTTCTTGCACGATTAAACTTCCGGGGGGAACTTGTGGTGTGAACATGTATAGGATGTATCCTTGTTGAGCCTGATTTGATCTTCCGAGATCTATTTGATAGCTGCCATCGATTACGTCACAAACTAGATTAACCGCGACCGTCGACGTTATACTAACGATTCCCGGAGATACGTGTCTCCCGCCACCATGTGGATCATTATCATATCTAAGAACAGTTGCTAGTGGTGCTAGTTTTCTCCATGCATCGAGTATTTCAGAAAAGTTTTTCTTGATAAGATCCTTGAGTGATCTTATTAATTCGTCAGTTTCAAATCCTGGTAGTGTAAATTTTAATAATTCTGCTTCAGTTATTTTATAATGATCAATGTATGCTTGTTTGACACTATTTTTTCCTATATCTATATAATTATTAGCATTTATTACCTCAATAATGGTCTGATTAAAATATTTAAGATCTAATACAATTTGATTTAAATGTTGTATCGTTGCAATGATCTGATGTCTTAGATCGTCATTAGGATACTCCAGGATATAGTTTTTAAACAACTGTGCTAGTGTTGTTAATGTAGTTGTGTATTCGGTTTTAATTTCGTTAGCACTTGATCTGAAATATCTTTCATAAACGATAATAGTTGAAGTTTTTTCATCAAAATCATAGATAGAAAACGGTGTCATAGGATAATATTTTCCATTATTAATAACACGAAAACCCCTACCAGCCCATGGATACAAACTTCGGTATTCTAGAGTTGTTATAAACCTGGCTTCGTCCTTGAGAAATTCAATTAATTTTGGTTCTGGTGGTCCTTCATACACCGGGGGTATTTCAGGCCAACCTAGTACGGATCTTATCGTGAACTGATAAATATCAACGGCATAATCAGGAGAATGTATCTCTACCGTCGAGGACAGGGTCGGTTCATAAACATTAATTGATATTTTTGCTTCTTTTCCGGTTATTGATTTTATTCTACGCGCAAATTCATCATTGATTTGTTCGATCTCATAACTACCAGTTGGTATTCCAACAACAACCCAGTCAGGTGTTCCATCGGGTTTATTTTTACTAGCAAATACAAGCGAATTATTTGCTGGTGTACCATTAAATGATTTTGATCTGATATTTGGCCAGCTGTAATATACCCGTAATTGCACTAATGCTATTTCTTTTACTGGAATTGCAGTAGGAAAATTAACACTAAATTCAGGATTAGACGAACTTACCGAGATCATCGTTATCTTTGGCGGAGTTGTGTTGGTCACGATCTGCTGCAGTAATTCTGTCATTATTAATATTTGTATCTTTAATACCGATATCTTCGTCGTATATTTTAGTTATCATTGAAAATTCGAAATCAGATATAATTCCATCACTAAGACTCGCTGATAACAACGAGGATAATTTCGAGTATGCTACCGTCGCTGTATGTAATTTTATTATGTAATCGGATACTTTTTCGTTCGTGCAAGTACATATTTTTTTTTGCGATGATATTAAGCACACCTGCAATAGTTGTTGCTGCAGAAATACAAATAGTTACAGCTGCTGGTGCCATCATTGTCAACGCTGATAATATGACACCGGTTCCAGCAACAACAGCGGATACTGAATAAACAATCACATCAACGATAACTAATCGTCGTCGATATTTTTTTACTTTTACAGTATATTGATCGACTTGATCTTTTAGCGCCGCCTGCCATTCACGCGCTTGATTGTACCTGTATTGTGCACCATCCATATATATTTTTATGCAGTAATCAATTGAGGTGTTTAAGCTACAAATTCCAAACACCACCAGTAAGATGTTGCGGTTAATTTCTTATCAGCTGCTTCCAGGATAAAAATTTCTTCGGTTCCGCTATTTAATATAACAGATACAACCCCGGAAAACCTGTCGGTGGAATGACGCCATGGAAACGTTGTAAATATTTCAAATTTTGCAGCACTGAACACGGACAACCTGTACACGCCAGTGACTGTTGCGGTATATTTGATAGTATTATTTTGCTGCGACCATGTTGCAAAACCCGATGATACCGTGTATACGATGTTTGTGATATGCCCGGGAGTTATTCCAGCTGGAATTTTAATCAAATTGGTTTTGTTGACGATCTCAGGAATTCCCGCTATGATGTCTAGCTGTGTTCGTTTGATCGTGTCAATGTTGGTCTTGATATCAGAAAGTTTTATATCAATGGTGTGCGGAGTGCAGAAGAATTTATTTATGGATTCGTCGGTTTTTTGAAAGTTTCTTCGGAGTCTTGCAAAAGCGCCTACGTGAACATCATACTCGGCCCGCAGCGTGGATAGTTTTCCATCCACGTTGTCGACGTATTTTTTTGTTACTGCGTCTTCGTCAGATGTTGGATCTCTTAAAACTACTATTTTATTTCCGTTCATGCCGAGTTCACCCGTCATTATGTCGCCGGTGTTTTTCACACGATTAGCAACGCTTCTTGCAATTTCATTTCTAATTGTTGCTAATGATACACTTGAATCTCTGATTCTACCACCGTCAGTAAACACGGGAATATTATCCGCAACTGCACCAAGTACTCGTCGAACTATATCATTCCATTTGATATTGCTGGTTTTTAGTTTACCATATCGATCTTGAAAAATAACAACCTCATCTGGGTCAACTCCAGCCAGGTTCATGATATCAGCGAGTTCATCTTTAGTCGCATACTTCGACAGATCAACATCGGATTTTATTTTCTTACTAGTAGAAGATCTTCCGTAAATATCAACCATTATAATAAGACCTGTTGTTTAAAACGCTTTACGCGCAACGAATCGGTTACTTGTATAATCATGCACAACTTTATGTGGTGGTTTGGATGATTTTGATATAGCGTCGAGTACATTAATTACTTCACGGCCGCATATTGGCGGATCTGTCATTGTTTGTGTGGGTAGCGTTGAATACCAAACTTTTTTATGAAGTGGTTCAACATACTTGATAAATTCAACGGGTGGAGCTAACCCGTACGAATCAAAATAAACGATTCCACGTGGATCAACCGCGTATGATACCCAATGAGTACCGGGTCCGGAATTCGAGTCTAGATTAATAATACTTGTTTCGAGTTTGTTTGGTTGTTTCGGTAATTGATCTCGCATAAAAACACCTCTAAAGGCTTTTATTTTTAATTTTTTATCAGCATCAAGTAAATCAAAATCTGATGCTGGAACATCTAACGTGGAAGCCTCAGACCTCTTCCCCAGCGAGATCCAGGTAATCTTAGACCGCGTCCCTTTTTTTTTGTACCCCTTTCCTGTTGCTTTCTTTAGAGCCATTCCAGCAGCTGTTCCAACAGCACCTAACGCGGCTGCCTTTGCTACGGCTGGAGCAGCAGCAGCTATTAACGCTGGAATAGCCGCAAGAAGTGGAAATATACCACCTATTTTAACCATGTCTTTGATGGCGCTCGGAGAGAGATGAAATTGAACTCCAGTTTTTGATTCCAGGGCTTTATTGAAATGTTTAATCTGATTATTTGTCAACGATAATTTGTTTGGACCACCACTAATCTGATCTCGTTTTAGTGATATTTTAGTTCCACATTTGCTGGCGGTTTTTGATTGAAGCTTTTTGACCTGACCAGGAGTCAGAGTAACATTAACATGACTATACGACATTTTTATATAAATAATATTTTTCTGAATAATTAAAGATTTTCCACTGGTGCATCAACGACTCTCATTCGACCACTACCACCTTCAAGTAACATGGCTTTATCGCTGAGTATGACCGCGATTGCTCTGTAATCAACACCATCTGTATTCAATGTTGCTTTAAGATGTATATCAACGACAGATTGTTTTGATAGATCAAGATGCTCCAATGAAAAATAATAAATCTGATATAAAGTTCTAAAATCATGTTGAGATATTTGCAACCCAGTATCAACATTTTGATCACGTCCCATAAATGACATCAAACAATGATATGCACGTCCTATATGGTTTTGTGCATAATTTAGTTGTATATTCTCTGTTGGTTCCTGTTGTCCGTTTATCCGTAAGGAAATATTTGTGAGACCTAGTTGGTCAGATGTCATATGAGAGCGAGTTTGTGAGTTTAAACGATTAGTTTCCTGAAAAGCAATAAAAATATGTCGTGGTGCAGAAACACCCTGTTGTGATGCTATATGCCATGTAAACTGACCGTTAACGTTAGTTTGCATGCTATCCGTGCTTGTTGTTAACCATGACAACAAGGATTTACCACCTGCATCCATGAAAGAAATCAATTTTTGTTCTTCTGCGATCGTTGGAGTCATTACCGGCATCCACAGTGAAAGTTTCGATAATATTACTTTACCAGCATCACCAGCGGGTCTCCACAGAGCATCGTTATCATCATTCTTTCTTACAAAAACAACCGTGTGTCTAGCTCCAAAAATAACCTTTTTAACATTCCTGCAAAATCCAAAAATATGCGATAGTGGAATTGTACATGAAAAACCTCTATTGCCTCCTAGCAACATATTTCTACGCGCTGCAAATCCCAAGTTGAAATTTTCGTTAGAACCATGAACTACTGGCCACACTTCAGCATCAGCGGTATTGGCAAAATTTCTTGGTCGTCTTATATCATACGGATTGCTTTCAGGGTGATTGGAGTTATCTTTCACAAACATCATTGTGGGACCTGCTGATCTTGTATAATCATCAGAATATCTTGCTAATCCTATTATTGTTGTAGCAACGTCGACATCATTCTGAATTGATTCAATATTTTTTCCATCGATCATATATGTGGCGCTACTAAATAATGCCATGATCCCGTTGTTGACAATACCAATTTTTACTGGATCTAAGTAATTAGTATCATCCGTTTTTACAATTGTACCTTCTACCTCAAGAAAAGCATCAGCGGGTAAAAAGTATCTACTTGTGTCATGAACTTGTAGTTCAATTCTGCCCCGCTGATCTGGTTGTTTTGCGTCATAGGAATAAAATTGATAATCACGTACCGATTCATCCTTAAGGACGGGTGCTTCCATGTCAAATGCTGTGTCGGATACGCGCTTGAACATTTTATTATAATTATTTTCGTCTAACACGTTGATTACCGCGTTCGGGAAATTCCACTTCCGGATATCAAACTTGAGATATTATTTCCAGATTCACCGAGTCCTTGATCTGCTAACGCTGCTAGTTTTTGATTTGCAGCTTGATTTATTATTTTACTGACATCTGCAGGCATCACCTCAGTACTTGGTAATTTTACTGGTGGTTGTCGTTTTCGTCGCAATCGTGCTAGTCTTTCTTTGATCGCCGAGAACGCCTTACCAGCAACATTGTTAATTGCACCAGGAGCTTTATCACGAACAATATCAATGGCCTTCATCGATAATTGTTTTACAATGGGTGCTACTTTTAGAGCTATCCTTGTAAATAATCCCTGAATAACATCACCAAGTCCATCTCCGTAAGTAGCTCCATAGATTGGTAATCGTGAGTTTACCGCTCTGACCTGTACAGGTTTGCGATGATTATTATGTATTATCATCTTATTTTTATTTACCATTTATCTAACAACTAGTCATCAACAAGTTCATCGATAAGTTCTCGGTAAACTCCGATATCCATGATGCCGCCGCGAAATAATCGTTGGCAAATATCAGCTGCTTCATTAATTATTTCTGGTGAATTATTTCCGGCACGTTTTCCTCCTATGAGAACCTCTAACCGTGACACGTCATTGATGATATTATCGGGACAAACAAAATCATCTCCCAGACCACTTCCCGTTGCTCCTTCTTCTGATTTCTTAGATGGTGTTGTTCTAAATAGCTTTTTAAATTTTGACAGCGGTGAAGAAGATTGTTGTTGTTCTATTTGTTGCAGAGGTGGAGGAAGTTGATACTGGGAGAGTTGTTCTTGTTCTTGTTGTTTCAGTCTCTTTCCATGAAGTTTTTTTATTTCTTTATTAAGATTTTTATATTCTTGACCTTTAGCTTGTTTTTTGTTGTAATATACGCGATATATATATTTAATAAGATTATCATCATTTATTTTTTCATGACGGGGTTTTAAAATACTAGATTTATTAAATAGTATATTTAATATTGCTTCGGGTAATTGTTCTTCTTTAGTATTTCTAATTTCTTCAACAACTCCTTCTTTGAATTTTGCAATCAATTCTACGTTTTTTTCTACTAGTTCGGGTTTAGGTGCATGTTCTTTTTGCACGTCGGCGACTTCAGTACGAAGTTTTCCAATTTCTTCAAGTATTTCCTCACCAGCAGATGGAGGCTGAGCCGCAGCTATATTAGTTGGAAGATTTCGTAAAATCTCCATTGTCTGTTCAGTCAGCGCTGCAGTTTGTTCTGATACCGGAAGAAGATCATCTTTGATGACAGTTCTAACTTTCTTAGTAGCTGCAGTGACGGGCTTAAACAGTTTTTCAATGTCCTCTTCGTATTCAACTTGTGCTTCTTGCTGCGCTTGCAGATTTTTTCTGAATGAGTCTCTGACAGGAAGAAATTTTTTAATTGCTTCTAATCGTTCTCGAGCTATTCTTGCAGTATGAGATTCCGAATGTACCATTTTATTATGCCATAATGATTTAATTAATATCAGCAGAAGGGGTGTACATTTAATTAAAAAGATATCATTCATATAATGAACAACTGTGCGTGGCTGCGTCAAGGAACCACTAACAAATGTGATAAAAAAATGCCGTGGAGAATATTGCAAGAAACATAATTATCTTATAAAGAAAAATCCTCATGCTGGTCCACGAAGTTGTGTTGGATGTAACAACGGCGTTAGAGGATTATATCAGATTTGCAAAAATTGCGGTGGAGATCGATACAGAAGTTTCATGATATATTATAAACACAGAAAGAACATAAATCCAAAAATAGAAAAACCACCATCAGAACTTGAATATTACATGAAATATAGAACAAATTCCGAAGATTCCGAAGATTCCCATGATTCAGATGAAGATTCCGAAGATTCCCATGATTCAGATGAAAAGAAAAATATTCATCAAACTTGATATGATGGTAAAAATTTCTTTTACAACATGAATAGCAGCAGAGAGGGTGCGTCTACAATTCTGTTTGGGACAAACAATAATCGTAGACGTGGTATTGACCTCTATGAAGGGTCACTATTTTGTTTTGGTCCAAACACAAGGGTGACCACTCCCTTAAGTGGTCTGATCGCCCTCTCTGCTGCTCGCTCTTTGGCTAATAGCCAGTACAGCTAAAGGCTATAGAAATCCGTCTTAGATCTATACGCAGCAATGCAAAGAAGACTGTGATGACGTACCCACAACCCCAAATTATCCATGTTATGAGATGAATATAACCCCATGACCTCAATAAGAAACTAAAAATTATGTCCTTATAGCAAATCACCAAACTACACCAAACACATGATTAGTGCCTTACCTACATTGTATAAATGTGCGTGAATCAAGTTGTTGATTGCATACATAATCGACAGACACTGACACGTCTATACCTTTATAAACTATACTCTGTGGATGATAATACTCAATTTATGAACAAACCCTGTTGTGTGATATATATTTACTACTTATGGATCATGCTTTTTTCAGATGGCTACCTTGGAACATCCAGGTTTGGATCATTTTGCATGGATATTTATGACACAACTGCTGTGTTGATGTTTATAAATCCACATCAGGTTTTATATATAACATACATTTATTTATTGAGTGGACTCTAGTGATTCAGTCATAGATATTCATGTTCCGAAACCGCAACTCTAGTGATCCTTATGTTCCAAAACTGTACTTGTTCTGCATTGACTCTAATACCTACTGATGTACCATAACCGTAGCTCCATTGATTCTGTCTGTCATTGGTATTTTACGTTTTAAAACTGTTGCCGTAGTAAATCTGTCTGTTATGATGACGTTCCACAAATGATTTTAAAAAAAATATTACAGAGATAACAACTCCTAAAGAACATGAAACAGCAATGGACTACAAAATTGAAATTCGAATTTACGTTAGAAATAGTTCAAAGTTTTATCCCGGGAGTAGATGGATACACCACTAAATGGTAACAAACAGAAACTATTTGCAACCTGTATTTGATTTACTCAAAGCCTTTGGAAATGTTTGGAGCAAAACGCTTCTGTAAAAGTAAGGTAATCAATCATAGTGTTGATGGTAAAATGTTAAAATAATTCAATCATCGCATACACACACTCTCAGGGTTAACTGATCCATTCATATTTTCTGGTAATACATGTTGATATTTGTTTATTAATGTTTTGATTGATTCAAAATTATATATATTTACCAGTTGTAAATAGATGATTTTACATAGATATCTACGAAAGGTCACTCTGTAGTTGACTACTATAAGTCATGAAGATGTTGATGTAAACTTTCACTTTGAATTTTATGTCCACAGAGTAACGAACTAGTCATCACAGTTCTTGGTATTCGCACCCTAGGCCAATAAATCATCCCCACACCTGAGATGATAATGACTGGTGTTTTGTGGGATGATATCGCCTATACATTAAAACCAGAAAATATCTGCAGGCAATCTTGTCTGCACTTATCGGTGTACAGTTTATACACGTACTGGTGTTTCTCTTAACTGTGAAGCTACAGTCGGATGAATGTTGTTTTTTTTTTTTTTTTTTTTTTTTGCTAAATCTACTGTATATTCCTGGAGCAATTCCTATGTTTGGTGACTCGTAAATCCACATGAAACAGCACAACCCTCTGTCCTATGACCATTTTGAATTTCGCGCTAGATATGGCTCTCACCAATATCAGTAAGTGTCTAAAGCGTACGCAGGTGTGTTCCAGAAAGATTTTGCACCAGCAAAATTGCACATTTTAATAAACAGATGACATCAGATCCATGTATCATACACCAGTATCAACACATATTTGTGGGTGGGTGGGTGATGTCATTCATAGGAATAATAGAAAATTGACCTAAATAATTCCACTGTCAACGGAATGTTTCATTAAGTTCGCCTAGTCCAAGTTTGTGTTTGATGCTTGAACAGTATTTGCCGGAATCGACTTTACCACTAATAATAATTATAAATTGGGGGGGAAGGGTTTGATGATAAATACATTATAATAGCTAGATGTTATATTCTTGAACAAGACCAACATCTCTATGTGACGTATCATCAAAACAAATGCGCAGACGGTTCTAACAGTGCCGAATTACCTGACCTTTCAAGGCTGAAATTCGCCATAAATTAGTTCCTCAGTGTGAACCACCATCATCTTCTGAATATGGTTATATAAAAATCAATGTTTTTTTATGTGAGAAAGTATAAATTTCGAAGTTCTTTAAGGAAGATAAGTGTGAGCCGGACGTTGTATAAAATTGAGCTAATACAACACTCGCAGGTTTATTATCCGTCATGAAAACATACAAGAAAAAAGAAGAAAAAAAACCTACAACAAGAAAGAACGAATACTTAAATATACAATACTGAAACAGAACGGAACAAATACGATGCACAACTATACACAACCCGCACGCCGGTATTTTAATATAGCAACACGATAACACATAAATAAAAACATACCAAACATGAAGACCCTAAATATTCAAATGGTACAGTTCTTTCGAATTATGATCACCACCATAGACCTGAGCAAAATGAATAAGATGTCGTTCGTCCAGAGACGATACGACGAGTGCCTAGGGCTTTTATTGGGAGCCAGAAGCTCGACGTTATCGTCCCCTTCATGCACTCGCTCTCAGGCTCACTCATGACAAACACGCACCTGGGTCACCTACTCCCTCCCTAAGTATAAATGTCTCCTGACATTTAACAAATTTGTGCCTTCAACGTAAAAACAAAACAAAAACGACTGGAATAAATAATCAGTCATTACTATGCATCGTGTCTTCAAAAATAAATAAAATTAATCAATACATGATCGGTATCCTCAAATGATATCTAGATTTATACGTAAAGTTCATCTTCTTTCGTTTAAAAATGGACACCGTACAAGAACGGTTTTCTATTACTACGTATTCCATTTTTTCTTTTTCGTACTGTAATGAGTCGACTAGTGTGGAATAAAGAAGGGAAAAGTATTTAAAATTGTATAAAAGGGAAGAAATAAAACGATACTTAGAAGAAAACATGTGAAATACAGAGTGATAAATGTCACTAGACCACATTATTAGCTTTATCATATTGCGGAAATGGGAGTTAGATGGCTGTCCCAAGGACAAACTGAGGCGACCGACCCTAGCTGACCAGGGCGGTACTGAAGCTGGGGTAAAATCGTTTGTTATGTAAAATAAAAAGATAAAGTGTTATGTGAATCGCACTGCTGTCAGTACTTGACATCTTTAAACTTGTTCTCGATACGCTACTGGCGTGGAGCAAGGTCGATAATACACAACTTGGAGGTTGTGAAAAATAATGATACCCTTCCCAAAGATAAACTGAGGTGGCCGCCCTAGCTGGCCTAGGCGGTATCAAACCCGGGACCAAATAGTTTGGTATCTATTTTTTTTTTAAAGTCTGTCAATAAATATGCATAAAAAGAAAAAAAGGAAAAGTGTTATTTGCGTCACACTGCTGTAAATTCTTTACATCTATAACCTTTATCTCTATACGATAATAACGAGAGGTAAGGCCATTGTGAAAAGGCCTTTACACCTGCAATTGCTGCATGTGGTATGTACTTTCCAACACATATAGTGCATGTCATTCTGGTCATGTAGGCGCAGTTGGACATTTTAAATTAAATATTAATTGTTTTTCTAAAATTGTATGCTAGCACAGTTTAACCAAAGCCTATTCAATCATGATTACTGAATACTATCCACCATAACTGTCAAGAAATTTCCAGACAATTTATTGTATCGCTATGGAGTTGTACAATGGTGGCCATACTAAACTAAATCAAGAAAAGAGCATGTCGGGTCTAATCATCACAATATAGGGTAGTAAGCTTTTCAATCTGCGTAACTTTTACAGCATGTGACAGTCTATAGAGTTTATACTGGATCACACCATTAAGTTGAACGCGTCAAAAAGTTTCAGCGTACTTTAACGTTGGATTTTACGGTATGTGTTTGTCGGGGTATGTACATAATTACCTTTCAAAGGAACATGGATATATGAGAATCAAATAATGTGAATAATCTTCATTAAAAGGTATGTTTTTATTTATTTATTAATATTACACCCATTACGGAAATAGCTACTACTGAACGCACACATGACCTATATTGCTTGTACTTTAAAAATACCCCGTATCGCTCTAATTTGAACAACATAAAACAGGAAAACGTAACCCTCTCCCCCATCACAATATATTAAAATAAAATATATTACCTGTCAAATAATTGTCCTACTAAGCGTACATCATATATGATTATGCATGAAGATAATACACAATCTCCTGTTATGGGTATATTAACCAGATCTAGCAATACCTCTGCCTAAAATGCCAATTCATTTTCTATAATAATTTTGCATGACTGCATCATATATCAACGACTTGTTCAAATATTCATCATCTCAGTAAATATTTTTGTGTGCCAGCACTGTACATGATCATATTGTAAACTGTACATGTACTGCCTTATACATGATCATATTGCAAACTGTACATGTACTGCCGTGTAAACGATCATATTGCAAACTGTCTTTGCTTACATTCTGCTTCGAGTAAAGAAATAAGTAACTGCGTCCATTTTCTTCATGATTAATGTAATGGTAATGTATTTTCGTAATTTTTCCTCATCATTGTGATGAAAGTGTTTATTTTCAATTGTTCTTCAGCTCGCAATGCAATAGTGAAATGTATACTATTACAACTGTTTAAAATCGGGCGCCATTTTTACTACATTCCCACTAGAACGAGCTCATGTAAATGTTTTGGAATTATTCAATAGTTGGCAATATTCTTGAAAGTTGTAACATTGACTATCCCCAGTGTGTTCCCAAGGCCTATAAATAGGGGTGAGATCTGACGTTCTGGCAGTTGTGGTTCAGCTTGGTTCCTGCGAAGATCTACAGTTTAAGTCATACAGGTCCTGTATGAGCATTTACTAATATAAATTTAAAAAATAATGTTAGTTAAAATTTTTATTCGTAATACACTTCTAACAATGTTTTATCAATCGTGATTTCTTTTAGTGATCTTCACAACAGTTGTTATAACAAAATGTCCTGAGCCAAATTATCGATCGATATGGACCTTTGGGCGTTACAGAGGCAGTTCGGCGTTAGACCGAGTCAAGAAAGTTTATGTTGGATTGATCTATTACTAGTAAAGGGGGAATGTAGGTACAATCACGTGGAAAAAAGAAGTAGCGTGCTGATATCATTGATCTTTTGTAGGGATACTCAACAATGAATGGGATAGAGGAGTAATATACAATATTTGTAATCCGTGGCAGAGGGGGTGACACTAAAATGGCTGTGTATACAAATTTTGAATTTTTGTGCAGGAAGGAGGCCCATGGGGGTGACACCATGAGTTACCACACATGACTGTCTATACAAGTTTTGAATTTTTGTGCAGGAAGGAGGTCCATGGGGGTGACACCATGAGTTACCGCACTGGGTGTCACCAACCCTATCAATGCCACTGTTTGCAAGTAAGTTTTATTTTTTACTTGTGCATATGACATTTCTTCAAAATTATAATTTAGGTTAATGTAAAATTTAACTAAAAAAATTGAATTTTTGACAACCGCGTTTCTACCGTCTTTTAGTAGCAGAGAGGGTGAACAGACCTTTTGCTGAAACGTCATTTTTGAAAATAAATTTTCCTACGAAAACGAAAAAAAATAAGGTCACTAACGCTAAACCGAAGCTTCTAACTTACAGAGAGTTTCTCTAATTGGGTTAGTTTATTTGTCATTTTATTTTTGTCGTAAGTGTTTTTCTAACTTTGCATGTGTTTTTTTTTTTTTTACCCACCGGACATTTCATTGAGGTCGTACCCTCTCTGTTGCGATAATTAAATCATTACTATATCAATAATGGAATCTTACACTAGTAGACTAGCTAGAGAAAGATTAGAAGCAATTAGAAAATATTTCACTGTTCGTGACGCTGTCAAACAAAAATGACAAGAACGTCAAGAAGCACTGGTTGAATATGCAGAAGGTACATAAAAATTACTTAAATCAATTATCGAACCAGCCAAGAATTTTTGTACAGCACTGATGCGGCTCAAAAAGCACTCGAGACCTTGCCTTTTGATATTGCTGGCCGTCTTCAAATAGCTCAACCACCACCCCAGCAACATCCTCAACCACAACCTGAAGAACCACAACCTCTGCCAAGAGGTAGAACTATCATTACAGATAAATTCAAGCCGAAGGTATTGCCGCTATCAAGGACCCAAACCAAATAATTGATATTGCCGCGTTTGGATATCATGATAGAGATAAGTATGTAAAACCCGAATATATTAAAACTTTAAAAAGTGCTGATTGGAGAAGAGATGTATATCGCATCGCTACTGATACTCCAAACATCAGATCTGAGGAAGATGTTAACAATTTTGACATTTTTAACAAAACAGTAGATGAGCATATTAGACCAGCAATACTGTAAAGGAGACAAAATGAAGAAGAAATAAAGTTGCAACTTGAAAATGCAAACGTAAGGGAGCAAAGAGAAAAAGAAATGATGTCGAAACTTAAAGAGGTTGAACGAGATGGGAAACAAAAGGAAGAAGATACGATACATAAAATTAGACGATTGAAGAAATTAAGTTATTCACCAAGTATAGAAGAAGCAGAATAATAAAAAACAAATAAGAAAGATGAAACAACTGGAAGTGGTTTAGTTACTTAATGAATCTGTCCTGACAGTGTTCTTGCCGATGTTGATCGCTTAGAAATTCCGATCGGAGGAAAACGCGCAGGAAATAAGTCTCCAGAAATTATTAATGAAATATCTGATATGTGTCGAAGATTATTTACAGGCGGTGTTATGGATCATAACATGTACCATTCTCTCATCGATGAAATTGTTGATGATTATCATATTTATTAAATAAATAAATAATAATTAAAATGCTCAACGTGGGCCTGTATTTGTTAGGGTAGTAAACTCACGATTCCCAACTTGCAAAGCGATTTATGGACCTGAACTCGGTGATGTTGATCTAGGTTTATTTAGAATGATAACCCCAAACCAATACCGATTGCAAAACAACTAGGAATGAAATCTATTGATTTTTTCGTGAAGAAAGTCCTAACGTAGTTAGTAATGTTACCGGTAAAGCATTCTCGGCAATCAAGAGCAGACTAGAACGATAAATTTGACGAAAACCGCAGTCATCAAAATTACCCAGCACCGAAGTTATGGCTGCAAAAATTAGTAAAATAATAAATCAAGCTGCAATACAAAACTAACAGACTTTGCTAATATACCCCAGTCAGAAAAAGAAACAAAAATAAAGGCAAGTTTAATAGCAGGAAGTGATCTTCGTGTTAGACGATAATAATTATAATAAAATGTTCAAACGTGTATCCGATGAGCGTTCGATGTTGACGCACCAATTCTTAAAGATGAATCCATACACGATAATCAGTTCAAGTACAAGTATATATTTTTACCTCCTGAAGCGTTTATCGAAGTAGAAGGTAGACCTTTGAAAGCAGATGATACAGAGTGCGGACTTTTAGATCGACCTGAATTTGTTAATAATGGTGTCGTGGCATTATTTAACAGTGCTATATACATGATTGACGGAAATAATTTGAATCGTGTCTCGAAAATGTTGATATTGCTACGACGACATTGGGTCTGGCAAGATACAGCGATGATTACTCGAGGCCAGCTGGTCCGTCAATGATGTTTGCAAATGATACCACTGATAACACAGAGGGTAGCAGCGCGAGACTAAATGCAATTGGGGCACAGCTGCATCGATGAATGACAATTTCAATTTAGGATTCGCAGCACGCAGACAAATATTAAATGGAGAAGAATATTTTTCATATGTGATTCCACTATCACATATCTTTGGATATTGAAGAAATGTCAGAAAAGTTATATTTGCAGCTAAACACGCTGTGGTGCTTGTGAGAAAAGCCATGACAATTATGCAATCTGGCAACCTAACGCAGTTGATACTGGTAAAGTAATATTAACAAAACTGTCACTGTGGATCCTGAAGAAGAAAAACTACTTGCTTTTATGAATTCAGGTGGTAAATCATCGTTTTATCATGGTTGACAATGACTACAGATAGCGTTCAAAGTAACGAGGCTGGTTCATTTACATGGCAAATTCATCACAGCAAGGAGTTTCTGCACCACGACATATATTCATCGTATTTCAGGAAAATCCAAGAATAGATTCACAGGAACGAAATCCAATGGTATTTGACAGACATGGAGTTTCTGAAGTTGCTTTGAAGATAAACGGACATCAAGAACCATCTGAAGATGTTTGTTAAATTTTGATCAAAATCATTTGCATGTGTTTATCATCTGGTGATAACATTTATGGGGCGTAATCAAAATGTTGAAACTGGTTTACAAATATCTCAGCGGGATTTCACAACATTATCACCGATCTATTACTTTTCGTTGGAACATTTAGATTTATTCAGGCAATCTATCGTTGATATACTCTTCCGAGCTCGTGTAACTCGACTGCCCGCTGGTGGCTATAGAGCAATCGCTGTTATCCTCATCGACAACCAAAAAAATGTTACTTGAAGATGTTGGTGGACAAATGAGAGTTATTGACGCTTCAGTAGAAACCATGTTAATTAAATCGCTCATGATATTTAGAATGTCATATAGTCACGTTAATGTCACTGACTTCCGGTCAGATGAAAAAATTACAATAAAAACTTGCAAGTAAATGCGGAACAACAAATCACGTTAAAAAAAGATCAAATTTCTAGTGGCGGTCCAAATAAATTATCATTAACCAAGACTCAAATTAAACATTTTAATGAAGCTTTAGAATAAAAAACTGGAGTTCAACTTCATCTTTCTCAAGTTCCATTAAAGAATCAATTAAAACGGTATATTTCCACTTCTTGTGACTATACCAGCGTTAATAGCCGCTGCAGCTCCATCTGTAGCAAAAGCAGCTGCAGTTGATGTTGTTGCATCCGCCGATGGAATGGCATTAAAAAAGGAACAGGACAGGGATTTAAAAAAGGGGGAAAGGCCTAAGGCTACCAGTAACCCCTTATCGATATGGAAAAGGTCTGAGACTTCCAGGAACACTTCGTTGATACTTCCAATGTTAAATATTGATTTACTCGAAGCTGCTAAAAAAATTAAATACCAAACATTCTAGAGATTTTGTATGCGTGGTCAGTTACCTTTTTAACCAAACAATGTTGAAATAGGCATTATTAATCTCTATAATAGTTCTGATCCAGGAACTCATTAGGTGGCATACGCAAATGATCGACGTGGAATTGTTTACTTCGATTCGTATGGGTTAGCTACACCAAAATAATCTATAAATTAAGTAAACACAATAAAAACTCCAATTTGGTATTCAACATTACCAACACAAACAATAACCGATCCGCCAATATGTGGTCGTGAAGTAATTAATGTATTAAATGCAATATCTTCATCAACAATACCACCTCTTAAAGTCTTGAACGATTATACAAGCAGCCGTTAATCGTTTTAAACAGATCCTAAAGTATAATGGTCAATATTTACGGAAGATCTTCTATCCAAGACAAAAACAAGAAGATGATATTGATTTGTTAAATTACGCGACTAAAGATGAACTCGCTGATATTATGGACTCCCTGGAGTCGACCGAGATGAAGTTGTTGTTTTTCAGGATAAGTACGGTGTTTAAAGACGAGTAATATTAAATGGAATGACATAGTTCGTAGAGTTCTCGGCGCTACCACGGATAACATTCCAGTATTTACTGACGGCGGTAGAATCAGAGACTAAAATATATAAATCGCAAGTATTAGAAATGAAATTTCAAGAAGTGTTCCTAATCGTTTACGATCTACCGGCGATACAATGACAGGTGAACACAGCATGAATGGAAATAAAATAGTTGTTTTAAGAGATCTGATGAAGTCGCCGAAAGAAAAAGTATATGTAAACAATGACTAAAATTCAGTAGATACTAAATTAACCACTCTACGAGCTGAGTATGACGTTTATGTAAATATGTTTACAAATCTTCGTAGAAATTTTAGAAAAACTAATGAAATCTCAGAGGAATTCTTTGGAAATCCGTTGCTTGGTTACGTAAAACTATCTGAAATTAACACAAATCTGCTATATCAGATATTGAAACTATTAGAAAAAAATCGACATGTTATAAGTGAAATTCCTGACCTCGTTAAAAAATTTAATCTGATTAAAATTCCCCACAAACATATTACGAACATAGTATACACAGTGTCATCAGGATTCTCAATATGGTCACAGCAAAATAACACTAAAAACATACCATAGAAGCCACTGGTATGTATAGGATGCCCGTGTTCAGAGGTGCAAAATTTAGTATATTTACCACGTATCCCGATAATTTTTTCTAGAACCGTGTCTGTTGTGTTAAATAAAGGAGACGAATAAACGTTTATGCTGGAATCATTTCATAAAATATTAACCGCAGCGTCTTACTGGTGGTGTCTGGAAATAATGGCTGAAACACCTCAATTGATTACTAAATGAATATAATGAACCTTCCAATCAACGTTCAACGTTTTAGATACAATCAAGCACGTGAATGGCAAACAAACATAAAATATATCGTTGATGAGTATACAGTAAAAGTATAAAAAAATATCGCAGACGTGTAGTTATCGTTGACATAATTGTTTATTCAGCGTCTGCTGTTATTGCTGGAACCAGCGTATTGTTGTCAAAAATAACAATGCCATCACCAGCAGCTGAAATAATTTGTGTCTCAGCTGCAACAACAATTACTGGTATTCTTAATATCATCGCAAAATAATATGGACGTGTACAAATTCAAAATTGCATGATTATATAACACAATTACATACAGCGACGTTAGCATACTCCAAATTGTCCTCGTTATTATCAACAAGTCTTAGTGATGGAAACATATCAGATTTGGAGTTCACGGAGATGATTAAAATCTACAAGTAATGACTTTGATAGAACCCACGCCTGATTTAGAAACTCTTGATTTAAATAAGAATGTCAACTCCGAACGAGCTACTTCAGCAGATTGTCGTTAATACAACTCCGTCAAAAACTACGATGATATAAGTGAGTTTAACTAATCCAGAATTTAATGTTAATTTTCCAACTGCAATTCCAGTAAAAGAAATCGCACTATCACAATTACGAGTATACTACAGTTGACCAAATATCAGATCAAAATCATTCGGTGGATTCCAGGCGAATAATTATCTTGTATTTGCAAATAAAAATAACGATGATGAAACACCAGACTGGAATGTTGTTGGAATATCAACAGGTAGTATCAAATCGAACAGACCAATGATGAATTCCAGCGCAGAATAAAATCAATAATCGGAAGAGAATCCAAAATGGCTATGACAGTTTACGAACCAACTTTATCTTCTGCAATTGAAATATATTCTCCAGATTACGTTGTAGATATTTATCAATCGTCAATCAGATCTGTTTTAGGATGGGCAGAAATAACATCCGAGTATAAAGGACTGCCAGAATCTCAATGAGATGATTTATCCACTAACGATTAAAAAAAAACAACCTCCAGAATATCGAAAAACTCATCCTTGACACATAGCAGATATATCTTATTATATTACTAAGTTTGAATGCACAAGAGATCCTAGGTTATTGACGATGTACAAGATGTAGACGAGGAATATAAACGCTTCGTCAGCGAAAAAAAGTCAAATCATTTTCCGG
The DNA here is from genome assembly GCA_028554795.2 of Sinohyriopsis cumingii. NCBI lineage: Eukaryota > Metazoa > Mollusca > Bivalvia > Unionida > Unionidae > Sinohyriopsis > Sinohyriopsis cumingii. The sequence continues at coordinate 29,188,448 of CM068841.1, read as the reverse complement.
CGTCATAAGCCTGAATATAAGAAAGCAAGTAATAAATTACGAAATGTATTTTCCAGTGCCACACAACATTACAGCGATGATATAAAGCAACAGATCATTGATTCAAAACAACATCTAATCCAGGTTGAATCAGACCTCGGGTTTATCAATAAACAGATTGTTATAAGTTTGGTGATCATGTAACGTATCAAATTCCTTCATATCCATGCGTAAAGCATTTAAACATTTATTTATGAGACACTACACGATCACAGAAGAACAATCACCAGAATGTGTTCTACCAGGATTTAAAACCGACGAAAAAAAAAATCATTAAGCGATCTTATCAATGAAAACGTTCCTAAAAATGTTGAGTCATGGAGAAAAATCCGCCTCAAAGTATTCTCAATTATAACAATGATCCATACGGAGGCGGGCGTCATATTTCACCGGGAATTGTAAATATAACTTCAACTATTGCAGTCAATCATGTATGTGACGTAATTGATGGCAGCTATCAAATATATCTTGAAAAATCTGGACAAGTTCAACAAGGATATATTTTATGTACATTTACGCCGGAAGTAACTACTAGATATTTGATTGTACAAGACCCGATCAATCCGGTTTATCTACGATGTCATAATAATTATTGTCAAGAATACATTTTAAACTTACTTACCAGAGCGGACACTCGATTGACTTTAGAAATGAAAATTTAAATATTAATATATACCTAAAATCCTATCGATTTTTAACATTGTAGAATTTTTTTTACAATTAATTATTTAATCAAGAGGTATTATATAATGTACCAACATGTGACGGTTTTCATACACTCCAAAGACGTACATGAAAACGCCATCAGAACAATAATGACACAGACCCAGTCCGTGCAGAACAGTTTAGTGTTAATATAATTACTGATGAAAACGTCAGCAAAGACCTTTTGTTGACGCAGGAACATATAAATGAACTGCTGAGACAGCAAGTTATTATGATCACATGTGATAGAGATCAGATTCTCAATTATATGCATTCCTGTACCATGGACGGGAGGTAACCCTAATTGTAACACAATAGCCCTTACTTATGGCAACAAACAAGACCAGGTATAAGGACAAAACATATTAGCAGAGCTAGACGAAAAATACATAGGGTACACCAAAATATACACCGATGGCTCAAAAATTTCAAAACGGTACAAAACTGCTGCGGCAGCAGTAATCCCTAACACCAACACAGAATTCGGAGCTAGATTACCCGACACCTACCCCATTTACACAGCCGAATTCTGGGCCATTATTGAAGCTCTAAAATGGATCCAACTAACAAACACTAGACAAGCAGTTATCATTAGAGACTATCTTAGTGTCATCAACTCGATTAAATCAAACCCCTCTATCACAAGCAGCAACTTCCCGAAGGAAGCCAACCACTTAAACAGCTGTTAAATAACAAACATCTAATAGAGTTCAAGAGGGTGCCCTTGTATATCGGACTAGCAGATAACGATAAAACAGACCAAGTAGCTAAACAATATCTCCATGAATATGACTCCAAAGCCTTATACTGCAGCGTCCAAGAATTGTATAGCATCATGCAAATTAAAATCGACAATAAGTGGCAACAACAATAGGGTATCAGCAAAAAGGGCCGCAAGCTATACTCCTTACTAAATAAGGCCGCAAGATATACCAACCCACTACAACTCGTTAGAAGTCAGGATCAAAACTTATCAATAGGATACTCATAGGCAAAACTAAATGAGCCAGCAGCTTTGCGAAATATTTCACAATCAACATAACTCAAATGACAAATGCCCACACTGTCCACTCTAAGAAGATTTAGAACATGTTTTTAATACCTGCCATAAGTTTGGAACCCAAAGAACTAGGTTTAGGACTAAACAACATAAAGTAGGGTCACCGCCATCCTATCCAGATTTCCTCAAAGAACAAAGCCTAAATAAAGACATTACTTACAAAATTATTATAAACTTCCTCACCGACATTGGGGAAAAAAGGGAGGATTTAAACAAAAGTGTATGACCCGCTAAACAATAAATAAATACCATTCAATTAATTACAACTAGGGGACAGGCTAACAAACTAAATGTAAGGAACAATAAGACCAGATCTCTTTGACATGTCTTAACGCTCCGAGTATTCGGCAAAGATGTCTGTCTTATCAAAATAGATTTAGCCTGAAAATTACATCACATAAATAACTATATCCACAAGCTAGGGTAATAATCAAAATAAAATAAGTCCAAGTCTACTAAAACTAGTAGACAGGCTAACAAATTTAAAATTAGGGAATAAATAAGAACAGATGTCTTTGACAAGTCTTAGCGACCCGAGTATTCGGCAAAGATATATGTCTGATCGAAATAGATTTAGCCTGAAAATAAAATAACATCACTAAAATAAAACAAAATAAGAACAATTATCATAACTATTAGACAGGCTAATAAGCTTAAAATTAGGGAATACATAAGATCAGATGTCTTCGACATGTCTTAGCACACCGAGTATTCGGCAAAGATATCTGTCTTAATCAAATAGACTTAGCCTGAAAATAAAATAACAACATACTAATAGCTTCATTGAAAAACTCGAAAATAAATCAAACATAAAGATGGATTAGCCCAACCCTAAACCCACACATATAGAAACAAATAAACTGGAATAACCCGTAAGCTACATTTTTCAAAAAAATTCTTTTCTTGTATTTTTTTTTAAATTTAAAAAAAAAACTATTTTTCTAGGGCACCCCAATCCTTCAAAATGAAATTAAGGACACTAACATCTTTTCCTACCGCAAGATGACCGTACATTAATTTTAGTAGAATAAACGCAACTGCACTACGGCACAGCCTCCCTTCAAGGCACTAGAACAATTAGAACACCTAGATAAGACCCCAAAAACTAGAATATATAAGGTGGTCTCAAAAGCATAAGACCATCAGGCCCCGCTGCACAAGGCGGCAAAGTTTATCAAGATAGGAAAACTTACTATAACCCTAAAATTAATACCTATAAAGTGGTGCAAGCCTCAAGGAACATCATGCCCGACCACATACAGCGGCGCATCATTAAGCGTAGGAAAGTTTAAATAACCATACACAAAAGAGTGAACCCAAACCATGAACCACCCCACCCGGATCAAACTCAACAAATAAAGTTTAAATAGCCCTATAGACTATCACTAAGCGGTCACTGGTGCGGTACTATATTTATTTTAAAAAACTGCACATATATATCTCCAAAAATCCGTCAAACGGCAGTTCATTAACATTTTGGCAAGGGAGTCAAAAAATGTATACCCTGGATAAACCAGTCATATTGACCCAAGACCTGACGACTCAATTAAATAGTGCCTTTCATGCACAGGAATTTCTGAGGGATGGAGCTTAATTCCTGCCCCCGGGATCAATTAAATAGTCCGCTTATGGACATTAAGCAGACGTACATGCCCGTATGGGCAAAAGGTCTATAATTTTAATGATGATGATGGCGATGACCTCCGAAGTTGAAGCGCTTTGATTTAGTGCAAAACAACGCACCTCCGAAAATGAAGATTTGACAAAACGAAAGTGTACCAATAAGCATCAGCATTTTTTTTTTTAAAAAGTGTGCTTACTTTAAAATTACCTCCAAGAGATGTAGTTTGATAAAGCAAGTTTATAATGAAATGTTAAAACTTGTAATAACTGACATAGAATATGCCATACGAAAAGCTACATAATCAATTTAGTAGTTGGCAAATTGCAAGATACAAGGACGCAGAAGGAAAGTAGATCTAGGCATTTTCAAGCAGTCATTTACAGCTTGCATCAATTAACAGTAGAAAATTTATGAATAGAATTATGAATGTAGCACTTGCAACTGCCACGTACAATCGGCACCAATGAAGAATACAATATACATTGATAGAATTCTGAAAGTAGCACTTTCAAGCAGCCATCTACAATGGATAATCAAGGAAGATTAGAAAATACATGCAAAGAATTAGTGCGGTAATCCCTCTCCATATAAGTATGGGGGCCCAGAGTGGCCGAGTGGTCTAAAGCGCTCTCCGTTACGGATCATTGCCATCTCACCTCTTTTCTGCGAGTCTCGGATTCAGCCAGTGTGGGTATGTGAGAAAGCCTGCCGGTAGCTTCTCGTGGGTCGGTGGTTCTTTCCAGGGTTTACCCGGGTTCTTCCTCCACCGTTAATACTGGCCGCCATGTATAGCCTATCGTGTGCTGAAAAATAGCGTGAAACCCCACAACAACAACAACAATATAAGTATGGTATCATTACATTCCTTTACTGATAAGTTCATTGCTAATCTTAACAAAACTTTCTGAATCCCTGAAGAGATATTTGTGGCATGTGCATCTTTCCATTTCTAATATTGTACCACTCCAACACAATTATGAATGATCAGATATTGAATGTGTGGCAGATATGACAATCGGACCACGACACGATGCACGCTTGCTTCCTAAGGGATAAAACGGTATATGCATTTCCTTAGGCGTTGTTGAATATGGGGTTTTGATAATATCAAAACATAAATCCGTAGTTGGTTCACAGAAAATGTACAGAGCTTAAAAACTGGCTTTGCTTTTTATATTCCAATTACTCTCTCTCTCTCTCTCTCTCTCTCTCTCTCTCACACACACACACACACACACACACACATATATATATATATATATATATATATATATATATATATATATATATATATATACATATATATATATACATATATATATATATATATATATATATATATATATATATATATATATATATATATATATATATATATATATATATATATATATATATAACATTTTCTGTTACATGTCTGTATTATAATAATTGGACATGCTTCCTGGATATTTTATTATTGATGGTTTTCTTTTCTAGTTTGGTTTGGGGATTTAAATTTTTTGTTTTGGGAGGGTAGGGGCCTTTCACAGTTTGAATTCAATAAAACTACTTACAACTTTATACGTATCTGACGGAGATACTTTTTTCTATACTTCGCCAAATCTGTTACTCCATGCAAATGTAAAATCATTCATGTCTTTTGAACAATATCATAATATATTTTGCAACTGGAAACAGGTCTGATATTCCAGAATATTTGTTTTGCTATACAAATTGAAGATTTAAACTGGTAGGCACGGCGGCAATATCATTTAACGAACTGGTAGACACGGTGGCAAGAGAATTTAAAGACATTTAACGAAACCGGTAGGCACGATGGTAATATAATTTAATGAAACTAACAGGTATGGTGGTAATAGAATTAAACGAAAAGAAGATACTGATTAGCATGTGGTAATGTTGACCTAAACGACATATCAGTTTTAATTGGATGAATAAACTGCACTTGTTTAAAACTATGGTATTAATGAATTCAATCTGAGAATCATCAATAAAGGGGTGTGATATTCAAGTATCTTAGTAAGTATTTTGTGTTGCCAATTAAAAAGAATATCCAATTTATCTTTTTGTTTTTCATCCTACTAATTAAAATTGTGGATGCAGAATTAAACCCTTGACGCTAACAAAAAACCGAGATTACTCGAATTTGTGTCACTACAATAAGTATGTTAGAAAATAAGATGATCAGATGTAAGTGAGAAGCTGAAAATAAGCCATTAAAATGCTCCCCACTCCATACCACAGCTTAGTTAATGTCGGTATATGACAATGGTATTGGACAGAAGGAAAGAAAAATATATAAATGTGAACAAAATGAAATTGACATTTTGCCTGATTTTTAAGATCGGGATTTTAGCACATTCAACTAGACTAAAGCTGTTCAAAACAATGTACACAAAAAAACAATAACCACACCAAAAACAATAACCACATCAAAAACAATAACCACACAAAAAACAATAACCACACAAAAATTAAACCCAAAACAGAATAACTAATAACTACTGTAATTGCCTGAAACTTTAAACAGGACAAACGCACGTAAAAACACATTAATTTAACTACACCAGTCTACTTTAAGGGCATATTGCTTAGTCGTCCTCACAAGGTTTTGTAAAAGAAAAAAGTCTGAAAATCTAATCTCTCTCTCTCTCTCTCTCGTCGCGATAATTGCAATCACCGGTTCAATTCTTCTACAATTTCACCGGCTGCCCAACTGCAATGATTCCCCCATGGAACGCACATGTATGTTGAAGGGCGCTAGTATGCAGTAGTTTACATATATCTCATATAAAACAAAAATTGATTACAATGTTTCTGATGATAGAAAGAACGGAATTTGGACTAATATACATTAGCAATGCAGGTCGTTCCTTCTTTTATTGATTATGCTTTACACTGATACAGCATATGGAGTAATAAATATATTATCAAACGTTCCAATAGTTTTGTGATGTCTGGTGAAAACCGACATTAATGGTGGTGTGGGGGATGGACTTTTCATCAAGGTCTTACAATCTTTCAGAGTGGGTAGAGCTGTTTCGTCTAAAGCTTTCTGGTGAAAGAGTTCCAGTCGTTGTAAGAGTTGACCGTACTTTTGCGATTTTTCTGTTTCAAACAAATCGTGGCGATCCATCAACGACTACAAATCGTGTTGTATCTGGGACATCTGGTTCAAACTGGGATTCGCAGGCAAATGCGAGGTTCGTTTTTTTTTTTTTTTGGCCAACGATGGTATTCTATCCATCGTTTGTAAGGCACTAAAGCTAGTTTTAGTCCTTCCATTCGATGTCAAGGGTTACGTCTGAGATCTTGGGACTCCAGAGGGTCTTTTTATCTTGCTCCCACGAGTTTTCACAACATGTTTCCAAAGACTCCTTTCAGCAAAGGTCCTAACAAGTGTGGCAAAATTCCTCCACGTTGGACCAACATCTTCTTCTTTTGACGAATGGAGATTTTCTTTTGAACCATTTGCCTAAGCATTGTTTCTGGTGTTTCGACAAAGGGATCTTACCTTTCAAGACGTTCAAACAACTTTCTCACACGGTATCGACGACATCTTTGGAGGCTGATTGAATGACTTTTTTTTCGCATGGACGGAGAAGCGTTGGACAGGACAAACATATCCCCCAATTTGACTAAACGAGGAGGCAGTCCTTTCCTTTTCTTTCCTTTGGGTTTAGAAGAGGGATGCTTTCTGGGGGGGTGACATCTTTGGATCTTCAGGAGCAAGAAAACACTGATACTCATGCTTTGTCTCAGACCTTTTTTTATATTGGAACGCGTCGTCAATGATTGTCTTTACGTCGTAACAACTTGATAACAGACATCACGCGTTTTGCAAGGGATCGTAACGAATTAAATCGAGTCAGTTCTTGCTTGGACAAATCCAGTAAACTCTGTACCATGCCCGCTCTCTCTTGGAGCAGCTACATTGTGAGTAGCTGCCACGGCAGTTAAAGAGGAGGAGGGTGTCACCACTGAAGGAGAAGTTCTTGGAGACACGGGCTTTCATGGTGTCATCAACGGAGAAGTGGATGGACCTGAGGCTACCAGAGACGCAGTCACCGTCGCTGCAGGTCGTGGTTTGCGAATGTCAGGTTGCGTCCTGGCTGAAATGCCTGTCTTGCGACTAGGGCTTTCCTTTTTCTGGGGACCTCTCTGTTTCTTTTCTATGGCATTTTCTTTTTCTGAGATTTTGACCTGGTCTTGACCTGTTGCTCTTTTTCTTCTTGGGGCTTCGTTTGACTTTTTCTTGGGGAGAACTTTGGGAGCATTAGGATCCCATCTTAAGAGGGAGCGAATGATGACGCCTCCTAGAGTACCGCTTCCTCCAGTTTTCAAAATGATTTGTTTTTTGGCTTGAGTGTCGATGCGGGGATTGGCCAGTTGGATCAAAGCTACTTTGTTTCTATCAAAAAAGCGTTTGGTTTGATGAGGAATCGGAATGATACTTTGCAGTAATTGACGTGATGTCACCGTAAACCATCGCTAGACTTATTTGAGACTGGCTTCTAAGACACTAGCACGTATTTGTGGATTTTTTCGCGACTGATTCCAAACAAGGCACGAATCAATTTGACTAGAAGATGAGATTGAAGGCACGTCATGTTGGCGATGTGTGAGACAGACGAAAAGTCTCCGAGGTTTTTATAGATTTTTTGGCGGGGTAAAGTCGAGAACGGAGACATGTACAGGACAGGCCCTCCGTCTTGGCACTAGTGGTGAAACAAATGGGTACGAAATCGGAAATAATCGGGGATAGTGGGTTTCAAATCGACGAGTAAAAAGGCGTGTGGAGTTTGAGTGGCATCGTCGTACGCCTGAGTTAGCCAAGGCTTTCCTAACTGTTTTGCTAAGACTTGCACTTGCGATTTATCTCGAGGGCTTTTAAACAGGACCACGTAATGAGCATTGAGACTGATGGTGTAATGAGCTTTTCTTTGTTGAATTGATGTAAATGAAACTGGCATTACGATGATGCTCTTTGCGCGTATACCAAAGTTTAATTTCTTCTTCGTCTTCTCCTAACATGTCGTCGAAATGACCAATCAGATTCCGTCGTCTTCGTTAGAAATGCCTTCCACAAACACGATGGAATCGCCTTGACTTTCTCACAAGAGAATGTACGCAGATTGCCACTCTGTGTAACACCACACGATGCGTTGAGGTGGACGATCGATCAAATTATGTTTATGTTCGATCAAACGTTTGACAAATTCGGTTTTGCCTGAACTACTAGGTCCAGCAATGAGCATGTTAAAGGGATGGCGATGATACAAAGCCTCCCAACTGGCACGATCTAAGTGTTCGTCGATGACTTTGAAAGTGGAGGAAGAGGGAGCAGAGACAGTAGAGGTAACCATAGTGTCAGGAATGTCACTTATGACACAATAACAGACAAGACAAGACTTTATATTTCTTTTCAGGACACGTTTATTGGTGTTTTAAAAATGAACACGAAAGACAAAACTAGATAAAAGCCAAAACCTTAAGTACAACGATAAAATCCACATGAAAACGATCAAAGTGGAATAGAAACAAGTTTCTGTACAACATGTTTTGGGTAATGTTTTGACAGGTACAGAGGGTCACACAAATGTCCTCCCGAAAGAGCCTTTCAGGAATGTCCATGACGGGTTCTTCTGGTATTGTCACTTACACAGGTTGAAAAGTTACTTTTTTCCTTGGACGTTGAAATGTTGGATCACAACTCTCGAGCATAATGACCCACTTCTTGGGTCCAAGCCTCAAAACCCCATATTTTCCAATGACACACATCTGTAAAATGGGGGCTGTAAGTCACAAGCTACATACGCATCTTCATACATCTCTTCGGTAGCTAAAAGTTGAAGAATCTTTTTCACATGTAGTGGTCGAGAAGTATCCAGATGAAAACGCAAGGATTTGAGCAAAATGAGTTTCTCGTGACCATTTAAGTCCATTTGGGTGGTAAGTACTGTTCGTGAAGGGTCCACAAGGAATCGGCTGGTAAACGAAATCCCAGAAAACAAGTCATTAAGACACACACTTGTCGACCGAAATTCAACAGAAACAGTTCTTGTAATAAGTGATGATAATCATCCACGGTTTCAATACTGTCATTGAGTTCCTTCCACGGAATATGTTACATCACTTGTGATAAAAGCCTTGGAATGGCAGCCTGTTTGTATACCCTCTTTTATCGGAAGCAATAAATGTTCTTTCTACCCAGAGATCTTCGTACTCCAGTAGGGAATCTAAATGATCTAAACACTAACCTACAGTTCAGAGTTCGTTTAGAAGTTTCGACTTCCACTAAGCAAATTTTGCATAACAGATTTTTGTAATCCTTCAACTTTTCTTCCTCAATTCGTTGCAGTAGGTGAATCTCGAAGTAACAAAAATCATGAACATGTTGATCATTCGCGACCTCGACGTTTTAACAATGTCTGACCACTGGAACACTTTCTCGCGAATCAGACCTCTTATAGCATTGAGGTACCAATGGTTCAAACACCGGTGACGTAACGGATGCAAATGTTCTTTACGTTTATTTTGACCAGTTCTCGGTAAATGCGTTATCTCAATTCCACAGACAATCCCCGAATGTTCTCTTGCAAAGTATCCATGATTAAGTCAGTCAGTATTATTGTATTTGCAATCTTCTCCTAGAGCAAAAGTAATCAACAAAGTAAGTAATTTCTGGCCACTTCTGATGTAAACGGTCTAAAGCGTTATAATAGGACGAACGTACCCTTGATCCAAAGAAATCTAACACATTTGTTAACTCCTTTCACTTTCCTCTTGTGAATTTCTCGACACAAAAGTTCTAACGTCACCCATTGAGATTTCGCTCTGGCAAGTCCATGCCAAATTTCCTTGTAGATCTTCTCTTGCAGTTCTTTAGGTAATGCTTGACTATCATTTTTAAATGGGGTTTAAATATTGGTCTCGGTGATATCCAGCGTATGACTCCTGGCCAATCATCTTTCTTCAACGACATGGTAGGTTACTTCAATGACTTGGTCCCGCTAAAGGTAGGTAGTGACAATTCGGAGACCATCGGGCATGTTGCAGGTAGGCTGAATCTTGTTGTTCCCACTGATAAAGTGAGATACCACAACTAAAGCACTTCATTTTATCCCCCTCGCCCAAGTAGAAAGATCCGGCCCTGGCTAATTCTTCAGGGGTCAGGCGTCCCAGATATTTAGGCCATTTTCCTTTGAACGATTGAAGACGATTTTCAACGTTACAGTATTCAGGCAAACGTACAGGGAACGAATATTCGTCTTTCGCAGGTTCTCGATGAGGGGAGGGTGACATCGTTAGGAATTTGCCCAGGGCTGAATGACATCCGTATGGTGGTAGACGTGAAGGTTGACATCCACATCTACCATGAAAACCAGTAAAGAGTCCCTGATAAGGAGCAGTATCGCTTTCATATCCATCAGGTTTAATACGCACAGCATCACTTTCCATGATAGGTGTAGTGGTAGTAGTGATAGCAAAGTTCCCATGATGCTTTACCGCATCACTGACGTCACAACGTACAGCATCGCTCACATCGCAAGGCTCAGCATCGCATTCCTTTTCAGAGGCCCCAAACTTGAATTGTGCCGGTCTAAACATGTTTTATGTTTCTCTGAAAGTATTCATCTTGTCCACTTGATCTTGGTATGCACAATGAACTATCGATCTTGCGTATTGTCCCTTTTTATATGTTGACCAATATCGATGTGACCGTACGGCAAAGTAAAGTGGTTGGAAGTCGCACTCGCCTCGCTTCTGGTACTCAATTTGATAGACTTTTTCCAAAGGTCGACTGACGATTTAGTAAGTGGGTAAACAACAATCTTGTTAGGTTGGTAGGTGGTCACTTTAAAGTTTCCATCCTCTCCAGACTACAAGGCTTCTTTCAATATCCCAAAGTTCACCACTAGACCGGTGCGATAATTCAGAGTCAATCCTTTCACTTTACACTCGCTGTGCACTTCTCCTTGTTTGTCCCGGTATTCGTAGCCGTAATATTTGGGACCACTACTAGCAAAACTTAAAAGCTTGTTGTCGGGGTGCTCGTCTGTCCGGGCTCCTAAACGGTCTCCTTCGATGCCATGGTGATGTTGACCCGGGCGATCAAGGTAAATGCAACTGTCCGTGTCAAAGTACAGGACGCGATCCCCTAACAGTTCTAAAGCTTCGTACAATTTTAAGTGAGCTTGGGCTGTCACGTAAGCCGCAATGATGGCATTTCCAAATTCGTCGGCTTGTACAAAGTCCAGATCTTCTTCGTAATTGACTAAAATCAAATCCTCGCGAACGACGTCCACGTGTTTCATGTATTTGGTTTTGTCGTGAATCATCTGGAAGTAGCGGGAAGGTTCTGTCAAATATTCCATCTTGGGTAAACACGGTCCTTGTGCCATTTTGCCCCACAAACAATTTAACATCACGTTGGCAAACGATCGCCTGCCTTCATTTTTCTTGATGTGGTCTAAAGTGATGCCTTCTTGTTCCCAGTATTTCTCTTTGAATGTCTTTCGGTCTTCGGGAGTGTGACACCAGGAAGGATAACCACTGGCTTCTTGTTTCAGTTTTAAAAAGGCATCCACGTAGTCTGCGAAAATGCCTTTCTGAGTTGGGTCCCCCTTGTTGTACTGTTGTGTCTTGGGAAGATGGTAAATTTCATACACTTCTAACAATTGGTATCCCATGTCCAGAACTTTGAACAATTCCACGCTAACCCACGTCCCCGTCAAGGCGCGTTCTTCCTGGGTGTGCTGACAAGGCTGGTCTTGGTTGCACGTTTCGGCGCAAGTGCGGCACAGGGGAAACATCAGTTTGCCTTGACAATGATGTGGTAACACGGGATGGTACAAGTCCGTGGGAGGCAAGACTTTACATTTAATCAAGCCTTCGTATTGTCGAATGTTGTCCAGGTTAATATATTCCGTCACCAATTGAGGGTGCAATGCAGGAAAGCAACACTATTTGCACACGTATGGATACAGTGAGCACACGTCCAAGTATTTGATTTATTCTCCTTTCTCCTCGTCGGTTTGGTACAGCAAACAATTGGCATGTGTCCTTCCTCAGTACAAACTATCCCTCGGGTTCAGTAGGTCCATCAACTTGTAACTTTCTACGATGCGTTTAAATTCGGGATCGGTTTTCAGACGGTGATCGTACTCGTGTTCCCACATGTCAACACTTCGCATCATTGCTTTTCAAATTTCAATCGCCGCTGGCAAGTGGCCTGGTACAAGTCTTCCATGGTCCGTTGTAAAAACGGATTTTTAGTGTCACGTTCACGGTAGCAGAGGGGACATCCGTGAAATAAGCAACCGTTAAACTCGTACACGATCTTGTGGTTTTCTAAGTCCCAGCCATCCACCGAATACGTTCCGATGGTCTTTTCGCCCCCTCTGTTGCCGTCTTGCTGAATCCTTTTGTCTTCCTTGTCGCACAAGTAATGTAACCAGCGTAGGGCTTTGTCGGAGTATTGACGTTTGACAAAGTTGGTCGTTTGAGGGCTGATGGCGGCCAGTATGTATTCAGGCATGAATCGTTGGCAGTACACTAAGGAACACGCTTTGGCAATGGTGCAGACTTCTTTCAAAGGATCAACCCCTCTGTGTTCCATGCACAGTTCTCGATATTTTCCACAACACCACCGTAAAATGTCAACGTCGGAACGACACTACTTTAACATTTCTCTCTGAGAGTCGAAAGGGTCCGAGGCATGGGTCTGGTACGAAACGTAGAAAGTTTCTCGTTGTTCGGTACGCATGTTGTCAGGGTCGTAATAGTGATTCTCAGGCAAATGGGGTAGAACAGCATGTTGATTGGCTTCGGTATTGAAAAAGTGAGGTAAATAACCTTTAACCATTTCTGTCATTCCAAACGTTTTAGGCATTCAACTCAAATGCATGGCCAAATAGCTCATCGAATCTTTAAACTGTACGTGTTCCACTTGCAGGGAAATGATTTTGGCTCCGTTCAAAGTCACATTAGGACGTTCGATGCCTTGTTCAGTATAGTATCTGAGAATAAACTGTCCATCGTATCCCGAAAAATTGTGGTCATCACCGTGGCATGGCGATGACAATCTCCATAACGTTCGATGTCCTCTTGACTCCACGTCTCGTCGATGGGGTCTAAGATCCATCGGGCAAAATCGGCCAGCGTGTTCGGTCCCCGAAAGATTTGTTTCACGTCCTCCGGGAATCTTGCTGCAGGGAGGGCAATAAATCAAAATAGGCTCTTGAATGCACTTCTCGCACGCTGGATGAGCCATGCAGAAATTAGGAATGTGAATGCCGGTCTCTTGCATGCATTCGAAATAGAAAAAGATGAAATTCCTTTTCTTCTTGTGGTCATCATCTTTCTCATGTTGTGGTTGGTATTTTTGAATGTAGCATCGCTGTTCCAAGTCCACGATTTGGTGACAAATGTGACATTTTTTCTTTCCTAAACATACGTGTGCCTTGGCACTATTGATACGTATGCCTTGTCCACAAGTGGGGCACCATCTCAAGATTTGACAAGCACTTTTCTGCTGTGAACCTTGTGCCTTCAAATGCTGTTGGTAACAGGTAGGGCTGACAAAAGTGCGCTGACAAGCTGGACAATGAACTCGTTCTTCTCCTTCGTCCAGACAGGGTTGAGAGGCCAAACATCCTGAGCATTTCGATCCACAATGCTTGTGTTGCTCTCGATTGTTATAGCCATAGTCAAATTTCTCACAGTATTAACCGTATCCCAAGAATGCGGTGATACTGGTAATGACATCAAAATGCTCATGGTAATGATAGACGTGAATGTATTTTCCGTCTTGGAAATCTCTGCCTCGAAATAACAGAGATCCGCGCACTTCTTGAGGATGCACTTTCAAGGTGTAGCTTGGAGCCAAGACGTCTTGCAATTTTTGCATTTCAGAAATGCCACAGGGTGTGTCTTTGGATAGCCCCACTTGATGTAACGGGAGTTCTTCCTTTTGTTGTTTGGCTCCGTCCGATCGTTGAATAGTTTTCCAGGATCTTTTCCATTCTGCTGTGTCGTTCTTGTTGGCATACCTTCGTCCCAACACGATGGCTCGGGCTAAACACATCTGGTCTTGAGGATTGTTAATTTGGACAAAGCCATTTTTGGTGCTGCTAAGGTCGTCCACCAATAACACCTTTTTGCGTTGTCCGGTCCCCTTGGGGAGAGAGACGTGAGTCATGAACAGTGTCGCTTTTGCATCTATGATGTGAAATTTTTCAATGGATTGTTGCACGTGTTGAATTTTGTCCGTGAATTTGGAATGGGTCAATTCTGCTGGGCTACTAAATTCGATCAAAACAAGGGATTTCAAACCGTCGTGATAAATAGAAAGTCTCAAGCGATCGTCTTATTTGGCTTGACATTGGTGTTTAAGTGAGATTAACAAAGAATCCTACACATCGGTGATGAAGCTCTCTGCTTTCTCCAGCGGTACGTCGGCCTTGAAATCTTTAAACTTCGCCCTATAAGTGTAAGCTGTGGTTCCAAATTTTCTAGAGGAGCGCTTTTCCGTCTCTCGAATATGATATTAATTTTCAGGGTTTACTAAGAGTGGTGACTTTGGTTAGATGACTCTATGGGTCTGGATTCTGGTTCACTCATGTCATCTTCAAAATCACTGGCATGAATTTGTGCCAAGACTTCAGCTATTGTACGAGGCAATAGATCATGTTTATGCCTCTTACGTTCTTCTTCTTTCTTCTCGAATTGATTCGATCGTTTCATCTTGACTGCAAAAAGTCAAATGACTACACGTTAAACACCATGGTCACTTTATATCCATGGCAGACCAGCGTATATATAAAGAGTGTGTGTCTTGCCTTCCACTATTCATTTCACTCTCAAACCGAGCAGTGCAATGGAAGAGCATACACAGATCGAACTTTTCATCAGACCTTTGCGAGCGGTTATCAGACAATTTTCTTCAGACAAGCCGACGGACAACTCACCATCCTTTCGCTAAACAGTCCCAGGGATTTTTGTAATGCTAATTCCCTTTGACGCTTAACCGTCCCCATACACTACCCACGTGAATTTTATTAACTTTCATAAAACAAACCCAAACAACCTACCTTGTTGTGCCAGAGCTGTTCTCTATGAAAGCTACAGTGTATCCGAACATTGCATTTTCTTCTTCCTGAAAATAGATGGGCTTTTTATCATCCACATTGAATGTATTGACTTCATCCACAATAACCCAGACGAATATAGTTAACACTAGACGATTCGCCAAACCGAGCCTTGCGTTCATGTTTAAATCTCTGTATCACATTGGAAAATTAAATATCAACAAAGATGGCAAGTGGCGTACGCCTTTTGTTGGAGTGTGTGGCGGAAACGGGCGTCCATGCATCTCACATTTTCCTTTATCCTTGTAGTACCATATATACTAATATAGGGACCCTCATATTAGAACCCATGGCTTGAGGAGCAGCAATATTTATAAAGGATGTCTGCCATTCTGACGTAATAGATAACATTATATACAGATGTTACAACATGATGTAGAAGATATATATAAAAGGTTCTGCAAATTTAAACCACACATTAGACAGAAATACAGGCGTTTCAGATAAGATACTAGCTTTCCAGCTTGATGATGCTAATCCGTGTTAAGTGGTTGGACGGAAGTGTGGAGGCTGATTACCTCATGGATTTGACTTTACTCGAATGTTGATCATGTAAATTGCGTGGGAAAGACTGATTCACTGAAGGGATGTGTTTAATACAAATGACGTTTACGTAAGTATACATACCAATGGCCTTCTGTCTATTATGTTTCTTAACTGATTATCACTCAAACTTTAACATGGATACTGTGTACTGCCACAAATCAAAATTGAAGCTGATAAGGCGGTTTTCATTGTTTTTGATTTCAGCGTTCAATGCCACAGTGACTGCTGCGTTCGATTAAGATGGCGAGATAATGAAAGAGCTCAAGAAAAATGATAACAAAGGAAGTTGAACTGCTGAGTCAACAATGAGTTGCATAATAATCAAGAAGACAAAGTGTATAATTAAGTCATGTATATCAGCATTATATCAGCATAGGACTGCACTATATCGTGGGAATAGGATTTAGCTCTCCTTCCCACTAATGACAGCCAACCATTCAACTGTAGGGACCTTTATGGACCCACAGATTGAAGCCAAACTATCAGGGTTCCTTGAATCCATAAAAGCCTGGGGGAGGTGGTACCATTCCCTTCCCCAGGAACAACTAACAGACTGCGGTGCAGTCAGAAAAAAGTTACACATGCACAATTGTGCGCACGCCACTATAATTAAACTCAAGAACAAAAATGGCTACAAGAGCAAGAATTATCTATCAACCAAATCACACTGAAAAAAAATAATAGATCCATTCGAAATAATTGCAAAAATGATCAAGCAAAAAACTTAACAACCCCAGCACACAAAAGGCGACCTATGCAGATGCAGTAAAAACTGGGGCGAAGAAAACTACACAAGAATCCAACAGAACCGTTATAGAAACAATACAAAGTCTAATGGAAACCCTGAAGGATCTGTTGAAAACTACACAAACAGAAGAAAGAATAGGAGATTCATTAGAATACAAAACAAGAACAGATGGAAGAAACAATAGAAAAGAAAAAAGGAAATCGAAAGAGGAAAAGAAACTGTGTTACACTTTCTAAACGAATTCTAAGTAATAGTGATTACATTCTTCTAGGTAAGGGATTATCATATTGTCCGAGAACCAAAGTGCATGATAATATTAATTTAGCAGAAGCATTTTTCAAATGCACAAGATCGTTAAAATTAAAAGAATTTTTCTCACAATCATGTACATCTTCACAATATGAAAATAGTTTTCATCTACAAAATAAGCCCTTTTACAATTAAAAAGAATCAACATTTACACCTTCTAGTGGACGAGATATTTATCTCGATTTTTATATTGAAGCAACTAAATAAGAAATTTTAAACAACAGTCCTAAAAGAAAACATTTTACAAACATATCTAAAGAAGAACTAAATTCTTTACGTAGCTTATCGCAAAATGAAAGTATTATTATTAAAAATGCGGATAAGTCTAGCACCATAGTAACAATGAACAAGGAGGATTATATTAAAGAAGTAGAAAGACAATTAAATGATGAAGAATGTTACACAAAACTTTCCTATAATCCTTCTGAAGAAACAAAAGAAAAAATAAGCCAATGTATTAATCAAATCTCTGTACACAATTGTTCCATATATGATGAACTAGATATCTTCCCAAATAAAATACGCACACCTCAGTTTTATATTTTACCAAAACACATAAAACGGTTGATAAGTCACTACCTTTAGGATATCCAGGTAGACCCATTATTTCTACATACAACTCAATTACAAATAATATATCGCAATATATTGATCACATTTTACAACCACTAATGAAATCATTACCTTCATACGTCAAAGATACTTTTGATTTTATTACCAAATTGAAATCTTTACCGAAACTAACTGAAAATTCATTCCTTGTTACACTTGATGTGGTTTCACTCTACACGAACATACCACACAATGATGGCATCGAAGTGTGTAATTATTATCATGAAGAAAACGAATATACATATAAACTATCAAAAGAACATATTTGTGATTTGATAAAACCTGTGCTCGAAAATAACTTTTTTCAATTTGGTAATACAAACTATCTACAAAAAATGGGAACAGCAATGGGTAGTCCTATGGCACCTGCTTATCCATCTTTATTTATGGGAGAATTAGAAAATGATTTTCTAAACAAATGCCTCTTAAAACCGGATATATGGTTATGTATTTTAGACGATATCTTCATGATTTGGAGTTATTCATTAGAAGACCTTTATTACTTTATAGACAATTTAAACAAATTACATCCAACAATAAAATTTACATTCAATGTCTCTAAAACTAAAGTTTCATTTTTGGACGTAGATGTCGTAAAAAATGAAAATAATGACATTACTACAATGGTTCGTGATAAAAACTCAAATATTCATCAATATGTTGAATATTCTTCATGCCATCCTAAATGATGTAAAAATGGGATATCATATAGCCAAGCAAAAAGATACAGAAGAATTATTTCGGATGACGGTGTTTTGAAATCATCTTTGACAGAGCTAGGTCAGCATTTTTTAAATAGAAATTACCCTATTGACATCATTAATACTGCTTTCCAAAAAGTATCTTCTCTTCCACAGCTTCAATTTTTACAATATAAAATCAAAAGTAGAAATGAAGATATCATTCCTTTTGTTATTGAATATAATCCAAGTTTGCCTAATATAGGTAAGATTATCAATAAATATTCGGATTTGTTAAACTTATCATGTAAAGCAAGTGTTAAATTGCTACACGAAGCAAACCCACACGTGCTTATAAAAGGACTAAAAATCTTAGTTAATGTCGATATATGACAACGTATTGGACAGAAAGAACGAAAAATATATCAATGTGAACAAAACGAAATTGACATTTTGCCTGACTTTTAAGATCGGGATTTTAGCAAATTTATCTAGATTAAAGCTGTTCAAAAAAATGTACACAACAAAACAATAACCACATCAAAAACAATAACCAAACAAAAAACAATAACCACACAAAAAATAAACCCCAAACGGAATAACTAATAACAACTGTAATTGCCTGAAACTTTAAACAGGACAAACGCACGTAAAAACACATTAATTTAACTACACCAGTCTACTTTAAGGGCATATTCCTTAGTCGTCCTCACAAGGTTTTGTAAAAAAAAATATGAAAATCTAATCTCTCTCTCTCTCTCGTCGCGATAATTGCAATCACCGGTTCAATTCTTCTACAATTTCACCGGCTGCCCAACTGCAATGATTCCCCCCCCATGGAACGCACATGTATGTTGAAGGGCACTAGTATGCAGTAGTTTACATATATCTCATATAAAACAAAAATTGATTACAATGTTTCTGATGATAGAAAGAACGGAATTTGGACTAATATACATTAGCAATGCAGGTCGTTCCTTCTTTTATTGATTATGCTTTACACTGATACAGCATATGGAGTAATAAATATATTATCAAACGTTCCAATAGTTTTGTGATGTCTGGTGAAAACCGACATTAATGGTGGTGTGGGGGATGGACTTTTCATCAAGGTCTTACAATCTTTCAGAGTGGGTAGAGCTGTTTCGTCTAAAGCTTTCTGGTGAAAGAGTTCCAGTCGTTGTAAGAGTTGACCGTACTTTTGCGATTTTTCTGTTTCAAACAAATCGTGGCGATCCATCAACGACTACAAATCGTGTTGTATCTGGGACATCTGGTTCAAACTGGGATTCGCAGGCAAATGCGAGGTTCGTTTTTTGTTTTGTTTTTTTGGCCAACGATGGTATTCCATCCATCGTTTGTAAGGCACTAAAGCTAGTTTTAGTCCTTCCATTCGATGTCAAGGGTTACGTCTGAGATCTTGGGACTCCAGAGGGTCTTTTTATCTTGCTCCCACGAGTTTTCACAACATGTTTCCAAAGACTCCTTTCAGCAAAGGTCCTAACAAGTGTGGCAAAATTCCTCCACGTTGGACCAACATCTTCTTCTTTTGACGAATGGAGATTTTCTTTTGAACCATTTGCCTAAGCATTGTTTCTGGTGTTTCGACAAAGGGATCTTACCTTTCAAGACGTTCAAACAACTTTCTCACACGGTATCGATGACATCTTTGGAGGCTGATTGAATGACTTTTTTTCGCATGGACGGAGAAGCTTTGGACAGGACAATCATATCCCCCAATTTGACTAAACGAGGAGGCAGTCCTTTCCTTTTCTTTCCTTTGGGTTTAGAAGAGGGATGCTTTCTTGGGGGTGACATCTTTGGATCTTCAGGAGCAAAAAAACACTGATACTCATGCTTTGTCTCAGACCTTTTTTATACTGGAACGCGTCGCCACTGATTGTCTTTACGTCGTATCAACTTGATGACAGACATCACGCGTTTTGCAAGGGATCGTAACGAATTAAATCGAGACAGTTCTTGCTTGGACAAATCCAGTAAACTCTGTACCATGCCCGCTCTCTCTTGGAGCAGCTACATTGTGAGTAGCTGCCACGGCAGTTAAAGAGGAGGAGGGTGTCACCACTGAAGGAGAAGTTCTTGGAGACACGGGCTTTCATGGTGTCATCAACGGAGAAGTGGATGGACCTGAGGCTACCGGAGACGCAGTCACCGTCGCTGCAGGTCGTGGTTTGCGAATGTCAGGTTGCGTCCTGGCTGAAATGCTTGTCTTGCGACTAGGGCTTTTCTTTTTCTGGGGATTTTTCTGTTTCTTTTCCTATGGTATTTTCTTTTTCTGAGATTTTGACCTGGTCTTGACCTGTTGCTCTTTTTCTTCTTGGGGCTTCGTTTGACTTTTTTCTTGGGGAGAACTTTGGGAGCATTAGGATCCCATCTTAAGAGGGAGCGAATGATGACGCCTCCTAGAGTACCGCTTCCTCCAGTTTTCAAAATGATTTGTTTTTTGGTTTGAGTGTCGATGCGGGGATTGGCCAGTTGGATCAAAGCTACTTTGTTTCTATCAAAAAAGCGTTTGGTTTGATGAGGAATCGGAATGATACTTTGCACTAATTGACGTGATGTCACCGTAAACCATCGCTAGACTTATCTGAGACTGGCTTCTAAGACACGAGCACGTATTTGTGGATTTTTTCGCGACTGATTCCAAACAAGGCACGAATCAATTTGACTAGAAGATGAGACTGAAGGCACGTCATGTTGGCGATGTGTAAGACAGACGAAAAGTCTCCGAGGTTTTTATAGATTTTTTGGCGGGGTTAAGTCGAGAACGGAGACATGTACAGGACAGGCCCTCCGTCTTGCCACTAGTGGTGAAACAAATGGGTACGAAATCGGAAATAATCGGGGATAGTGGGTTTCAAATCGACGAGTAAAAAGGAGCTTGAGTGGCATCGTCGAACGCCTGAGTTAGCCAAGGCGTTCCTAACTGTTTTGCTAAGACTTGCACTTACGATTTATCTCGAGGGCTTTTAAACAGGACCACGTAATGAGCATTGAGACTGATGGTGTAATGAGCTTTTCTTTGTTGAATTGATGTAAATGAAACTGGCATTACGATGATGCTCTTTGCGCGTATACCAAAGTTTAATTTCTTCTTCGTCTTCTCCTAACATGTCGTCGAAATGACCAATCAGATTCCGTCGTCTTCTTTAGAAATGCCTTCCACAAACACGATGGAATCGCCTTGACTTTCTCACAAGAGAATGTACGCAGATTGCCACTCTGTGTAACACCACACGATGCGTTGAGGTGGACGATCGATCAAATGATGTTTATGTTCGATAAAACGTTTGACAAATTCGGTTTTGCCTGAACTACTAGGTTCAGCAATGAGCATGTTAAAGGGATGGCGATGATACAAAGCCTCCCAACTGGCACGATCTAAGTGTTCGTCGATGACTTTGAAAGTGGAGGAAGAGGGAGCAGAGACAGTAGAGGTAACCATAGTGTCAGGAATGTCACTTGTGACACGAAAACAGACAAGACAAGAGTTTTTTTTTTTTTAGGACACGTTTATTGATGTTTTAAAAATGAACACGAAAGACAAAAATAGATAAAAACCAAAAGCTTAAGTACAACGATAAAATCCACATGAAAACGATCAAAGTGGAATAGAAACAAGTTTCTGTACAACATGTTTTGGGTAATGTTCTGATAGGTATAGAGGGTAATGTCACACAAGTGTCCTCCCGAAAGAGCCTTTCAGGAATGTCCATGACGGGTTCTTCTGGTATTGTCACTAACACAGATTGAAAAGTGACTCTTTTCCTTGGACGTTGAAATGTTGGATCACAACTCTCGAGCATAATGAGCCACTTCTTGGGTCCAAGCCTCAAAACCCCATTTTTTCCAATGACACACATCTGTACAATGGGGGTGTAAGTCACAAGCTACATACGCATCTTCATACATCTCTTCGGTAGCTAAAAGTTGAAGAATCTTTTTCATATGTAGTGGTCGAGAAGTATACAGATGAAAACGAAAGGATTTGAGCAAAATGAGTTTCTCGTGACCATTTAAGTCCATTTGGGTGGTAAGTACTGTTCGTAAAGAGTCCAAAAGGAATCGGCTGGTAAACGAAATCCCAGAAAACAAGTCATTAAGACACACACTTGTCGACCGAAATTCAACAGAAACAGTTCTTGTAATAAGTGATGATAATCATCCACGGTTTCAATACTGTCATTGAGTTCCTTCCACGGAATATGTTACATCACTTGTGATAAAAGCCTTGGAATGGCAGCCTGTTTGTATACCCTCTTTTATCGGAAGCAATAAATGTTCTTTCTACCCAGAGATCTTCGTACTCCAGTAGGGAATCTAAATGATCTAAACACTAACCTACAGTTCAGAGTTCGTTTAGAAGTTTCGACTTCCACTAAGCAAATTTTGCATAACAGATTTTTGTAATCCTTCAACTTTTCTTCCTCAATTCGTTGCAGTAGGTGAATCTCGAAGTAACAAAAATCATGAACATGTTGATCATTCGCGACCTCGACATTTTAACAATGTCTGACCACTGGAACACTTTCTCGCGAATCAGACCTCTTATAGCATTGAGGTACCAATGGTTCAAACACCGGTGACGTAACGGATGCAAATGTTCTTTACGTTTGACTTGTATTTTGACCAGTTCTCGGTAAATGCGTTATCTCAATTCCACAGACAATCCCCGAATGTTCTCTTGCAAAGTATCCATGATTAAGTCAGTCAGTATTATTGTATTTGCAATCTTCTCCTAAAGCAAAAGTAATCAACAAAGTAAGTAATTTCTGGCCACTGCCATTCAGGGTAACGCCCAAGAATGTCAATGAAATCTTCTGATGTAAACGGTCTAAAGCGGTATAATAGGACGAACGTACCCTTGATCCAGAGAAATCTAACACATTTGTTAACTCCTTTCACTTTCCTCTTGTGAATTTCTCGACACAAAAGTTTTAACGTCACCCATTGAGATTTCGCTCTAGCAAGTCCATGCCAAATTTCCTTGTAGATCTTCTCTTGCAGTTCTTTAGGTAATGCTAGACTATCATTTTTAAATGGGGTTTAAATATTGATCTCGGTGATATCCACGTTTGACTAAAAGCCAATCTGCTTTCTTCAACGACATGGTAGGTTACTTCAATGACTTGGTCCCGCTAAAGGTAGGTAGTGACAATTCGGAGACCATCGGGCATGTTGCAGGTAGGCTGAATCTTGTTGTTCCCACTGATATAGTGACATACCACAACTAAAGCACTTCATTTACTCCCCCTCGCCCAAGTAGAAAAATCCGGCTCTGGCTAATTCTTCAGGGATCGGGCGTCCCAGATATTTAGGCCATTTTCCTTTGAACGATTGAAGACGATTTTCAACGTTACAGTATTCAGGCAAACGTACAGGGAACGAATATTCGTCTTTCGCAGGTTCTCGATGAGGGTAGGGTGACATCGATAGGAGTTTGCTCAGAGCTGAATGACATCCGTAGGGTATTAGGCGTGAAGGTTGACATCCACATCTACCATGAAAACCAGTAAAGTGTCCAGATAAGGACCAGTATCGCTTTCATATCCATCGGGTTTGACACGCACAGCATCACTTTCCATGATAGGTGTAGTGGTAGTAGTGATAGCAAAGTTCCCATGATGCTTTACCGCATCACTGACGTCACAACGTACAGCATCGCTCACATCGCAAGGCTCAGCATCGCATTCCACTTCAGAGGCCCCAAACTTGAATTGTGCCTGTCTGAACATGTCTTATGTTTCTCTGAAAGTTTCATCTTGTTCACTTGATCTTGGTAGGCACAATGAACTATCGATCTTGCATATTGTCCCTTTTTATATGTTGACCAATATCGATGTGACCGTACGGCAAAGTAAAGTGGTTGGAAGTCGCACTCGCCTCGCTTCTGGTACTCAATTTGATAGACTTTTTCCAAAGGTCGACTGACGATTTAGTGAGTGGGTAAACATACAATCTTGTTAGGTTGGTAGGTGGTCACTTTAAAGTTTCCATCCTCTCCAGACTACAAGGCTTCTATCAATATCCCAAAGTTCACCACTAGACCGGTGCGATAATTCAGAGTCAATCCTTTCACTTTACACTCGCTGTGCACTTCTCCTTGTTTGTCCCGGTATTCGTAGCCGTAATATTTGGGACCACTACTAGCAAAACTTAAAAGCTTGTTGTCGGGGTGCTCGTCTGTCCGGGCTCCTAAACGGTCTCCTTCGATGCCATGGTGATGTTGACCCGGGCGATCGAGGTAAATGCAACTGTCCGTGTCAAAGTACAGGACGCGATCCCCTAACAGTTCTAAAGCTTCGTACAATTTTAAGTGAGCTTGGGCTGTCACGTAAGCCGCAATGATGGCATTTCCAAATTCGTCGGCTTGTACAAAGTCCAGATCTTCTTCGTAATTGACTAAAATCAAATCCTCGCGAACGACGTCCACGTGTTTCATGTATTTGGTTTTGTCGTGAATCATCTGGAAGTAGCGGGAAGGTTCTGTCAAATATTCCATCTTGGGTAAACACGGTCCTTGTGCCATTTTGCCCCACAAACAATTTAACATCACGTTGGCAAACGATCGCCTGCCTTCATTTTTCTTGATGTGGTCTAAAGTGATGCCTTCTTGTTCCCAGTATTTCTCTTTGAATGTCTTTCGGTCTTCGGGAGTGTGACACCAGGAAGGATAGCCACTGCCTTCTTGTTTCAGTTTTAAAAAGGCATCCACGTAGTCTGCGAAAATGCCTTTCTGAGTTGGGTCACCCTTGTGGTATTGTTGTGTCTTGGGAAGATGGTAAATTTCATACGCTTCTAACAATTGGTATCCCATGTCCAGAACTTTGAACAATTCCACGCTAACCCACGTCCCCGTCAAGGCGCGTTCTTCCTGGGTGTGCTGACAAGGCTGGTCTTGGTTGCACGTTTCGGCGCAAGTGCGGTACAGGGAAAATATCAGTTTGCTTTGACAATGGTGAGGTAACACGGGATGGTACAAGTCCGTGGGAGGCAAGACTTTACATTTAATCAAGCCTTCGTATTGTCGAATGTTGTCCAGGTTAATGTGTTCCGTCAGCAATTGAGGGTGCCTGCAGAAAAGCGACAATGTTTGCACACGTAGGGATACAGTGAGCACACGTCCAAGTATTTGATTTATTCTCCTTTCTCCTCGTCGGCTTGGTACAGCAAACAAGTGGCATGTGTCCTTCCTTCGTACAAACTATCCCTCGGGTTTAGTCGGTCCATCAACTTGCAACTTTCTACGATGCGTTTAAATTCGGGATCGGTTTTCAGACGGTGATCGTACTCGTGTTCCCACATTTAAACACTTCGTATCATTGCTGTTCAAACTTCAATCGCCGCTGACAAGTGGCCTGGTACAAGTCTTCCATGGTCCGTTGTAAAAACGGATTTTTAGTGTCACGTTCACGGCAGCAGAGGGGACATCCGTGAAATAAGCAACCGTTGAACTCGTACACGATCTTGGGATTTTCTAAGTCCCAGCCATCCACCGAATACGCTCCGGTGGTCTTTTCGCCCCCTTTGTTGTGGGCGTGCTGAATCCTTTTGTATTCCTTGTCGCACAAGTAATGTAACCAGCGTAGGGCTTTGACGGAGAATTGACGTTTGACAAAGTTGGCCATTTGAGGGCTGATGACAGCCAGTGTGTTTTTAGACATGAATCGTTGGCGGTATACTAAGGAACACGCTTTGGTAATGGTGCAGGTTTCTTTCAAAGGATCGACCCCTCCTTGTTCTATGAACAGTTCTCGACATTTTCCACAGCAACACCGCTCCCTGCAAGTCGAAAGGGTCCGAGGCATGGGTCTGGTACCAAACGTAGAAAGCTTCTCGTTCTTCGGTACGCATGTTGTCAGGGTCGTAATACTGAGCCTCAGGCAAATGGGGTAGAACGACATGTTGATTGGCTTCGGTATTGAAAAAGCGAGGTAAATAACCTTTAGCCATTTCTGTCATTCCAAACGTTTTAGGCATTCGACTCAAAGGTATGGCCAAATAGCTCATCGAATCTTTAAACTGTACGTGTTCCACTTGCAGGGAAATGATATTGGCTCCGTTCAAAGTCACATTAGGACGTTCGGTTCCTTGTTCAGTATAGTATCTGAGAATAAACTGTCCATCGTATCCCGAAAAATTGTGGTCATCACCGTGGCATGGCGATGACAATCTCCATAACGTTCAAGGTCCTCTTGACTCCACGTCTCGTCGATGGGGTCTAAGAGCCATCGGGCAAAATCGGCCAGCGTGTTCGGTCCCCAAAAGATTGTTTCGCATCCTCCGGGAATCTTGCTGCAGGGAGGGCAATGAATCAAGATAGGCTCTTGAATGCACTTCTCGCACGCTGGATGAGCCATGCAGAAATTAGGAATGTGAATGCCGGTCTCTTGCATGCATTCGAAATCGAAAAAGATGCAATTCCCTATCTTCTTGTGGTCATTATCTTTCTCTTGTTGTGGTTGGTATTTTTGAATGTAGCATCGCTGCTCCAAGTCCACGATTTGGTGACAAATGTGACATTGTTTCTTTCCTTGATATACGTGCGCCTTGGCACTATTGATACGTATGCCTTGTCCACAAGTGGGGCACAATCTCAAGATTTGACAAGCACTTTTCTGCTGTGAACCTTGTGCCTTCAAATGATGTTGGTAACAGGTAGGGCTGACAAAAGTGCGCTGACAAGCTGGACAATGAACTCGTTCTTGTCCTTCGTCCAGACAGGGTTGAGAGGCCAAACATCCTGAGCATTTCGATCCACAATGCTTGTGTTGCTCTCGATTGTTATAGCCATAGTCACATTTCTCACAGTAATAACCGTATCCCAAGAATGCGGTGATACTGGTAATGTCATAAAAATACTCATGGTGATAGACGTGAATGTATTTTCCGTCTTGGAAATCTCTGACTCGAAACAACAGAGATCCGCGCACTTCTTGAGGATGCACTTTCAAGGTGTAGCTTGGAGCCAAGACGTCTTGCAATTTTTGCATTTCAGAAATGCCACAGGGTGTGTCTTTGGTTAGCCCCGCTTGATGTAACGGGAGTTCTTCATTTCGTTGTTTGGCTCGGTCCGATTGTTGAATAGTTTTCCAGGATCTTTTCCATTCTGCCGTGTCGTTCTTGTTGGCATACGTTCGTCCCAACACGATGGTTCGGGCTAAACACATCTGGTCTTGAGGATTGTTAATTTGGACAATGCTCTTTTTGGTGCTGCTAAGGTCGTCCACCAATAACACCTTTTTGCGTTGGGGAGAGAGACGTGAGTCATGAACAGTGTCGCTTTTGCATCGGTGATGTAAAATTGGTCAGTGGATTGTTGCACGTGTTGAAATTTGTCCATCAATTTGGAAGGTGTCAATTCTGCTGGGCTACTAAATTCGATCAAAACAGGGGATTTCAAACCGTCGTAATAAATACAAAGTCTCAAGCGATCGACCTATTTGGCTTGACATTGGTGTTTAAGTGAGGTTAACAAAGAATCCCACACATCGGTGATGAAGCCCTCTGCTTTCTCCAGTGGTACGTCGGCCTTGAAATCTTTAAACTTCACCCTATAAGTGTAAACTGTGGTTCCAAATTTTCTAGAGGAGCGCTTTTCCGTCTCTCGAATATGATAGTAATATTCAGGGTTTACTAAGGGTGCTAAACTTTACTTAGATGAAGACTCTATGGGTCTGGATTCTGGTTCACTCATGTCATCTTCAAAATCACTGGCACGAATTTTTGCCAAGACTTCAGCTATTGTACGAGGCGATAGATCACGTTTCTGCCTCTTACGTTCTTCTTCTTTCTTCTCGAATTGATTCGATCGTTTCATCTTGACTGCAAAAAGTCAAATGACTATACGTTAAACACCATGGTCACTTTATATCCATGGCAGACAAGCGTATATATAAAGAGTGTGTGTCTTGACTTCCACTATTCATTCCACTCTCAAAACGAGCAGAACAATGGAAGAGCCTACACAGATCGAACTTTTCATCAGAGCTTTGCGAGGGGTCATCGACAATTTTCTTCAAACAAGCCGAAGGACTACTCACCATCCTTTCGCTAAACAGTCCCAGGGATTTTTATAATGCTAATTCCCCTTGACGCTTAACCGTCCCCATGCACTACTCACGTGAATTTTATTAACTTTCATAAAACAAACCCAAGCAACCTACCTTGTTGTGCCAGAGCCATTCTCTATGAAAGCTACAGTGTATCCGAACATTGCATTTTCTTCTTCCTGAAAATAGATGGGCTTTTATCGTCCACATTGAAGGTATTGACTTCATCCAGAATAACCCAGACGAATATAGTTGATAACACTAGATGATTTGCCAAACCGAGCTTTGTGTTCAATTTTGAATCTCTGTATCACATTGGGAAATGAAATATCAATAAAGATGGCAAAAGACGTAGGCCTCTTTTTGGAATGTGTGTCGGAAAAGGGCGTCCATGCATCTCATATTTTCCTTGTAGTACCGTATATACTAATATAGGGACCCTCAAATTAGAACCCATGGCTTGAGGAGCAGCAATATTTATAAAGGATGTCTGCCATTCTGACGTAATAGATAACATTATATACAGATGTTACAACATGATGTAGAAAATATATATAAAAGGTTCTGCAAATTTAAACCACACATTAGACAGAAATACAGGCGTTTCAGAGAAGATAGTAGCTTTCCAGCTTGCTGATGCTGATACGTGATAAGTGGTTGGACGGAAGTGTGCTGCTGATTTACAACTGATGAACTGGGATACTGAAAATCACTCATGCATGTATGTATGTATGTATGTATGTATGTATGTATGTATGTATGTATGCATGCATGCATGTAAGTATCTATGTATGTACGAATGTATACATACATAATCATATTGCTACAGAGAGCCAAATTTTGACTTGAACTGTTAGACTTGACCTCATGGATTTGACTTGACTCGAATGTTGATCATGTAAATTACGTGGGAAAGACTGATTCACTGAAGGGATATGTTTAATACAAATGACTTTTACGAAAGTATACCTGGCAATGGTTATCTGTCTATTTTGTTTCTTAACTGATTATCACTGAAACTTTAACATGGATACTGTATACTGCCACAAATCAAAATTGAAGCTGATAAGACGGTTTTCATTGTCTTCGATTTCAGCGTTCAATGCCAGTGACCGCTGCGTTCGATTAAGATGGCGAGATAATGAAAGAGCTCAAGAAAAATGATAACAAAGGAAGTTGAATTTCTGAGTCAACAATGAGTTGCATAATAATCAAGAAGACAAAGTGTATAATTACATCATGTATATCAGCATAGGTCTACACTGTATGATGGGAATAGGAATTTCTGAGTCAACAATGAGTTGCATAATAATCAAGAAGACAAAGTGTATAATTACATCATGTATATCAGCGTAGGTCTACACTGTATGATGGGAATAGGATTGTATTATTAGTATGTCTCTCTTACTTGTATCATAGTGACATGGAAAACGACCTCGTTAAAACTTACATATAGAAAATAAAGAGCTTTCCCGAGTATTGTTGTTATTGTGGGCAGTAGAGTCAAGGGGCGGTCTAAATAAATTGTGCAGTGTTTCAACATATTTTTTTTTATATTTTATAAATACCCCTGTAGTTAGTTATAACCACAAAACCCATTTTTCCTAAGCCCAGCTTACATGTACTGTATCAATATAGCTACAAGACTAAAACTCCGTAGGGGTGACACCATGAGTTATTGCACTGGATGACACTAACCCTAGTAATGCCACTGATTGTGGGTTGAATGCCAATTTTCAGCGCATGATAGCATATACATGGCGGTCAGATTATCTGGTGGAAGAAGAACTCGAGAACAACTATCTACCCACGGGAAGCTGCTAGCTAACTTTCTCACATACCCACGTTGGCCCTGCCTGAGACTCGAACAGATGGCAGTCCTCAGTACAAGCAAGCACCTTTGACCACCCGGGGGCCCATTTCCTGATAAACAGATGTAACGTTGTAAAATTGCAAAAATCTTGAACTTTAAAATTTTCCCAGCTTGATTCCTTTCGCTAGCCTATCACCATCCATACTGTGTAATTTCGGAAACTGTTCTGATATTTCGGGGTGGGGTGGGGATGGTCTACACATTTACAATTAATTTTGAAAAGAAAAGACAAATAGATGGGAGATGCTCAGTAATTTCATGCATCACTTAAATGGAAAGCAGTTACATGGAATGAAACATGTTGTTGTTCTCTGTATTTAGATAGGTTACTTGTGTTTTCCATCATCTGTTTGTCGGTAATGCTGCTTAGTAAAATCTAAAACCATATAAGAACTAAAAAGACATTTTCTATGGCATCATAGTAGCATACGTATTGCCAGTTGTTGACAGCTCTTTTTTTTCTTCTTCTTACATTCCGTACAAGGATATCAGTAGATTAAGAATCAACTTTTAAATAAAATGGAAGAACAGTCGGACTTGAGGATATTATTTAACAAATGACGAATAAGTAATAGCACCTTATAATATCCGAACCGGAAGTGGGGCTACATCCTCTAGTACTATGATTATACTATATCGAGTCACTTCTTTTTAGCAGTGTACAAAGTGAAAGTTCTAGCCCATCCGGTTCTATTTCTTCTCTTTTTTTCTTCTTCTATTTTTTTTTTTGTTGTTGATACAAACATTTTTATATCCATATGTACTGTACACGGAGTGAGACTACAAGTTCTCACAACTTAGCAATAGGTTACTGGAGGGAGATCAAGCCAGTAGGTTGTTTGTCTTGGACGATTATTGAAATCTTTCAGTCTCTTTAAAGTGTCTGGAAGAGTGCAAAGATTCGGATGTTTATTTCATTTGATTGCTCAGCCGATCCAAAGAGCAAAACCTTTTTTAACTAACAACGATGATATCTTGGTCTAAGCAACGCATTTGTCTGGGTCGCCGTAATGTATGTTTCAGCAGAATAGAAAGGGAACAGACCACTTGCTTTAAAGTCCAGTTATGACAAATAACCAAATAACCCAAACCCATAGTTTCTCTAATTTGGTTCGCTGATTTTGTTACTTGATTTTTGTCGTTCGTATATTACTAAATTTTGATGCGTGTTTTTGTTTACCCGTCGGATACTCAGTTTTGGTCGCACCCTCTCTGCTGATATAATATGTGAGTAATTAAATCATTATTATATTAGTCTCTCAACCAAAGCTTTTATGAAGACGTATATTTTGCGATATCGTGATCGAAGATCATGTAAATTTATCCGTGTGGGGTAGATTGTGCTTTTGAAAAGAAGTTTTTGAACTTAATCATGTCCTTGTCTACATTACACCTAGTCGTATGAATATTTCGCAGAGTATGTGTATCGACTCCATTAAACACAACTCAAATATTGCAGTTATATCTGATCACTTTAGGTATTTGTGTATATCGCTGAGTAACATAAATCACATCCGTGCTTTTATGCCTGAGCATAGAAATTATTCTAGCTGGATTTAATTGTTTGTACAGCATTACGTCGTTATAAACTACTGAATTATTAATAAATCCATCAACGTCATCTATAGATGGGGTTTCGTTAATATCGGGGATAAAATTAATAATATCATTGCCGTCCTCCTCCAACAGTATTGCTTTTTCATTAAAATCTTTAAGCATATCTTGGCATATCTGAGCCCTACGGATGGTGCCACTAAATATAATTTATCCCACTTGAGCCATCTCATTATCACATTAAGCAGTAATTGTGTTTCTCTAGATCTGGATGGACCTATTCGTATCCTTCGGATGGAATTTGTTAATGCTGAAATATGTTTTACTGGCTTTTGTTTTCGTGTCTCTGAGAAATCAATGATATCCACGTTGTACAAATATAATAAATAATATGATTTTATATTGTGTTCGATACAGAGTATCTACCCCACAAGTGGAATAACAACAATAACAAACAATAAAAAAACGTGCACTTACAGGTAAATGTATAAAATGTGGTACAGAAAAATATAAATGTATCTCCCTGACACAGTCTGGTGGTGATATAGCCGCTTCATTAGGAAAATTACCAGGAGTTCCATGGGTTAAGTATCCAGGAGAAAAACATCTCGGATATAAGTAGTGTTGTTCTGGAACTCTACTTGATATCCGACTTGACTAGCGAGATCAGCCAAGACCTAGAGAGTATCCAATAAATGTAATTGATCAAGCATATCACGTTCATCATGTAGCGCATACAAATAAGGATTTACAACAACAACATATTGCAGATGTGAAGTTGACTCACTCGTTAAATTCCATACAAACATAAATCTTTCAGAGAATCATTAATGACCGACAAAAATTCAGCATGCACATTTTGATGTCAGCACACCTAATGAAGCTCATCAAGCAGATATTTTATTTTACCACAATATACTATTAAAATTAGCAGACGTCAATCACATATATACAAATTCGCGTTAACCGTCGTTGACGTTGTAAGTAGGTATAAAGAAGCAGAACCACTATCAACTAAAACAGCAGATGAAGTTTCTTCTGCTTTTAAACAAATTTATCAACGAGGAGACTTGCAATGGCCACATTTATTACAGGTTGATTCTGGCAAAGAATTTCTTGGTGCAGTATCATCTCTGATGAAGAAAAAAAACAGTGTCAAAATCAGACAAGGACATACCGAAATTCATCGTGACGAGGCAATTATTAAAAGATTTAATCGAACTCTTGCTGAGAGATTGTTTGGGTATCACTATGCGAAGGAAATAATTCAGAAAGATATAAGATCTCGCAAATGGGTTGCAAGATTACTAAGCGTGATATCTGCGTTAAATAATGAAATTACTCGTGCAATTTCTATGAAACCCATCAATGCAATTAAAAAAAATATATACCAGTACAACGACATGGCTCCTTTTCAAAACAGCCTGTACTAGGTAATGTGACTAAAAGATATATATATGAACCAGGTGAACTTGAAGGTGGTAAAATAAGAGTGACTGATCCTATTTGGATTAATACGACACATACAATTTCCAGCGTGGTAAGATCCACGTGTGGTCTACATATTAGATGCAACTACTCCTCAACGTGGATTTGTGCGTGAACTATTACGAGTATTTCCTGAAGACACACAATTACCACCGCGTTCACTTTTGTAAACTATCGCCTCTGCGTCGATTACATTCAAGACAGTTTAACATCACATTTTTGCCTGTATGACCAAAATTACTATTAATTCTGTCTACGGTAAATTGTCTTGGATTATTATCTAAATAATGCCACAACATTACTGCGTTACAACTTGCACGATGATTATTTTGATGTTGTTTCAACATCGAGATTAAAGCCACGTTTAAATTTTTTGTCACATTATATATAACCGACTGATGTTTTCTTACTACATCATTATGAATAACATTATTGCCATTAACAGCAGTTTCTGTAAAGTCTATAATAACCCTCCGCAGCTGAGATATTCTTCTGACTCGAAACATTGCGAGATTTTGGCAGTTGCTTCTTTTTGATCTAAAAGAATTAATCTCACACTCATGAAACCCTCCGTAATGCCATCTACATCAATTCGGTTTGGTGGTGCTCAGAAAAGAAGACTAAAATGATAGTTGGAAAAGAATAAGGTGATATTTGTAAACCGTAACTATTCGTATAAATAGATTGCATGAATATGATTATTTAGACTATGGATATTTTGAGAATATAGCATAGCATAAATCCGTTTACTGTGATATGCAGTCATATTATCAAGACTCTAAGCAATGACTGTGATCCTTTCACTCATTCCATTTCAAACATTAAACTAAAACCATTGACTGAGATCCATCCTTTCATTCCATTTCAAACACGAAACTAAAACCATTGACTGAGATCCATTCACTCATTCCAATTCAAACATGAAACTAAAACAATTGACTGGGATCCATTCACTCATTTCAATTCAAACATGAAACTAAAACCAATGACTGAGATCCATTAACTCATTCCATTTCAAACCTCAAACTAAAAACCATTCACTGAGATCCATTCACTCATTCCATTTCAAACATTAAACTAAAACCAATGACTGATCTATAAAAGAACTCATTTTAGTTTGTGGTTGTGATTTAAATGATTAACGTAAGAAAGATAATTGAAGAATACATGTTTAATATTATCCTTTCAACTCTTCTAAATATGAGGAATTATAGCTATTAATGTTCTTTTCATATTGAGAGTCAATCTTGTGTGCATTTCCAAACAGAAAATTGCATTTGTAACTTATGACAAAAAGAGCGAGAATCAGTACGTATATTAAAATTCAAGAATAATGTATTTACCAAAAATACAAAGTAAGACTTTAAATAGAACTGATGGTTTGGTGAATTAAATCCTAAATGGTCCTATAAGTTATATCACAATTATAAAAGTATAGAGCATTCCGAATGAATTCCAGTGGCGTTCCATGACTTCCATTCTTGAAAGTGCTGATGTAACAGTAGTTTGAAATAGTGTTGATGTGCTAATAGTCTTGATGCATCCAAATTATATAACCCAAATGTTTCTTAATGAACTGACAATAATCCATTTTTTTAGTCCTAAAGTATTATTGAACACTTCATAATTCCAGTGAATAATTTAAATAACTCCTCTCAAATTAAAACTGAACACAGTTAAAAGACTGATTCCACTTTGGATGTTAAGATATGAATGAACATGTTTTACTTCTTTATTTTATAAAAGCATACATCACAACACGAGGATCAGGAGGAGGGCCAAAAGTTCAGTTCTAGAACATTCTATGTTGTCAGCAATATCAGGTCTATTACTAAAATGTTTATAAAGAACATAGCAAATAGCAGGTACAACAGGAATTCCCGAGGGAATACCATTGCCCTGAATTCAAACTTCAGTAAAAATATGATTACCTACATATAAGACTGTTCTGGTGGCCTAGTGGTTAGAGTGTCAGCCTTGGATGCGAGAGGTCGCAGGTTCAGTCAATCTTAGTAGTAGTGTTTCTTAGTACATGCCATATCAGAATTGTGTCTTGGGTAGGTTCCACAGCAGCTGTATGGAAAACAGGTTGTAAATTTGTTTTTCACAATAGCTTGACTCAATGTTGATCAAACATGGTAGGAATGCTTCTTTGGGCATGTTCTATGAAAAATATGATTGGATTAACTTCCTGAAAAATAGTCTCATTTGGCAAACATGTGGGAAAAAGACCTGGTTTCTTGCTGCTTCGCTCTGTGACAGCTGAGGCAATTTTGATAAAACTTCTTAAGAATGTTAGGACATTTCTGTACAATTTATGTTTTGGATTAGCTTCCATAGCAACCTCATAGAAAACCTATTTTCAGCATTTCTTCCAAATGGGAGCTGTGGTAGCTCAGTTGGTATAGCGACAGACTAATAATCCAAGATCACCGTTTCACTACCTTCTTCAGACAGCCCGAGCTGGCTGCTAGAGCATGTCCATGGGATATACACTTAGTTTTCATTCCCTGAATCATAATTGAATCCAGAATGGAAACCCTATTTAATATATGTAACAATATAATAAAGTTGTACTTCCTGTGCAGTTTTGCCCATGACCATGCACCTGGTTAGGGTCATTAGGTTATGCCTTTTCATACTGCAGCATTTCATATTGGTTGACAGCTCTGTTTCTTAAAACACAGTTTGGTTTATGTTCTTAAAGCAAGTTGTGTTGGATGTAGTTTCTTCCCATATTTGCAGGTTTCTTGACTGCTATGAGACAAGAAGTTACTAGAGCACATAAAGGCTGGGCACTTGATTCTGTGACACTCCATAATGAAGTGATCAAGCAGTTTAAGGAGGACATTACTTCTTCTCCTCCAGTAAGTATGATAAATAGATTGGAGTGGAATTTCCTACTCTTATAATCACAGTTTAATTAAAGGAGGTTTTCATTTTGATTGTGCTTTTAATTCATTATTTTTATTTTTGTCAATTCTATATGATGCTTTTCATGCTGTTACATCCAAATGTCTCTCTTTTTTTGGTTTGAAGCTTAAGGTCGAGGTCACAATAGCTCATGAAAAACATTTGATTTCTATCTTCATTCTTCAAAAGTGACAACTGGGTTATCTTTTTGGCAATGAAAGATGCAATTGGCAATGGTTAAAAGATCGATGTGAAGAGCACCATGGCACATTGGACAGCACTCTCCAGAGTTGACCATGCTCTGCTAGTGCCTGTGCTAATGATGCTGTAAAATATTGGAAAATGCTGAACAGATGAGTAAGCATAATATGTATCCTTTATTTTTTTAAAAATATGTATGCCACTCTTACACTTCAAAACTTGAGCATTATTCTAGGTGATGTTTTGTTTTTCATGTAAGAAATATTCCATAAACCATATGAATATGATATGCAAACATCTGTCATTTAAATTAGCTGAATGTGTAAAGTTGCTTCTGAAAGCAAAACTGCACTAGTCATAGAACCTAGTTTCATGGTCCATTGGAGTTACTGGTAAAGGACTTAATAACCATAAATAAGGAATTTAATGACAACCATTGACCAGTTCACTAATCTGGTAACTGCAATGTCTTGTTATCCTAATACTTCTGTTTCCCCAACATCTTTCAAAAATTATTTTAATGCCCAATCTGACTGGTGACGTTTAGGCTCTAATATTCAATGTTTTTTGCAGGAGGGTGTCTTTATTTATGGCTTGTACCTGGATGGTGCTGGGTGGGACAAAAGAAATTGTCGCCTGTGTGAACCTACAACAAAGATCTTATTCACTCCTCTCACTGTGGTCCATATGTATGCCATCAATTCCACAGCACCGAAGGATCCACGTCTGTATCAATGTCCTATCTACAAGAAACCTAATCGTACTGATCTCACATACATCTCATTCATTGTGCTCAAAACCACCCAAAGTCCTGATCATTGGATTCTGCGTGGTGTTGCTGCCCTCTGTGATATTAAGTGATTCCAATGTTTTGTTTTGGACAGCTTCCATATTTGCATCTATAATTTTGAGGTTTTAAACTTTTTTTACCATCAAAATAAAAAAAAATGATTTTTTTTTCTATTGACGAGTTTTAATTGATGTTTAGATGTTCTGGAGAAACAGTCTTCTCCAATATTTGATACTCATTGTATGAATACACTTTCATAATGTGGTGCTGTAATACCACTGGTTAAATTTGGAAAGCATGGAGACAGTACCCATGTATTCTGTTCATACATTTTCATTTTCTGAAAAAATGTATACAAGTGTTTCATAAAGAAATCTTGTACCCTAAATGTTTAAGAGTTGTTGCAACTTTCTAATTGTTATTGAAATATGAAATAAATCATTGCTGAATTCTTACTGTTTTTGTTAACTTTCCACACTTTTATAAAACAGTCACATCTTCAATTTTACAATGAATTTCTCATTTGTAACAGCATAAAAGTTGCATCCTTCTTGAGTAAGTCATTGTCATTCTCAAGGTACATTATCATGCTAACACAATTGTAATTGTTGAATAATATCACATTTCAGTTAGGATAAACTTGTGTACTTCATAATTTCAGTTATAAGAAAGCAGTTTTTTTTAAAAGTATGCATTTTATCTTTGCTGTAGTGAAAACATTTATAAGACAAGTCTGTCACAAGAGGTCAATTATTGACCAGCTTGATTAAAAATAATTAATCTTTAAAACTCTACGAAACTACGTCATCAACCATCATTCCCCATTACTACAAATGAAACTATATAACATAGACACCAATAACTAGTTATGTTGTTCATCTTTCCAACTGTACTTTGGTTTTAACAGCACAAGTCTACATGTGATTTACACAAATTATAAACAACAAAATTGTTCACTAGATTTTCTAGAAGAAAACTAGGACATAAATTTTACAGTTTCAGAGTAAAGACAATAGTTGACAGCTTCAATTTATTTGGTCTTTACAAAACAGCTGGTCCTTGTCTGTTTGACTCTATTAAGAAAAAAGCAGGAGGGTTATGCTTTAACCTTAGTTTTATAGTCACTGCTGTCAACATCTTTGTGGCTTAGTGATTGGAGTATCTGCCTCGGATGTGGGAGGTTGCAGGTTTGAACCATGGCCAAGTCAAACAAACGACTTATAAAAACGGTACGAAAATCAGCTTTGCCAGATGCTCAGCATTAAGAGGTTAGTGTTAGGACTGGTTGGCATGGTGTCAGTATAATGTGACTGGGTGGGACAACATGTTTGCGGCATGATGCCCCAATGCTATACATCACCATAAACTGCTATACTGCAGACATCATAGTGATATGGCTAAAAAATTGTTAAAGCAATGTTAAAAATCAAAAAACACATCATCCTTGCCCTCCATGTATACATGTTAATACATGTTCTTTAATCTGATTCTTGTCTGTTCCTTCAAAGGCTGAATATAGACATTCATCTTACTGTGCAATACCTCAACTTTGGTCCCTGTAAACTGCCCCCCCCCATTCATACATAAAAGCAACATATTCTGTTAATCAGATGCTTACATCATATGAATGCATTTGCTTGTATTGTGATTGAAGTGTTTTGTACAGCTAGCTTATCAGGAAAACACATGATACAGGTACAAAGATGTAAATGAACTATTCCTATTTAAAACAAAAGCTTTACACCTATATGTACACCATTAGAACCATTACACAAATATTGCAAAGTATAAATTGCTGGCAGATAGTTCTTTATGCAGAATGTTAATGTTTTATTGAGAATGTTAAACACAAGTAGTTAATGTAATTTTTTATGTTGTTCCTTATAAGAATTCTTTATTTTAGACTGCATGGTACAGACATCTAAATAAAAAATATAAAAGACATTAAAGATCATAGGTGTCTCATGTACATACACAGATACATATATTATGAGAAACAATTTATATGGAATGTGTCTGATTGTAAAAAGCAAAATAATGTAAGACCATTAAAGAGTAATTAGTTCCATCTATTAATAATGTGAGAATTAAAATATTCGATTCATTATTAGCCTGAGAATTAAATCGAATATCATAGTTCCACAAAGATTGCAAGATACATTTCTTACTATTAGAATTTGTCATCCTTGGATAAATGATTTTGTCATCAGTTCTTCAAAATACATTATTGCATGCATCCGATGGTAGCACTGTTAAATCTTAGAAGGTTTCATGTAAACAAGAACTATTATAACCAATAACTAATTTTCTTTTCATATGTTCACTAAAGTTTGTACACAGAGGTGTGCAGTACATTTTGCAACAAAGATCTGAATAATCTAATCTTGATACTCAGTAAACAATTTCAACATTTTAAAAACTGTTACAATGTTTGTTCAAGTCAACAGTTATATTTAAAATCATGTCTTGAATCTAATTGAAAAGTTAGGATGTGTTGTTTGTATAGACCCTGACAGAAATTTTACCAGTGAAACAAATTGGGAATGCAAACAGATCAAAGAATGAATGCACACAAAAATGTCTAATTGCATTTTTATGAAACTGAGAACCACAAATACCAAATTTAGAATGTAGAAGAATAAATGATAAACATAAATAGAAAAAAACACAAAATGCATGTCAAGAATTGATCTGAAACTCAATTATGTTCAATCTACTGCAATATATATCCAGTCAAAGCCTTTTTCCACGATAGTCCAGAATCAAAATCTTCACTAACAAGTTTTCTCTCAAAATCAAAATCTTCACTGACAGGTTTTCTCTCCTTGCTAGAAATTCTTTTTGCCAAGGAAGATGTAATAACTGCTATAAATATTATGATATCAT
The DNA here is from genome assembly GCA_028554795.2 of Sinohyriopsis cumingii. Classification (NCBI taxonomy): domain Eukaryota; kingdom Metazoa; phylum Mollusca; class Bivalvia; order Unionida; family Unionidae; genus Sinohyriopsis; species Sinohyriopsis cumingii. The sequence goes on along the minus strand of CM068841.1, from coordinate 29,148,192 downwards.
CAATGGAAAATGTGTCTGTATAATATTTATGTGAACGAAATTAAGAAAAAAAAGAAAATGCAGACTATTACTCCATAACTATATTTTTATATTTATTGCAGTTATTATAGATTCATTGCTGACTTATGCATTTGTTATTTTAGTAAAGTGCATTTTAGTAGCTGTTTTCCTTTCACTCTCTCAAAAATAGATCTGATTAGACATGAGTTGATACAAGGCAATTGTTATTATGCTATAGCACATTTTCTGAGCAATCAATCAAAGTTCAAAAACAAAAGAAATCAGATGTCTCATTGGCATCTCTCTATCACGTCAGATGAAAATGGTGTTGAGATTCTATATATCACCTATCTTTAAGGACTTAGCACCTCTCTATCTTATTGCTAAATGTCATGACACAGTGTTGTAAATTATTTTTATGATGTGATAGTGTTGAATGCTATGTGATTTACTGTTTGATTAAATCATCCACAATGAGGATCAGTATGAAGTAAATGACAGTGAGACATAATGAAAAAACTGTTTAATGAGATATCTAAGTCAGGTCAAAAATAGTATGAGATATAAGAAACAAGAATATTTAATTTTGTGAAAAAGTAAAAACCTGCCATTCATCATAAACAAAGACATGTATCAAACACAGGCAGCAGTATTACAGTAAATTAAGTCAAATTTCATTGGAGTAATACTAATTACATTCCAGTCTGTAAAAGTCAATCAGTTCACTGCATTATGCCTAGTATTCACTACCTAATGTACATGAAGGGTGAACTTGTTTCAGAATCTTACATACTATTTTATTCTTGACACACTTCATATGTCATACAGGTGACTGAGTGGCACCAATGCAAAATACATTAGGCAGTTCTGAATCAAAGTTGGCAGTTTTTGTGAGAAAATTGATTAGCACAGCTAAGTTTTACTACCTCTGTCAAGTATTTATCAATTAGCACTGACAATGATGGGAAAAAACAAAGAAACAAATAAGCAAACATGAAGTCATTATTTTACAGAAAGATAAAGTGTAAAGCATACAAATACTAAAAATTGCTGCCAAAGGCAAATCTAAACAGCTTTGCTCAGTTACCATCTTCCCAGCTTTTTAAGGGTTTACATTCTCTAAACCAGTTCAAAGGTCAGCAGAGAGCTGGGCATGGAGTCAATATATGCCTGAATCAAATTCACCCCATTAGAAATTCTAATTACTAAACTGCAAATGAGGACACTGTGGACACTGAGATAGTTAAAAGAGTTCTATGGTTGTTACTGTGGTCTTTTGTCACTCCCCATTGAGCTCATCCTTGTACTTTTTCTTTTATACAGACTTTCCTTCTTGTAGTTCTGGATTTGTTTATGCTGCTTCCTCTTGAAGAATCCACACTAATAATACAAATATAGAGAGTCAATATGTTATTTATACAGAAATTAGAAACATTTTATCTAGCAGGTGCTTATAAATGAGGAGAATTATCAACAGTTCTTTTACAAAAATTTATCATTGAAACACTTGGGTCCAAATTTCATTGGTTAAAATGAACCCCTATTGTGGAAGAATCCAATTTTTTTATATTCAATAATTTACAGATAGTACAGAAGTTTTGATAGTTAGTTGTGAAAAAATGCATGTACAAGATAACTGCACTATTGTAAAGGTGAAGAGACAAAGGATGCTTGTAAGGGGTAGAGAAGGTAAAAAGGACGAAAACTTATAGCTCAAAATCTTAAAATAATCCTCCCACCCGTCTGACTAAGTCTTGCTTGGATTCTGATTTACTCAAAATAGTAAGGAGCTACTCAACTAACAAATTCTCATCTGCCAACATTTAAATGCTAAAGTTGTTACTGTTACAAACCTTCCACAAGATGATGATGACAATGATCAACAACAAAATGCCTCCTGCTACTGAGCCTATTATAATCCAAATGTTGATGTCACTTGGAGGAATGGAGATCTGGCTTATCACCAGTCTTGTCCTTTTCTGAAGGAAAACATTGAAAAGCTAGTATGATGAGCTAGATAAACTAAGTATTATTCTGTTATTCAAATAATTTAATGGATTAATTGGTCACATACAACTAAGAATTTTATGAATTACAAAACTAACCTATGTATACCAACTAAATGTATTCATTGATAAGTCGACCACAACTCCACTTTTAGGACTTCAAAAAGCCAATTTTTCTTTGACCCACCTGCATGTGCTTAAAATATATGAAATAGAAGGCTTGAATCTAAACCATTTTCATTTTATCACATTTACCTCACATGTACTCTTGGTTCAAAATGGAAATGACTCGGCCAAACTTTGGTCATGGTCACATACAAGGAATTTTTCCCAAAATGAGTCTTGCTGCATGTATAATTTTCATTCTTTTTAATGTTTAGTCTCATGTATGGGATGTTGACATATTTTTGTTTCTTATGCTGAATGCATGGTAATTTTGCTAAATATTAACATTATGGTTCATGGTATTTTAATTATTTGTGCCCTAATATGATGTATGGCTCTCTCTCTCTCTCACACACACACACACACACACACACACACATAAATTGAATCAGAAATGTTTTACAATAAAGTTATTTCTAAGTCATATACTCAATGGCACTGAAATCATTTATTTAAAACATGGGCTTACCTCAGCAAGTAATTTATCAGGAATCCTAAAAGTCACATACGGGTCTGATACCTCTGCCTTTGATATGTATGTTATTTCTCGTAGACTCTGCACAAAATATATAAAATGTCAATCATAGTAATTTTCTTATCACTGTAGAGTTCTTTAATTCTATATTTGTATTATTTGTACTATCACTGTACATTTCTTTAGCTCTATTCTTTTCTTATCACTAAATTTCTTTGGTTCAATACCTTTATTATCATGGTACATTTCCTTGATTCAGTACTTTTCTCATAACTGTACATTTTTTAATTCTATCCTTTTCTTATCACTGTACATTTAAATTCTGTACTTTTGTTATCCATGTACAGTGACACTCAGTACTTTTCTTATCAACCACATTTCAATGCAGTACCTGTCTTATCACTACATTTTAAATTCAATTACTTTTCTTATCACTGTATATTTCTTTGATTCATTGATTTTCTTATTACTATATATTTCAATTCAGTACTTTTCTTATCAGTGTACAATTCAATTCAGTACTTTCCTTATCAATGTAGATTTCAATTCAGTACTTTTCTTACCACTGTACAATTCAATACAATACTTTTCTTATCACTGTACATTTCATATTCATTACTTTTCTTATCACTTATCACTGTACATTTAAGTTTGGTAGTTTTCTTATCACAAATCATTTCAATTTAGATATTTCCTTCTTTTAATAGTTTTATGCACAAATTTCTCAGATTTTTATATTCATGGCAAGTCTGAAGTGTCCTTATTGGAGTAGATGTTCACTGTTTCCTTATGTTTTGAAGAATGGGTTGTTTTTTTAATATATGTTAGCAATCTATAACTTTTATGATTTTCCAACATCCTATTAAATAAAATGACTTCCAAACTTTTTACCTGCAATAATGATGGTGTTGCAACCACAATTACCACAATCTTCCAATTTAGCAGGTGATTTTTTCAACAATTATATAGAAAATCTTAAAATTCCATTTAAATAATATTTGTGAAAGTAATAATATTAAATGCCACAAGCAGCTTACAGCAAGTGGCATATTTGTACCAATAAATTTCACAAATTTTTATGAAACACAATTTTATGATTCCATTTGTCACGTTATATGTAAGGAACAAAAGCCAGATTGCAGCATGTATATACTAGACCCTGAGGCTAATTATTCGCTTCATAAATGTTGCGAGTGTCAGCCTTGCAAACAATGAGTGTCAAAGCGATGTGTATACAACTGGCCGGCCGGCTTATGTTATGATAGTGTAAGCCGACATCAAAAGGACACGTGGGAAGCCAGTTGTATATAACATAGCCATAGGAACTTGTTACTAGCGCCTTATTTGGCTGCATACAATTCACAGGTAAGTGGCATAAATTGCTGGTGTTGGGCTCAAAGGAATATCAAGTGGGGGTTGTAAATCCACCCTTGACAGACTGCTGGGGAGGAGGCAATGTCTGCTAATTATGTAGACCATGGGTGAATCGACATCCACTCAGAATTGAGCATGGCGTGGCCAGCATTGGCTGTTGTTGTTGTTGTAGGGTTTAACGCCATTTCTCAGCACACGAAAGGCTATACATGGCGGCCAGTATTAATGGTGGAGGAAGAACATGGGAAAACCCTGGAAAGAACCACCGACCCACGAGAAGCTACTGGCAAGCTTTCTCACATACCCACATTAGCAGAATCCGAGACTCGAACCCACACAGGCAGAGGTGAGATGGCATTGATCCGTAATGGAGAGTGCTTTAGACCACTTGGGGCCCTGCCACCATTGGAATTGCAAGTTTAAATCTAGTGTCTTGAAACTAAATGTAAGTAGTCGCTAAACCATCTTGCGGGAATTACATAAGGAAGTTATAAGCTACTCCGACATCATTCAAAATTGGCAGGAAACAATGCTATTCTGGGAAGCTTTAAGGGACCGGAGGAGCTGTAGGAGACAAGAAAAGGAGAGAATGGAAGTGGAGAATGTGGAAGGGTGAAGGACGTGATTGTTGGACTAAAAGGGTACTGGGTACCAGTCAAGAATACTATTGATGAGTAGAAACACAGGACAGGAGGAAAATCTATCACACTAAGTCAGATGATGAAATAGGCCATCACTTGGTCGAGTGAAAGACGAGTGATAGGGTTTTGAATATTGAATTTCATTTGAGGTAGGACTATCTGTAATTGAATGATATTAAATTTGTTTGTTTATTTGAATTTCACCTTTTGTGTATTCAGTAATTTAACTGTCGGCATCACTGACTGGGGGCTCGGACCTTTGCATCTCTATCACTACTTCAATTTCTGACAAAAACGAGCCAGGGTGGGTCTCCTGTAATAATTAAAGATATACTGGGAGCACCCCACCCCAACCTAAGGTAGTCTACAAGACCTTTACACTATTTATCACATACAGTTAATGAGTTTGCATTACTTTGTGCTGCTTTGTGACCTTACTAAGCATTACATTGCAGTGTGGCAAATAATATTTAACTACATTAAGAATGAGCATGGTTTGATAAATTACTTTAACACTAAAACAGGTTGAGTGTAGTCATTACCAAAAGTCATGGTCCAGTGACCTTTATATTTAAGCTTTTTCCCCACTTTATCAACAAAAATCATGTATACTCCAAGTTCATCTTGAAGATACGGTTTGATAAATGTCTATATAAATGTGTAAATATCTACAAGTCTAATGACATATCACTGATAAAATATATCTGGATACATAATCATTAGCGAGCTAGATAGACTGACAGATGCGGAGACAATATGTCTGTCAGGTCTCGCTTCAAAATAACATACCTCATATGCAAACAAATAATTAGAAGCCAATGATAATATTAAATGGATGTTATGTTTTTAAAATACTCTTATAAAGCATACAACCATTTTTGTATTTCAGATATATACATTAACTGTTGCTATAAACAAAAATCAATATTACATATCAGATGCATACATTACAGTTACTGTAAACAAAAATCATTACTGCATATCAGACACATACATAATAAATGTTATTGTAAGTTAAAATCATTATATCAGACATAAATAATAATTTACTAAACCAAAATCATTACTGCATATCAGATATTTACATAATAACTGTTACTGTAAACTAAAGTCATTACTACATATCAGACATACGTAATAACTGTTACTGTAAATTAAAGTCATTACTGCATATCAGACATACATAATAACTGTTACTGTAAACTAAAGTCATTACTGCATATCAGACATACATAATAACTGTTACTGCAAACTAAAGTCATTACTGCATATCAGACATACATAATAACTGTTACTGTAAACTAAAGTCATTACTGCATATCAGACATACATAATAACTGTTACTGTAAACTAAAATCATTACTGCATATCAGATATTTACATTATAACTGTTACTGTAAATTAAAGTCATTACTGCATATCAGACATACATAATAACTGTTACTGTGAACAAAAGTCATAACTGCATATCAGACATATACATAATAACTGTTACTGTGAACAAAAGTCATAACTGCATATCAGACATATACATAATAACTGTTACTGTGAACAAAAGTCATAACTGCATATAAGACATATACAAAATAACTGTTACTGTGAATAAAAGTCATTACTGCATATCAGTCATACATAATAATGTGCTTTTAAAATAATGTAGTGAGAAATCTGCATCGAATAATGGAGTGAAATTAAAACAACTACCTTATCTGATGGAATGTTTTTCTCAACAATGTTAATATTCACATCCACGGTTTTCTTTTCTTCTCCTTTTACAGCACCTATATTACACGTGACCAGACGACACTGATAGTTTGTGCAAGTCTACAACACAAAAAAAGATTTTCATTGGATTTATTCTTTCTGTACATAAAACATGTAAAAAGTTTATTATTTGATATTAAATTAACGATAAACTAAGAAGTCTCAGACATTATAATTTACAAATATAAGACAATATCTCCAATCTTTGATATAAGGATTGGGGGTATTGGAACAATGAAAATCAGAAACAGATTCAGCTGAAGAAAATGAACTGCCCATTCAAAATATGACAAATAATTTAGCTTCAAAGTAAACATAAGGAAATGTTAACATAAATGGATGATCTGTGAAGAAGAAATAATCATGTGCTATCATGATATGAGTCCTAACATGTTTCACACTATATAACTATGCTAGCTTTTCCATGTAAATGTCTTTGCAGCTAGTTTTGTCAGTTTAATGCTTATTTGTGCTTGCTCTCTAAAGAATTTAATCTAGGAATATACCATACACAAAACTCAATTCTAATTGGAAAATAAAATAAAGATCAATCAGTCTGCTAATTAACTAACTGCATTCATCTGGCTAGTAATAAATATCCATACAAAATTTCATCTTGCTGTGTGTTTTAATTTGGTAGATAATTACATTTTCAGTTGGTCCAATTAACTGACCCAGATCTTGTATTGATAATGCTTCCAGTCTGGGATCTGATCTCACCTATTCATAAAACATTGCAATGATTGTGGCCAAGTCTGTCTACAACATATCATTGCAGATATGAACAGTTTTTAGGTGGTTACTGATATCCAATGTGGCTCTTGGGTTACAGTCAGATGAAATGGCCTTTGGCAATGTGCAAAGTACCTTTCCATATCAAATCTGAAGATTAACAACTTGTAAATCCCTGTGGAATAACACATCCCTACCTCATGTTGCCAATTTGAACCATAATGCTATATCAATAAATAATCAAGGAATAATCAATATCAAGAAGAGAATCAGCTGTGACTCTTATTTCGAATGGCCATTTTGGTCATGTGACTCAAGTGTCCAGATTAATCATATAACTTGTATAATCATTAATTTGTAATGTGACTCTTACCATGGTTTAATAAAGTGACATATTAAAAAATAGAAGGATTACTTGTACACTGTAACCCAAATTGATCAGAACACTATCGTATTAATCAGTCCAATTTGTAATCTGACATGTTCAACTTTGATAATAGTTGCATGCTGATATTTTCGTCATGTGACAGCATTCTGGTCACATGACCAATGAAAACAAAATATCTCTATTAATTTATTACAAATAGATAATAAACACATTTCAATATATTATCATGCCTATTGCAAAAATAACTTTAAATTCCACTGTCATGTTTCTAAATTGGTGAACTGAAAGTTTTCCAATCTTGACATCACTTTTCCTGCCTTATGGAAACAAATAAAGCATGAATTTAAAAGAACAGCAAAAAACAATCCATCTATCAAGATAGCAGACTGAGCTCATTTACATATTCAAACATGTATAATGACAACAGACTGTGTTCTAAACACAATCCACATATTTAAGTCCATACAGATAATCTATAAAGGCAACAGACCAGGTTGCATCAGTTGACAAATTTAAATCCACATCTTTTTAAGTAGCAATGAAAACATCATGTGTTGCAAAATCTGGAAATTTGATCACCATGCAAATATATGAATAATCTTACAATATCAAGTTTTGATGGATCATGAACTGTCAATTCTGACATCTGAACACCATGTGGATCGTCTCTTTTGCGCCTTTGCTGATTAGGTACTGGTAGGCTGTCTATAATGCGTGTTGTTCGTTCTGTGGGCCCCACAGTTGTAGATGACATCAGGATTTTGTCACTCTCTGTATATGTTATAACACAGCCTGCTGAGACATTCTACAGAATCCAACAGAAAACAAACACATCATGTTACTTTCATGCAGCATACGCCAGCCAATTTCATGGCTGACTGGGGCAAAGAATGAATAGCCAGTCCATCTGGCCATTTGGAATTTTAGTAATATTGAGCAAATTCAAATTATAATTTTAATACCGCAAATAAATATTAAAATCCAAGTGATAAATAATGATGGTGACATGTTTCTGATGATCACTCATGAATCTGGGGGATATAAGATCATAAATAACTCGCACTTGATTTGCATTCAAAAGTTGCTGGTAACTTCAAATTAAGACTTCTTATGCATCTGTCCAATGTCTGATGACACATGCTATTTCTGATTCCCAATGTCATCAAGTATTTGGATACCTGGAAGTCACCTGAGGGTAAGAAAAATAAACACAGCCAAGAAAAAATTAACTATTCAAAATTGTATGACACGATGGAATGAAAACAATAGTTGGGTTACAGAATTTGCATGAAATACATAGAAACAGATTGCATGCTAACATCATGACAATGTTCATTCATTGATATTCAAGACTACAGCCAGAGAATTTTACATGAGCCTCTCAAAATGTAGCTTAAGTTACTGAATTCATTTCATGCACAGATGATTTCCACACCATCTGTATCAACACAAAGAGCAGCACTACTCATTCGATACATCTTGAAAAAGAGTGGTCTGTGTTGATGAGATCAGACACATTTTCCCTGGAGTTATGGAAGAATTCATTTTTTATACAGGCCTAAGCAATTATTGGATCTGTCACATGCCACAGGCAAACACATATGATCTACTACAAATCTCACAAACATCTAGTAAGTAAAATTGGCAATTAGTTTAAAGAAAATGATGATGCAGATGATGGGTTGAATTATGTAACTGCATCTATGTTTTAAGATGCTGATGTGAAAATTCACTGAGCTACAGTCATGGATATCATTCATGATGTTAAGCTGAATGGACAAGAACTGTTCATTTGCATTCTGCTTGATGTGGATGCATTTGATCCAGTTCTGGTTCCAGCGATCCATTGCTGGAACTCATCCTCTGCAGACCTAATTTTATGAGCAACTATACATTGGATACCACAGCCTAATCTTGTAAGGCTAGGTGTTGTTCTAATACTGTCGATGAAGACATCAATCAATGTTGATCTTAATTCTTTTTCAGACTATTTTTCTGACTGGTCATTAATGGTTTGATCATGAAGCCCAACTCTAGCTGAGTTGTGTAATGATCTGGATCAGCAACATTGCACTGGTCAGTAAATAATGACTATTTTATGCTGAATTTAATAAAAATATAATAAGTTTGATGTATGAAATCTTATTTAATTTTTGTTTTTTCTGAATGTTCTATGTTTCATTATCAGACGCCTTTTATGGTAATGAAAGTGGGACTGTTGGTCATTTAAAGTGGCATATATATATGTGTGTAAACTATCATCTTTCACTGAAAATTACATGTTGAGTTTTGTCATTGACCCAGCCATTTTATTATTAGTTACATGAGTGGAATTCTTGCAATACTCAACATCGTTTTTCTGTTCATGAAATATTTAAAAAGTCAGAACTGCAAACTGCACAAAATGCATATTGGTCACCTTTTTTGCTTTTCGTATATGCCTACTTTGCAATGTCCATGGATAATTAAATTTACATATATTTTTTTCTTTCCATCTGGTTGATAGAGTTGTGAATGGCTATCCATGTACTCAACCACTGATAATAACCTGGGTAATACAATGTGCCACCAGATACCCGTTTACAGTATACATGTTTTATAACAGTACAAGTGGACCCATAAGCTCCTGGCTTGTACAGGCAGCACTCTGTTGGACTCTTTTGTAAGATCCACAGATGGTCCAGGTTGTTAATGAAGTAGGAGGAGGAGGACAAAATTCAGGGGGCCAAAGTGGAAAACTTTCGCAATGGAAAAAGCTCAGAAGACAACATCTTTCCAGGACTTATTTAGTGTAGAATAGAAGACAGCACTGGAGAACAAGCAACATTATCATGGATGCATGAGGTGAGGGTAAGGTCCCCTTCAGTGACGGAAACTTAATCCATAATATTGATGTTTTGGTCCCTTGTGATCCCAATTACATGGCCTGGCCAGTCACAGCAGGAATAGGCCATCTGAATGGGAAGGATATCATTAGGATTATCAGTTTGGATGGATTGTGGGATGTTTGATCCATATAACCTATCCATATGTATGTTGAGTGAGAGGAAACTTAGCTGTTTGTTAGCTCTGTCCCTCGCTGTTCCGCAAAAGAAATCAAGTTGAACCATGAAGGGGCAAAGTAGAGAGAGGTGCCAAAAATGCTGTCATGTGGTGGTGACTTGGATGCCAGAACTGTTTCAGAGCATGGCAATGTCCAGTGCTTCATGGCTGAAGGTGAAGGGTAAGTTTATTTATCTCCCTTGTCTGCCAGAAATTTTTACACCGAGGAAAGGTCAGCATGCAGACTAGTTAGTATTCTTTTTGAGCTGTGTGTTTTTGCACTTTACCCATTGTTCTAATCTATAAGACAAATAGAGAAAAATGTAAAAATGAGGTCCTGCACCTGATTTTTAGAATGCAATGTCTGTGCAGAGCTAAATTGTAACAAAATTGACCCAGAAATTAATAACAGTCTAATAAAGCAATGAAGCATACAGGTAAATTATAATGATAATATCACCTGTATGGAGGAGAAGTATACATCTGTGGGCCTGAACATGTGATATTTGACTACAGTGTGGACACAAGAGCTATACCAAATGATGGTTATCTGGAAAAAAGTGATAGCAGATGATCTCAGTTACAATGCTAACTGTAGGGAAGGTCATAGAAAGCATGTACAGGTAGAACCATTGAAGCATGATTTTCCATAGCTAAAGATGATGTGGTAAAGGAAACTCACCTGTATATACATATATAAAGAGTTCGCTAAGGGCATAAAGACCTGCACATATATAAATATTGTAACCAGAACCTATCTTTTGAAGTTGCATAGATTACCCATGTGAGTGACTAAGTGCTCTTTAAATATCATGGAATTTTTATGCAGATAAACAGGACTCAAGTGTTGCTTATACAAACGTGAAAAGTAGAACATGACTTATAACCTTTCCTTGTCCAATCACAGGTGAAGCAATACAGAAATGTTGTTGCTGTAGGGTTTAACGCCATTCTTCAGTACATGATACATGGTGGCCAGTATTAATGGTGGAGGAAGAACCCAGGAAATCCCCAGAAAGAACCACAGACCCTCAAAAAGCTACTGGCAAGCTTTCTCACATACCCACACTGACCAAATCCAAGACTCAAACCCATGCAGACAAAAGTGAGATGGCAGTGATCTGAAACAGAGAGCGCTTTAGACCACTCAGCCACTCGAGGCCCCCCAATACAGAAATGTACACAAGTGTCTATGTTACACACAAAACCTTCACATAAAAGGAACTGAGGTACTGTTATAGATATTTACAAAGTAGGTGCAACAATATCCAAAATGAGGCAAATACCTGTAGGGAAAAAGCCCACTGACCACCTGTACAAATAAAAACATCGAAGTTGGCACCTGGATGCTATGAATGACTTGTAATACAAAATCGCCAATATGTACCCATTCGTAATGGCATTGCACACATATTATCAGTTTTTATAAGTGCTAAAGACTTGCACATACATAATTAATTATAGCCCAAACTTACTGTGAAGTCACTTAGTCTCACCCTGTAAGTACCTAAATGTGTGATGACAACAAAGTGTTAGCACTTTGAAAGTTAGAACTTTGTCATGATTAAAAGAGAAAAGTATACTTTCTTTAGAAGTAAAAAACTCCCCAACTTGTAATGATATATTCCCCATGTAGATTCTGGCTTTTGCAAGGTCTCTTGTGACAAGAGCACGCTAGCAACTGAAGTAGTAACTGATGTATCCTTAGACTTTGCCAAAAAGTCTTATACATAAGAGGAGATCACTCTGCCCGAGCACCACATAGGTCAGAAGACAGCTTTTAGCTCCATTTAGCTAAAAGTAGTATCTGGAAAGGCTGGATTTGTGAGGCAGTAGTTCTTCTTAAAGTATTATGATTCCATTGAAGAATGGGGAATCACAACAGGAAACCAAAACATCAGACAGAAGACACTGGACAACAAATTTTTACAAAAGTCATGTTACTGAAATAAAATTAGTCAATTCTTATCAATTTTTATGTGCTGAACACGAATATGACAGTCAAATTGCAAAATTGGCTCTAGTTTTTTTGTAATCTGCAAGAAATTAATGTTTACATAACGAAATGCATTCCAATAGTAAAAGGTCAACTGTAATAGCCTACCTATAAAAAATCAAGTCATTGACTACATCTTAGATTTCTTCGCCTGTCTCTTGTACAGCTGTTCGGGAGCATCTCTGAGGAGTGTCCAGCAGTAGTCAGCCAGCATTGTAGTGGACCATTTTCCCTGGTATCTTTGTTCCATTGTTGCGATATCTTGATGAAAACGTTCGCCGTGTTCATCACTAACAATACCACAGTTGCTAGGAAAGAAATCCAAATGGGAATGAAGGAAGTGAATCTTTAGAGACATATTGCAGCCAAGTTTCTTATACTTCATCAACATGTCTTCTACTAGTTCCTTATAGTTTTCTGCCCTAACATTTCCGAGGAAGTTTGTAGAAACTAGGCAAAAAGCATTCCATGCTTGTTTCGCGTCACCTTCCAGCAAGTTGTTGAACCGGTCATCTTTGAAAAGCTCTCGAATCTGAGGACCCACAAAAACTCCCTCTTTAATCTTTGCTTCGCTGAGTCGAGGGAATTTTTCATGCAGGTATCGGAATGCTGGCAAAGTCCGGTCAATGGCTTTCACAAAGTTCTTCATCAAACCTAGTTTGATGTGAAGGGGTGGTAGCAAGATTTTCTGAGCCTCAACCAGAGCTGGGTGTTGGATATTCTTCTCTCCAATGGCTACATTCTGCCTGTGAGTCCATTCCTTCCTCATGTAGTGCATTTCCCTTGCTCGGCTATCCCACTCGCATAAGAAACACATGTATTTTGTATATCCTTGCTGCAGTCCCATTAAAAGGGCAACTACCTTCAAATCACCACAGAGGTGCCAGCTGTACTTGTTATACTCAATGGAATTCAGTAGCTGCCTTAAGTTATCGTATGTCTCTTTCATGTGGACAGCATACGCTACTGGAATAGATGGAAGAATGTTTCCATTGTGCAAAAGCACAGCCTTGAGACTCAGTTTCGAAGAGTCCACAAATAGTCTCCATTCTTGTGGGTCATGAGTGATTTTTAAAGCATTCATGAGGCCCTCAATATCGGAACAGAATATCAGATTACTTTCCTTTCTGAAGAAAGGCTCCAATTGCTGGTGGCGCTTTCGATATGCAGTAATTGTGACATCTTCTTCTAGAAGATTCCATTGTTGGAGTCTTGATCCTAGCAATTCTGCCTTGTTCTTTGATAAGTCCAAATCACGAATCAGGTCATTTAGTTCTTCCTGTGTTATTCTGTGTGGGGTTGATGATGCACCACAGTGAAAATCTGGATCACTGCATGCTGATGGACCAGGAGAAGAACAGGTCGACTCACCTTTGTCTTCGTCAGATGAATCAAGAGAATATTCTGCTGGAGGTTCTGGAATAGGAAGTCCCTCACCATGTGGAACTGGTCTCAATGCAGACGGAATGTTTGGGTAGACTATTCTCGACTTCTTTCGCTTCGTTATTCCGCCGGAAAGAGGAGGAACCAAGCAGAAGTAACAGTCATTTAGGTGGTTGCTTGGCTCTCTCCACACCATTGGGACTGCAAACGGCATTGATGACCTTTTGCAATTCAACCACTGTGAAAGCTGTGTTGTACATGTAGCACAGCATATATGCGGAGCCCAAGGCTTGTCTTGGTTACCAACCTTGCATCCGAAGTAAAGATGATATGCCTTCTTCACTTGAGAATTGATACTTTTCTTCTGGTTGGCAAATGTCACTTCCCCACAAATATAGCAAAAATTGTCCGCGGTATTAACACACTTTCGAGGCATTACTGTTCTTTATTGTACGTAAATGGATAAAATAATAAGTTTTATGTAACAGTAGCTTGAACTGTCTCGCACAACATCTAAAATATTTTAAATGCTGAACCTATCTGATTGGGCTTTATATAGTACACTGCTTACGTCAGCTTCAGCAGCCGCCTGGCATTAGTATAATAGGCCTACACATGTATAGTACACTGCTGACGTCAACTTACTTCAGCAGCCGCATGGCATTAGTATTGCATTGCATCAGAAAATGATGCAATCAACTGTGGATGATGTGAGCATGATGGTATTATGCAATGTTACATCATTATTCCGGATGTTGCCGCAGTCCTACTGGAGAAATTTACACAGTGAAACATAGAAAATGAGGTATATGAATATCTTCAAAACGAGAGCCAATACAAATTTTTCACGGTTATATTCGTGTTCGGCACACCAAAATACTACAGATTAGGGCCTTTTCAAGTCAGTAATGATTTCACTGTTGACCAGTGAGATTAGACATTTAAATAAGGTCGGTACTGTGTTTATCATACAACTGTATCACAAAATCAGCAAACTGAAAAATTAAGGTAGTTACCATGATAAATGCAACTATGTGAACCCCAACAATAATTTACTCAAGGGGTGTCAAAGCAATGTGTAGGCAGCACATGATATCTATACTTATAATGTGAGTAGTAAATATTGGTTTTAGGAAGGAATGCAGCATAAAGCTGCATCCTTTGAGGTCCTGCCATCTGTCAGCATAAAACTTGAAAATATTAGTGCTTTTATAATATTTAATTCATTCCATGTTTCTTGTCAAACAAAAGTATTCCATGCCAATCCAGCTCAACTCTACTAAGGTAAATGTACCCATCTTAATTAATATTTTTGTTAACGTAAGGCCAAAAAAGATTTCCAATAATCCAAGGAGTTGGTAACTCCAGTTCTTCTATGAGTACTGAAACCATTCCTGACATTCTTGAGAAACACCAACATGCCAAATTTGGTATCAAAACCTTTTTTTTACTCCAACAAGAAAATTAGGTATCAGAAACTTTTTTTTTTACTCCAACATGCCAAATTTGGTATGAAAAACTATTTTTCTGATATTTCAGTTAACACATACAGATGATATCTATAAGTGCAGTACATAACAGTACATGTCATAACATTGATCTTGCAAAAGATATCATGGCATGCAGATCAATGAACTCATCTCTAGTAATGTCAAAATACAAACAGATGAAAAGTTTGGTTAAATCAATAAGTAATACTGTAAAGTTATTCAAGTTAATTCAAAGTATTCTTCATAAACTGAATTGGATAAAAATGTATGCATACTGGTTTGTATTATCGTACTCACAATACAGCTACTCCCATCCCCCAAGTCAAAATCTTTGACCTTAAATTAATGTCTGATTACTATGAATTTATTAAGTAGAATGCATAATATAAAGTCTAATTAAAATTCAGTTATATGTACAAGTCACAGTGTTCTCAGTAAAGTACTAAAAAAAAAAAAAACAAGCAGTGGCCTTTGCTTGACACCAAGGTCTGGTTTTTACAAGAGTGTTGACAAATTAGCAGTAAGATCTTGACCATTTTCA
The DNA here is from genome assembly GCA_028554795.2 of Sinohyriopsis cumingii. Lineage (NCBI taxonomy): Eukaryota > Metazoa > Mollusca > Bivalvia > Unionida > Unionidae > Sinohyriopsis > Sinohyriopsis cumingii. The sequence goes on along the minus strand of CM068841.1, from coordinate 29,132,195 downwards.
TTTGGAACCAATTCATGCTGCAAGAAGTGTTTTAACAAAAAATAAAAAACATGCCAATGCCTCCAATGATGCAAGAGGAGTTGTAATAACATGATTTTCAATATGGTGTCATGCTGGATGCCATATAATAACAGTGTTCTTGCGAAAAGTCATGTCCATACAATCATCCATTCATTATCAATTATGTCTGTCAAAGGCATCTATTTCTGAAGCTGTATCTGCATGATTTGAAAACAGGTACAACCATATCCAGAGGGAAATAGTAGTTTCAGAAAAAGCCATTCAGATTGGAGAAGCTGCTGTTGTCAAATTTTGGGTGGTCATGCTGATATAATTTTCATTCAGAGTGAGAAGTATTATGAAATTGTCAATATGACCAGAAGACTACTGATAACAATATTTTCAAGATGACTACCTTGCTGGAAGTCGAGACAGCAAGATATCATAAAAAGTATTTTACTAAAAACTTCAAGTCAATATTATTATCATTTCTTAAGGAGAAATAGCTAACACAAGCTTTTCAAGATGGCCACTTGGCAGTCATATTAGAGTTTTTGACAGGCACCTATTTAATTCAAGGTCAATTAGATAACATAAGAATATTTTCCTGCAAGCCAAATGCAGTTGTGTTTATCCATTCAGGACAAGAAACTATAAGAAAATCTTCAAGATGGATGTAAGATTTACAACTTTTTTCATTTCGGAACAACTAGAAAACCCCATTACAATAATATGATCCATTTTGAAAAAATTAGGCCACAATTAATATTTCTGGTTCAGTACCCACGAATGTAAGTAGTCTTTTTTTTAGAACATTTTTTCCTCTCTCAATTTGGTAGTGATAGAAGAGTTAGATTTATGCATTTTTGGAAGGGATTTAAAGCTAATTGTTTATTCTTTAGAATATGAACTCATGGTGTGGTTATCCTTGTGCGTTTTGGCAACAGTGCACAGTGACTAATATGTCTTGGTGATGATCCGGAAGTGTCATCTGTGTTCTGTTTACATGCTGCTCTGTTTACAGTGCAGCCTATCAAAAAAATGCAGATCAACCTTTGACAAGAACTTCACCATGAAGTCATCATTGAAGGTACTTTAGATTAGGATATGATTTGTATTGATTGTCCCACAGTGGAAAGGTCAGTACTGAGAAACAAATGTCGAGAATATATAGTAAAATTAATTGTGTTCTATGTCCAGATGGAGTAGCCATATAAAGATTTTCAACATGGCTACCATATCTAATGTCTGTGGGATACCACTTTCATTAGAACTAATTAGAGATTATAAAAAGCCTTTGAATGAAAATTCCATATCAATATGTCCATCCATTCTGGAGGAGTAGCAAATTAAATTGTTTTCAAGATGGCCACCATGACAGCCACAGTGGATGTTAGGTCAGCATTAACATTAATCTGGAGTAATGAGACCTTTGGGTGAATGCATTTGTAAAATGTCATGGCAATCCTCCCAGTAGTTAAGAGGATTTGTAGTGATAAACTTGTGCTAAAGAATGATGGAATAAAGTTCTTGTCTATAATCAGCTGAACTAAAAAATTATGTATACATGTAGTGCCCAAACCTAAACTTATAACACTCATTAAAAATTCCTTGTGTGCTTGATACTATACTGGTACATCCATATGCATGATAATGGACTTGTACACCCTTTCATTCAGGATAATGGACTGGTACATCCTTTATTCTGGATACTGGACTGATAAATCTTTGTGATTGATACTGGACTGGTACATTCTTGTTCTGAATATTGGACTAGTTAATCATGTGCACAAAATATTTTTTCCCACCCTAAATGCTAATATTATCTTGATTCATAAAGGAATTAGTGATCCAAGCACTATATGAAAGGCCAAGTATTTATTGATGGTGCTGTAAAATAATGAGAACTATACTAATCAATGCTTACCATAATCACTGCCAATGTGTTGCCATTATTGCCAATGGGGACAGTGATATTGATGGTAGCATTTATAAGTGGACTTGGTCCATTATTGATGAGGTGATATCTGTGAAGTATGTAAAGGTTTCTAACACTCTGTGGGTCATTCTTGTACTCCACTTGTTCCGACATAGATTTGCTGCAAAAATACAGATAAAAGGTACATAGTTGGAGGCAAATGTGCAAACAATATCATGACAAATGAATGGAAACTGGAGTGTGGAAACTAACTGCATGGGAGCTATATATATATATATATATATATATATATATATATATATATATATATATATACAAATAATACTATCATTCAGGTTAGAGAATTTATTAATTCATACTCTACAGAGATTCAAACTGCTCTGGTGGCCAGGTGGTTAGAGGTCATGGGTTCGATCCCTGGCCAAGTCATACCAAAGACTTACAAAAATGTTACCAACACCTGCCTCGCATAGCGCTCAGCATTAAGAGGTTAGTGTTATGACTGGTTGGCCTGGTGTCAGGATAAAGTGACTGGCTGGGACATCATGCTATATCTCTGCGGTATGATGCCCCAGTGCTAGACATACTATAAACTATCACACTGCAGACATCGTAGCGATATGACTGAAAAACTGTTAAAGCTACATTAAAAATCGAAATCACACACACACACACACACACACATACACCAAACACAAAGAGATTCAAACCCAGGTCTGCGGGTTAACAGCACCCATCGACTTGCCTGCACACATGAGCCCATAAACCCTTGTGACTTTTGAAGCATACATCACCAAAAACTGATTTTACTCAATCGGTGTATGCAAACGTGTGTAACAGACACACTCGCATGATGACCTAGTAATTAATTCTCATCTATGTATAGTCATCCCGGATTCCTATGAAAAGAAATCAAGGTATATAGAACTGATTAAAGAGAATTATAAATATAAACCAAACAGAACAGAAAGTGCTATCCATGGATTCCATAGAAGAATGCTTGATAATAGTAGGCAGAATTAATATTTTAATACAAATAAAACTATCATATAGGTTGGAGAATTCTTTAATTTGTGCTCTATGGAGATTTGAACCCAGGTCTCTATAATTAATTTTATATACCTGTGTTGTATTTAGGACATGGAGATGTTGTGATGTATTGCAGTGTTGTATTTAGGACATAGAGATGTTGTGATGTATAGCAGTGTTGTATTTAGGACATGGATATGTCGTGATGCATAGCAGTTTTGTATTTAGGACATGGATATGTCGTGATGCATAGCAGTGTTGTATTTAGGACATGGAGATGTTGTGTTGTATAGCAGTGTTGTATTTAGGACATGGAGATGTTGTGATGTATAGCAGTGTTGTATTTAGGACATGGAGATGTTGTGAAGTATAGCAGTGCTGTATTTAGGACATGGAGATGTCGTGATGTATTGCAGTGTTGTATTTACGACACTGAAATGCTATGATGTATATCAGTGTTATATTTAGGACATGGAGATGCTATGATGTATAGCAGTGTTGTATTTAGGACATGGACATGGTATGATGTACAAGTCATATATTTTAGGATATGGTGATTCTACAATTTAGGATATGGTGATTCTAAAGTATATATTTGCTCAGTAAAGCTACTATTAACATCATCAAACTAGAAGGGAATTGGTTTTGGAAACCAACAGTATATATTCCACCATCACCATGACAATAATCTCATTTTGTAACACTGGTTCTTGACAGAATGGAAGGAAAAATTTGCAAAGTGGATAAAATAAAGGTTTTGTTGAGAATGTTGCAAAAAACATTTTTCAATTATCGTTTTTCCAGATGCTACTTATTTTTGGTTCTGGTGACCTTCAGCAGATTTCTAAGGTCACTAGCTGAGATTCTATGCAAAGCAATGTATGTTCACTAGTGTGAAAGTATCTGGAAACCATTTTGTGATAATAACTGATGTCAACTTATTGATTTTGAATGTGTGTGTGTGTGTGTGTGTGTGTGTGTGAGAGAGAGAGATAGAGAGATTTGGAATTTTAAAGTAGCTTTAAAATTTTTAGTCATATTGCTATGATGTCTGCAGTGTGGCAGTTTATAGTGACATTTAGCACTAATGTCAACTTTCAATTTTGAAATGTACTGTGAGGGAACAAAGTATAATCAGGATTAACACATTCAACCCCAGAAATATTTATGTGCCAGGATTAACAGCATATCAACAAAATCCTAGCTATTATACAAAGCCAATCAGAATTTAAACCCTTATAAATAAATGTAAACATATAGTCCAACAAGATCAAGTATAAATGCTAAAAATGATAAAATGTATATAAAATTAAATATAAAAATAATGAAATAAAAATCAAATCCTTTAATACACAGGGTCAATTTTTCAAAATATAAACTACATTATTATAAAAATGTTCAAGGTTTATCTAGTTGAGAAATGTCTTTAACTGCGAGTATATAATAAAAAAACTTGTCTGTCACTGGGTGCGGATCAAGCCAAAGAAATGCAGACATCTTGTGGTCCAGTTTCTAAGGGTGAAAATATTACCTGTATTAAATTCAGATCAGCTTTTAGACTTTCTCTTTTATGATCAAAACCAATTTGGTCAATATAAGCAGCATGCAGAGAGATAAAACTTTGCAAACAATTTAGAAAACTTGACACTTGTCAAAAAGATGGCCCAGGAGACATCGTGGAAAATAAGACCCATCTAGAGATGGCATACTCCCACAGATCCCCAACATAAATACAGTACACTATAATCCAAAACTCTTCTCAATTCTTGTACTGCTTATTCACATATTTTATGATCCAAAACTGTCAATTCTTGTGCTGCTTATGCTAGTACCCTATGACCAATGTTACATGTTTAGGCTTAAATAAACATTAAAACAAGAAAGATTGAAAACAGCAATCTTTGAAAAATATAATAAATATTTTATTTCCCTGGAAAAATACTGTAAAATGAAAAAATATGAGAACTGACAGTTTCCAGAATCAAATCCAAAATTAATACAAGAATAATACACGAATACAACTTTTTGAAGTCCTAATATTGAAATGTTCTAATGATTCCAAGTTCAAGACCGATGAAGAATCCAAGATGGAAGGCAATGACACATGATGTAGCCTGTACTGTGTTGATGTCTACAGTTCCTTGTAGAAACATAATAATTAATCCTCTGGTCTTGGAAATCCAAATAAATCTGTCAAGAAAAGTCCTTTTTTCAAGAGTTCTGTATGAATGCTATAATATTTCCAGAGAAACGAATTAATCTTCTAGAGTCCAAAAAACCTGAAGAAAAATTAATATATAACTCAATACCTCAAAACTTCAATTCTGGTCACAACAGAAGAAAACAACTTGACATCAAGTGTTTAGAAGCCAGACTGAGATCTATCCCTCTAAACATCACTACTAATACTAAGTATTTTGCAATTTTGGAAATGCCTAATTGCAAAATAGAGGATGACATGATCATGCTTACATCTAAAAGTCACATAGCTCGTGTATGTCCATGATAAGAACCAATCATTTTACTCAGAGAACATGTTGTTTATTTGACCCTAAAGAAAGGCCAGGACCTAAGCCAAAAATAGAAACAAGTGTTTCTATTATTAGGTATCTAAGGATATACTCATGTCAAACTGAATTTTCTGGAAAATATAAAATTCCTAGTAAACAAAATTACATTACATTGACATGTTCAAAAAGAAGACTCCCAAACCCACAAACAATCAAATCAAACAAACATCAATCAAATCAAACATAAATTAATTCAACTATATGTAACACTTCCTCCCATAAAGAAAAAAAAATTATATGATAAAGCTTTCTTTTTAACACAGATTAAAGAAAAATATGAGAATAACTCTTATGGATTACACACAGTGTATATGAAATAATACATTGTTATACATGGGTGAAGTGCATCTGCTATTATATTATTTTTTCCCTTGATGTGCCTGATGTCAAGATCATCTTGCCAATGAAAGTAAGGGGTTGTGGTCATTAAACACAATAATTGAAGAAGGAGCTGAACTAATGTAAACTTAAAAATGTTGCAATGTCAATATCAAAGCCAAACATTCCTTCTCAATTGCTGAATAAGTTCTTTGGTGCTTATTTAATTTCTTAGAAAAATAGCACACTAGATGATCAATACCATTTTCATCTTCTTGAATCAAAACTGCTCCAACCCCAACATCACTTGCATCAACAGAAAATTTAAATGATTGGCTGAAATTTGGAGGTGTAAGACCTGGTGCGCTTTTGAGTATGGTTTTGAAAAAGCCTCCTAACATTTTTCAGTCCAAAGAAACTTGTTTTTCTGACTCAATAAATTTGTCAGGGGTTCAGCAATTATAGAAAAATTGGAATAAAATTTTTGATAGTAACCGCCCATACCTAAAAATTGCATCAGTTGCTTTTTTATTAACAGGCATGGGAAATTCAAAGATAGCCTTGACCTTAGCATCTATAGGCTTAACTTGTCCATGTCCCATGATGTGTCCCAGAAATGTAACACTAGCATGGCATAACTCACTTTCAGATAAATTAATTGTCAAACATGCATCTGTGAGTCTGTCAAAGAATTTCCGAATTTTTGCTAAATGTTCTTTCTATACTTGGCAACCCTTTCATCCCAAATGACATTATGTTATATTGGTAAAGTCCATCTGGAGTCACGAATGCCAAAATTTCCTTTGCTCTTTGTTTGTGGAATTTGCCAAAATCCTTTCAGAGGGTCAAATTTGGTGACATACTTGGCACTCTCGATCTTATCAATACAATCATTGCTTTTTGGTAATGGAAATGACTCTGTTTTTGTCACACTATTCACCATCCTATAATCAGTGCACATATGGAAAGTTTTATCTGGTTTCGGAACAAGTATGCATGGTGAACTCCAGTCCCTTTTAATGGGCTCTGTAAAGTCATTATCCAGCAAATATTGAATTATCTTTTTCAAGTATTTCTGTTTAAGAGGGTTCATCTTGAATGGGTGTTGTTTCACAGGTTTGGAATTTAGAATTTCAGCATCATGAAAAATTGTGTTCGTTCTTATAGGAACATCTGGAAATAAGTGCTCATATTCAAATAATAACTGTTTAAGTTCATTTCTTTTTGCTCTTGCAAATGTGAACGTTTCTGGTCCAGAGAATGACATGATCATGTTTACATCTAAAAGTCACATAGCTCCTGTATGTCCTTGATAAGAACCAATCATTTTACTCAGAGAACAAGTTGTTTACTTGACCCTCAATCAAGGCCAGGAACTAAGCCAAAATAGAAACAAGTGTTTCTATTATTAGGTATCTAAGGATAAACTCAGGTCAAACTGAATTTTCCGGAAAATATCAAATTCTTAGTAAACAAAATTACATTACATTGACATATAAAGAAAATAAAAAGACTCCCAAACCCAGAAACAATCAACTCAAATCAAACACAAATTAATTCAAATATAAATTAAATCAAGTATATGTAACACCAAGAGTTGTCAATTCTTGTACTGCTTATGCTATTACCCTATGAACAAGAGCTGTCAATTCTTGTACTGCTTATGTTATTACCCTATGACCAAGAGCTGTCAATTCTTGTATTGCTTATGCTAGTACCCTATGAACAAGAGCTGTCAAATCTTGTACTTCTTATGTTATTACCCTATGACCAAGAGCTGTCAATTCTTAAGAGCTGCCAATTCTTGTACTGCTTATGTTAGTTCACATATGACCAAGAGCTGCCAATTCTTCTACTGCTTATGTTAGTTCACATATGACCAAGAGCTGTCAATTCCTTTACTACTCATCCTAGTACCCTATGACAAAGAGCTGTAAATTCTTGTACCACTCATCCTAGTACCCTATGACCAAGAGCTGTCATTTCTTGTACTGCTTATGCTAGTACCCTATGACCAAGAGCTGTCAATTCTTGTACTGCTTATGCTAGTACCCTATGACCAAGAACTGTCATTTCTTGTACTGCTTATGCTAGTACCCTATGACCAAGAACTGTCAATTCTTGTACTGCTTATGCTAGTACCCTATGACCAAGAGCTGTCAATTCCTTTACTACTCATGCTAGTACCCTATGACAAAGAGCTGTAAATTCTTGTACCACTCATCCTAGTACCCTATGACCAAGAGCTGTCATTTCTTGTACTGCTTATGCTAGTACCCTATGACCAAGAGCTGTCATTTCTTGTACTGCTTATGCTAGTACCCTATGACCAAGAGCTGTCAATTCTTGTACTGCCTATGCTAGTACCCTATCATACAGAACTGTGAATTCTTATACTGCTTATACTTATACTACTATCTTATCAAAGAACTATCATTCTTTTATTGCTTATTCAAGTACCGTATGACACAGAACTGTCAATAATTTCCCTACTTATGTACACACAATTATTATAGTACTTAAGCAAGAACACTATGCGCCAAAAACAAGATGTTTACAGACAGACATACAAACATAACAATAGTTATATCCCCTTCCATATTCCATACCTGGTGGATAAAAACATAATGTTCTTCCATTCTACTTTAAAAATCCTTTTATGAACAGATGGTACATAAAAGTTTTAAAGCTTACAATGTTTGATCAATGGCAAATGTTCCATACAAAGTGTTGGTCTGTCTATACAAAGTGTTGGTCTGTCTATACACAGTGTGGACTGTCTTAACCTCCATTATTTCTATCATAGTTTAAAATGAGGTAGTCCAATCAATTATCTTATAGTTCGATGGGAAACAAGAAGATGGTGTCTTATCAGGATTACAAGCAACATATCTATGCCAAGTATCAAAAGGATATATTTAATGGACTTCAAAAATATATTTAATGGGCTTAAGTTTTTCTCCAGAAATAAAAGTGAATTATATATGGGTGGATGAACAAACAAATGAATCAATGCATAAAAAAGACTGAACCTTAAAGAATTCCTAATAATTAATGGATGTATGGATAGATCAATGGGTATATGCAAACAAAATATTTAAACTAAAGAATTCCTAATGATACATGGATGGAAAGGTGCATGTGTGTTATGACTGGGTAAGTATTATCAAACAAACATTTTACCCCAGAAATTGGTTTCTTCTTCAAATATGTTACCCAATCATAATACCTTAGAAGAACAGATAACAGGTGGAGGGAGATACATATCCTTACCCTGGAGAGACCACCTCCAGCCCCCTAAGGTATGTGAGGCAGCTTCTAGGTAACCTGACTGGAAATTAGACTCAATATGTCGGGGAACAGCTTTGAAAGGGAAACATTTTCCCTCCAGCAAATCCAGCACAAGTCATGAAAGCTGTCTTTATGAAACTACTGAACAGCCCAGAAAAGCAACCTTTAGCACCAGAGGAAAAGATTCCTACATATCGAACTGAGCCATTTAGAATTAAAGATCATGAATAAAAACTGGAGAAGTGTACTCAGATATTAATCCAACAGTATGGATAATAACATTTAGAGAACAGTTTCCTAATGATATATGGATTTATGGACAAAAGCATAAAAACTAATTTAAACAGTAGAATTCCTAATTGCAAAAGACACATGTAGACCACCAGTCTATTATAGGCATACAGTTTGGTTCCAATATCTTGAATGATTGTAAAGTTTGCTCTCAAAGTCATAGCATGAATAGATGGATGAACAGACAAATGGACCAATACATAAAAAGCATTAACACAATGCAAATCTACACCACTAGCCTATCAAGTAAGGCATATCTACGCCACTACCAAAATAAGTAAGGCATATCTACACCACTACCACAATAAGTAAGGCATATTTACACCACTACCAAAATAAGTAAGGCATATCTACACCACTACCATAATAAGTAAGGCATTTGTACACCATTAGCCTAACAAGTAAGGCATATCTACACTTCTACTCTAATAAGTAAGGCATATGTACACCACTACCAAAATAAGTAAGGCATATCTGCACTGCTACCCTAATAAGTAAGGCATATGTACACCACTAGCCTAATAAGTAAGGCATATCTACATCACTACCATAATAAGTAAGGCATATCTACACTGCTACCCTAATAAGTAAGGCATATGTACACCACTAGCCTAATAAGTAAGGCATATCTACATCACTACCATAATAAGTAAGGCATATGTACACTGCTACCCTAATAAGTAAGGCATATGTACACCACTAGCCTAATAAGAAAGGCATATCTACACCACTTACCAAAATAAGTAAGGCATATCTACACCACTTACCATAATAAGTAAGGCATATCTACACCACTAGCCTAACAAGTAAGGTACAGCTAAACCACTACCATAATAAGTAAAGCATATCTAAACCACTACCATAATAAGTAAGGCATATCTACTCCATTAGTCTAATAGGCAAGGCTTCTATAACCATTAGCCTAGTAGGTAAAGAATATGTACACCACTAGCCTAATAAGTAAGGCATATCGACACCACTAGCCTAGTAAGTGAGGCATATCAACACCACCAGCCTAGTAAGTGAGGCATATCGACACCACTAGCCTAGTAAGTGAGGCATATCGACACCACTAGCCTAGTAAGTGAGGCATATCAACACCACTAGCCTAGTAAGTAAGGCATATCGACACCACTAGCCAAATAAGTAAGGCATATGTACATTATTACCCTAATAAGTAGGGCATATTTACACTACTAGCCTAATAAGTAAGGCATATGTACACTGCTACACTAATAAGTAAGGCATATCGACACCACTAGCCAAATAAGTAAGGCATATGTACACTGCTATCCTAATAAGTAAGGCATATATACACTGCTATCCTAATAAGTAAGGCATATGTACATCACTAGCCTAATAAGTAAGGCATATATATACTGCTATCCTAATAAGTAAGGGATATCTGCACCATTAGCCTAATAAGTAAAGCATATATACACTGCTACCCTAATAAGTAAGGTATATGTACACCATTAACCTAATAAGTAAGGCATATATACACTGCTACCCCAATAAGTAAGGCATATGTACACCATTAGCCTAATAAGTAAGGCATATATACACTGCTATCCTAATAAGTAAGGCATATGTACACCATTAGCCTAATAAGTAAGGCATATATACACTGCTACCCCAATAAGTAAGGCATATGTACACCATTAGCCTAATAAGTAAGGCATATATACACTGCTACCCTAATAAGTAAGGCATAAGTACACTGCTACCCCAATAAGTAAGGCATATGTACACCATTAGCCTAATAAGTGCACCAAATTTCATCAAGATATTTTGAACAATTTTTGAGTTATGTTCCAGAAATTAAAAAATGTATGGGCAAACATACAGACATATTACCAACATCATAATAGCTACATATCACCCACCCTCCAGTAGATACAAATAGCTTACTCTATATAAGCTGAGTCCACCTGCAGATCAGAGTCTATTTTGATTCTTCTACTGATTACTTCTAAATTTCACAGACGTGCTGGTGCATTATGCAAGGGCAGATCTGGGTCTGTGCAGTTTGGAGTTGGACTTGTCTTATAAGCAAGTATAGATGGTAAAATAAATTTAAAAATTATTGTGATATGGCTGTGAAAATCATCTTCAAGGTAACAAAAATAAGTCACAAAAATTTAATTTGTCTATCTCAAGTCATGTTTGCTTAGTCATGATTACAAGGTTTTTGTTCAAAAGTTTTAAAATGTGGTTAAAAAATGTATCATTCCTGAAATGGTCTGAAAATCTAAACATAATATATAATAGAAAAATGCCTACCAAATTTGTTTAATTTGTGTGAATTCTGCATAATCAAGCTTACAAAGTATTTGTCAGAAAGTTTTAAAATGTCTATACAATTTTGAAGAATGATAAAAAATAATTGATCAGGTAATCTACATATGAATACGGATTCCAAACAAATTTTATTTTTGTATCTTTAATGACCTTTGCTTAATCCTACTCAAAAGGCTTTGGTCCAAAAAGTCTAAGTTAATACATGTTGAAAACTGATCAGGTTTAGATGTGCTAAAAGTAAATAAATATCCAATTTCAAAATTAAGTCACAGTTATCAGACTGATCAGGTTTAGATGTGCCAAAAGTAAATAAATATCCAATTTCAAAATTAAGTCACAGTTATCAGACTGATCAGGTTTAGATGTGCCAAAAGTAAATAAATATCCAATTTCAAAATTAAGTCACAGTTATCAGACTGATCAGGTTTAGATGTGCTAAAAGTAAATAAATATCCAATTTCAAAATTAAGTCACAGTTATCAGACTGATCAGGTTTAGATGTGCTAAAAGTTAATAAATATCCAATTTCAAAATTAAGTCACAGTTATCAGACTGATCAGGTTTAGATGTGCCAAAAGTAAATAAATATCCAATTTTAAAATTAAGTCACAGTTATCAGACTGATCAGGTTTAGATGTGCTAAAAGTAAATAAATATCCAATTTCAAAATTAAGTCACAGTTATCAGACTGATCAGGTTTAGATGTGCCAAAAGTAAATAAATATCCAATTTCAAAATTAAGTCACAGTTATCAGACTGATCAGGTTTAGATGTGCCAAAAGTAAATAAATATCCAATTTCAAAATTAAGTCACAGTTATCAGACTGATCAGGTTTAGATGTGCCAAAAGTAAATAAATATCCAATTTCAAAATTAAGTCACAGTTATCAGACTGATCAGGTTTAGATGTGCCAAAAGTAAATAAATATCCAATTTCAAAATTAAGTCACAGTTATCAGACTGATCAGGTTTAGATGTGCTAAAAGTAAATAAATATCCAATTTCAAAATTAAGTCACAGTTATCAGACTGATCAGGTTTAGATGTGCTAAAAGTAAATAAATATCCAATTTCAAAATTAAGTCACATTTATCAGACTGATCAGGTTTAGATGTGCTAAAAGTAAATAAATATCCAATTTCAAAATTAAGTCACATTTATCAGACTGATCAGGTTTAGATGTGCTAAAAGTAAATAAATATCCAATTTCAAAATTTCAAGTCACAGTTAGTACCAGAATTTAAATATTATGATTCATGGTAAGTGTGATAGATGGAGAGATGTGTGTGATTTTGGATTTTTAATGTAGCTTTAACAATTTTTCAGTCATCAGTCATATCACTATGATGTCTGTAGTGTGTCAGTGTGGCTAGTAATGTTTAGCACTAGGGCATCATGCCCCAAACACATAGCATGATGTCTCACCCGTCACATTATCCTGACACCAGGCCTACCAGTCCTAACACTAACCTCTTAATGTTGAGCACTAAGCACCATTTTTTAAAGACTTTGCAATGACTTGGCCAAGATTTTAACCCACAACCTCCTGCATCTGAGGTGGATGCTCTAACCACTTAGGCCACTGGAGTAGTTGGATAGATAGAAAGGCAGCTTGGTGGATGGGAAAACATCACAAAACTAATGTCTCCATTGGGAAAGAGGGGAAATCAGGAGGAGGAATAAATATCTCTCAAATACAACATTGTCATTCCCATTCCATTGTGTATTATGTTTTTAAAAAATATAACAAAAACTGATGTAATTATAATCTTCTGGCACTAATCTACTGTGTCATGACATAACATTATGGTCAATATTTTGACTGTTTATCAGATTCTGATGGCTGACCAATCAGATTCAAAAATCAATCTGAATGTATAGTTAGTATCAAAATCTTTTTATAAAATTTGTCATTTCTTTTAATCCTCCATCACTTTATTTTGATAAAGACTTCCTAAAACATCCAACTTGTATTGACCAATATACCTCATTGCATTAGGAAATGCTGTTATGAAAATTATATTCTGTATAAATTCAAATATATAAATTACACTTCACTGTACATGACGTGTGTCTAGTAATGAAACTCTGCCATCACTTTGATATGGCATCAATATACCATGGAAAATTCTTGAATGTTCTTTTTTGTTTCAGGTAATTTTTGTACATTAGTACAAGATTCATTTAGTGATGGCTTATGCTCCCAGTTACCCATACTGAGAGATACACATAGCAACAGCTATATCCTACTGTATTACATATTAGAGGGACAAAAATTTTAAAAACAATTAACCCAAAAGTTGATAGTGCCATCTGGAAGAGTAATGTGGGTGAATTAAAGTCAACAGTACACATGTGCCATCTGGAGAGTAGAGTGGGTGAGTTAAAGTCAACAGCACACACATGCCATCTGGAGGAGTTCAACAGTACACATGTGCCATCTGAAGGAGTAGAGTGGGTGAGTTAAAGTCAACAGTGAACATGAGCCATTTTGAGAAGTTGAGTGGGTGAGTTAAAGTCAACAGTACTCATGTGCCATCTGGAGGAGTAGAGTGGGAGAGTTAAAGTCAACAGGACACATGTGCCATCTGGAGGAATATGGGTGAGTTAAAGTCAACAGTACACATGTGCCATCTGGAGGAGTAGAGTGGGAGAGTTAAAGTCAACAGTACTCATGTGCCATCTGGAGGAGTAGTATGGATGAGTTAAAGTCAACAGTACACATGTGCCATCTGGAGGAGTAGAGTGGGAGAGTTAAAGTCAACAGTACTCATGTGCCATCTGGAGGAGTAGTATGGATGAGTTAAAGTCAGCAGTACACATGTGCCATCTGGAGGAGTAGAGTGGGAGAGTTAAAGTCAGCAGTACACATGTACCATCTGGAGGAGTAGTATGGGTGAGTTAAAGTCAACAGTATACATGCGTTGTCTGGTGGAGTAGAGTGGGTGAGTTAAAGTCAACAGCACACACATGCCATCTGGAGGAGTTCAACAGTACACATGTGCCATCTGAAGGAGTAGATTGGGTGAGTTAAAGTCAACAGTAAACATGAGCCATTTTGAGAAGTTGAGTGGGTGAGTTAAAGTCAACAGTACTCATGTGCCATCTGGAGGAGTAGAGTAGGAGAGTTAAAGTCAACAGTACTCATGTGCCATCTGGAGGAATATGGGTGAGTTAAAGTCAACAGTACACATGTGCCATCTGGAGGAGTATGGGTGAGTTAAAGTCAACAGTACACATGTGCCATCTGGAGGAGTAGAGTGGGAGAGTTAAAGCCAGCAGTACACATGTACCATCTGGAGGTGTAGTATGGGTGAGTTAAAGTCAACAGTACACATGCGCTGTCTGGTGGAGTAGAGTGGGTGAGTTAAAGTTAACAGTACACATGTACCATCTGGAGGAGTAGTATGGGTGAGTTAAAGTCAACAGTACACATGCACTGTCTGGTGGAGTAGAGTGGGTGAGTTTAAGTCAACCGTACACATGTGCCATCTGGAGGAGTAGTGTGGGTCAGCTTAAGTCAACAGTACACATATGCCATCTGAAGGGGTAGAGTGGGTGAGTTCTATTATCATTAAACCTATAAGAATTATACATAAATCTTAGGATCTAACAAACATGCCAGCAGACTGTTCTTTCTTGAAACTTACCTCGCAATAATTTCTACAGTTGCCTCCAGTCTTACAGGTATAGTAATGTTGAAGATGTTGTTGGTCAAATTGACATCTGTATTTGCCTGGTTAGCTTGTGCAAATATTGTAATCTCTTTTGGCATCTTAGCTAAATCTTGTACACTTGGCAGCAGCCACTTTTCTGAAACATCATACTTGAAAACAATTTGAATGTACTGCTTTGCATCCAACTTGCCATTTGCTGTGCATGTCACATTCGAATGTGTCAAACCTGGTGCTTGATTTTCCTGACACAATGCTCCTACAACACCACGCTTTGAGCTGCAATAGTAAGCAAAGCATTATGATCTTTTTTATTTTAAATTTGACTTTGATAATTTTGTTCTCATCCTTATATGATGTATACATTATTCTACTATTATAAGTCAAGGGCATTCATCCAGTAAAATTATTGAAAATAGGGAGTGAGTTTGTAATTGAACTTGCTTTAATTCTTAATGAAAATTCATCAAAAAGTTGTAAAAGTGGTGTATATACTCATCTTCAAGCAGGGGTTTATCTGATTGATAAATACCATCAAGATGCAGATAGTGTTTAGATCGATACTATCAATATTTTGATAGTACTCAGACTGATAGATTACATGAAGATGCAGATAGTACTCAGATAGTATCAATATTCAGATGGTACTCATATAGTACTCAGACTGATAGATTACACGAAAATGCAGATAGTACTCATATAGATACCATCAATATTCAGATAGTACTCAGACTGATAGATTACATGAAGATGCAGATAGTACTCAGATAGATACCATCAATATTCATATAGCACTCAGACTGATAGATTACGTGAAGATGCAGATAGTACTCAGATAGATACCATCAATATTCATATAGCACTCAGACTGATAGATTACGTGAAGATGCAGATAGTACTCAGATAGATACCATCAATATTCATATAGCACTCAGACTGATAGATTACGTGAAGATGCAGATAGTACTCAGATAGATACCATCAATATTCATATAGCACTCAGACTGATAGATTACATGAAGATGCAGATAGTACTCAGATAGATACCATCAATATTCATATAGCACTCAGACTGATAGATTACATGAAGATGCAGATAGTACCCAGACACCATCAATATTCAGATAGTACTCAGACTGATAGATTACATGAAGATGCAGATAGTACTCATATAGATACCATCAATATTCAGATAGTACTCAGACTGATAGATTACATGAAGATGTAGATATTACTCAGATATATACCATCAGTATTCAGATAGTACTCAGACTGATAGATTACATGAAGATGCAGATAGTACTCAGATAAATACCATCAATATTCAGATGCTACTTGGACTGTCAGATTCCATCATAATTTAAACAGTATTTGGATTGATAGATTTGATCAAATTCAGACAGTACTCAAGATTCAGACAATTTGTGAATCAATAGATTCCATCGAGATTCAGCAAGTACTCAGACACAGATTTTATATAAATTCAGATAGTACTATCATACATTCAATCAGGATTCAAACAGTACCTGCACTAATAGATTCCATCAAGATTTTAACAATACTAAGATTCCACCAAGATTCAGACAATACTCAAGACTTATATATCCCATCAAGATTCAGAAGGTACTTGGATTGCTTAATTCCATCAGAACTTAAACAGTACTTGGATTGTTAGATTTCATCAAATTCAGACAGTACTGTAATAGATACCATCAAATTCAGACAGTACTCTGATAGATAACATCAAATTCAGACAGTACTCTGATAGATACCATCAGGATTCAGACGGTACTTGGATATATACCATCAAGTTCAGACATTACTCTGATAGATAACATCAAATGCAGACAGTACTCTGATAGATACCCTCAAATTCAGACAGTACTCTGAGAGATACCATCAGGATTCAGACAGTACTTTGATAGATTATTTCAAATTCAGACAGTACTCTGATAAATACCATCAGGATTCAGACAGTACTTGGATAGATACCATCAAGTTCAGAAATTACTCTGATAGATAACATCAAATTCAGACAGTACTCTGATAGATACCATCAGGATTCAGACAGTACTCTGATAGATACCACCAGGATTCAGACAGTACTTGTATTGACATATTTCATCATTATTCAGACAGTACTTGGATTGACTTAAATCACCAGGATTAAGGCAGTATTGGATTGACAGAGTCCATCAGTATTCAGAGAATATGCAGACTGGTGGATTCCATAAAACTTCAGACAGTCCTCTAAATAATAGATTCCATCAAGATTCAGACAGTACTCCAACTGATAGTCTCTATGAAGATTCAGAGAGTACTCATATTTATAGGTTCCATCAAGATTTAGACAATGATTGGAATTTTAGATTCCATAAGGATTTTAACAGTACTTGGATTGTTATGTTCCATCAGAATCAAGACAGTTCTCTGACAGATTCCATCAGAATTCAAAAAGTACTCACATAGATTATATCAAGATTCAAACATCTTTGTATTAAATGTGACACAAACAGACTACACATCAAGTTTTATTTCTGTAATGGTGAATGCATCAAATTATTGATAACACATGCATTATGCAGGTGTATACACTCCTTCACTCAAAGGATTTCCTCAGTCCTGCCATGAAGATATATCTTGTCTGTGAACTCAAACTTGAACAACCAAAAACTTGAACTGAAAATTTGGGACCTGTATAATAACACATCAAGTTCTCAGAAGTTTCTGTACAGAAATTGGTTTACTTTATCAATAATAGTTTGGGGAAATACTCACTCTGTGGACTTTAATGGTGCCAGTACGAAGGCCAGCAAATCGACCCTAAATGCTGAGTCAAGTTTGTTTGTAACTTTTGCTGTTAACTCTAATTCCCTGGCATCCCCAACAACCAGTTTTGTGTTTTCATCTACAAGAGCCCAGTTGCTGGATTGCAAGCATCTGACCTCCACTGCCAAATCCAGGTCAGATTGACAAGATGACTTGTTCTCACATTTTATGTCAAAATTGGCCTGCAAACACACATATACATATATTATTTTATTCACCTAAAAATAATTAAATAATGGTATGATCATTCACATTTTGAAAATAAACCATTTACAAATGTTGAAAGAAAAATCCTAAGGAGAAAGTCATAATACATGACAATTTTGGGTTGAAAACTTTTGCATGAAATTTCACGTTCAATATATTTATAATTTTCTCAAATGTATTATATTTTTTATTACAGTCTTCAGGGCCATCCATTAGATTTAAAATTGAGGGTTAGTTGCCAAAGTGAGTAGGGGGACCTCCCCCAAAGGTATAAAGGCTTCCTTTAAAAGTATACAGTTGTAAAGTAAATGTAGTGGGGTGAATTATCTGGCTCCAAGCTGGTAAGGAATGCCCCGCAGCCTTGAATGTATTTGTACAGTATTTACACTATAGGTTAATTTTAATACTTTGTGAAATAACTTTAAACATTTGTTATCAGCTGTTAAAAAATCTGAAATTTGCATATGACTAATAAGTTTGGGCAACAATGAATTCAACATGCTTATGCTTTAAGGCATCTTCAAACAATATTTTTATATAAAAATTCAAATGGCATAACCACTGATAATAATAATTAACTGTTTCCATCAAAGAAATTACTTGTTGTAACTTACTTCTACTATTTTTGTAGACTGTACTTCTGGTTTAAGAACTGGATCCAACACAGAAAAGTCACTGGTTGGTTGTAGTAATATAAAGTTTATGGCAAACCTTACCGGCGTCCAAAGATCATTTGGTACATAGGCATCACCATTTTTCTGCAGAGAAAATTGGTTACATTGAACAAAGGTAACACATCTTGTGATAGTTCCTGTTTGGAAACTAATGATAACAAATCTTGATATAGTTCCTGTGTGGAAACTAATGATAACAAATTTGACATAGTTCCTGTGTGAAAACTAATGATAACACATCTTGACACAAGTGACATTTATATTAAAAGCTACCTATACAGAACTTAATGGAGTCTGAAAGATAATGTGATGAAATTAGTTAGGAAGTGTGATGTTAAGGGACACTAGTGTTTTCATGAGAACATTCATTTGCAAGATCAATGCAATAAATTATAAAGGGGACCAACTAGCTGAGGGCAGTGACCCTGGGTAGTCAGAGAATCCTACACGTGTCAGGCATCATGTTTCAGCTAGGCTGAATTATGGACTGGGAACTGAAATAGGATCACAGACAAGAAAGTGGGATGCATTCCAGCCTTCAGAATGAAGGAAAAGTTGGATGTTTTCTCTCTGTTCTAACAGTTAGTTAATTCTGCAGAGAATTGTGAAAATTTCTTTTGTAAAGGTCATAAAGATGCCCTCTCATTGGCCAATGGAAAATGATGTACTAAATCTATTTACAACTTACTTTTTTGTTATTATATAGTACATAAATGATTGATCGTTAAATTGGAAACAATGATACAAGCCCCTGTGTTCAATGTCAGACCTCCATCTAATTTCTTTATTCATAGTATATACATGAAACAGTTCCAGGAAAACAGACAGGTTTCTTGAATGTGAAACAAATTTCACAGATTCATTCTATTTTCATACCAGATACATAGCAGGTCAGTCTAAACTGAAAATAAATGGCTCCAGATATCATAATAAATGGGCTTTATCGATGTGTCTGATGGATTTTATAAGACTAAAAAATGTTTAAGAAGAGGGATTTTGTTAAACTTAAAAACATGCTGCATCCAGAAAAGAACAAATCAATATCACTTTAAAAATTTTGAAATAAGAATTTGACAGTGATTTAATACAACAATCATAATTTTTGGACTTTATAACTATTTTTATACATACAGACTAGTTAAGTGAGTGTTATGCATAAATAATTTATCAATATCTTTTGTGTCTATACTCTTGTACTAACTACTAATCCACATGGAATTAGCTGATTTGTGACAACATAAAATCATGCATTCCTAACACAAGCTTCTGGACCTGACTCATCCCTTTATGAATACAACATAACATCATGCATTCTAATGTGCTTCTGCACCTGACTCATCTCTTTATGTATACAAAATAATGTATAATGTATAATGCCTCTGGATATAATGAGGTTGAATAA
This sequence comes from Sinohyriopsis cumingii, assembly GCA_028554795.2. Taxonomy (NCBI): domain Eukaryota; kingdom Metazoa; phylum Mollusca; class Bivalvia; order Unionida; family Unionidae; genus Sinohyriopsis; species Sinohyriopsis cumingii. The sequence goes on along the minus strand of CM068841.1, from coordinate 29,111,671 downwards.
TGAAGAGAAAGAAAGGATATCTCTTTAATAAAAAAAAATCATCATATGACAACTCATGCATAACTGTTCAGTGCTGCCTACAATTAATTTCTATGGATGACTGAAGAACATGGCAGACAGAGAGATATATGGACAGGACTAAACCAAGATGTCCTTCACTTAAAATACAGTGCCTGGGATATGGTAAAAGTGATAAACTTACCTTGACAACAATTGTGGAATTTCTACACTCTCCTCGTAGTAAATCAATAGATCTCTCTAATGTAATATTCTTTCTTGCAATATTACTGTCATTCTGAAACTTTACCCGTACTGGATCATTCTTCTCTTTTGCAAGCGTGTCCAATTCAACATCATACTGCAAAACTATTCGAAAAGGAAGAATTTACTAGACGACATAGAAAATTCACTATAGTAATCCCTGTCTATATCAGTGATAGAATTCTTGCAAAATACTTATATCTCATGATTCAATAATCTCTCCTAATCAACTGATATATATATATATGTTCAAACACTATATACTTTGAATCGGTTGTCACCAAGCCAGACTATTGCATGGTTGATAAGGATGGTTGATAATGATCATAGGTACTTGGTTCATGGATATTTACTGTTCAAACACTATATACTTTGAATCGGTTGTCACCAAGCCAGACTATTGCATGGTTGATAAGGATGGCTGATAATGATCATAGGTACTTGGTTCATGGATATTTACTGTTCAAACATTATATACTTATACTTTGAATTGGTTGTCACCAAGCCAGACTAATTGCATGGTTGATAAGGATAGCTGAAAACGAGCATAGGTACTTGGTTCATGGATATTTACTGTTCAAACACTATATACTTTGAATCAGTTGTCACTAAGCCAGACTAACTGCATGGTTGATAAGGATGGCTGAAAACGAGCATAGGTACTTGGTTCATGGATATTTACTGTTCAAACACTATATACTTTGAATCGGTTGTCACCAAGCCAGACTATTGCATGGTTGATAAGGATGGTTGATAATGATCATAGGTACTTGGTTCATGGACATTTACTGTTCAAACACTATATACTTTGAATTGGTTGTCACCAAGCCAGACTAATTGCATGGTTGATAAGGATGGTTGATAATGATCATAGGTACTTGGTTCATGGATATTTACTGTTCAAACACTATATACTTTGAATCGGTTGTCACCAAGCCAGACTAACTGCATGGTTGATAAGGATGGCTGAAAACGAGCATAGGTACTTGGTTCATGGACATTTACTGTTCAAACACTATGTACTTTGAATCGGTTGTCACCAAGCCAGACTATTGCATGGCTGATAAAGATGGCTGAAAACGAGCATAGGTACTTGGTTCATGGACATTTACTGTTCAAACACTATATACTTTGAATCGGTTGTCACCAAGCCAGACTATTGCATGGTTGATAAGGATGGTTGATAATGATCATAGGTACTTGGTTCATGGATATTTACTGTTCAAACATTATATACTTATACTTTGAATCGGTTGTCACCAAGCCAGACTAATTGCATGGTTGATAAGGATGGCTGAAAACGAGCATAGGTACTTGGTTCATGGATATTTACTGTTCAAACACTATATACTTTGAATCGGTTGTCACCAAGCCAGACTAACTGCATGGTTGATAAAGATGGCTGAAAACGAGCATAGGTACTTGGTTCATGGATATTTACTGTTCAAACACTATATACTTTGAATTGGTTGTCACCAAGCCAGACTACTGCATGGTTGATAAGGATGGCTGATAATGATCATAGGTACTTGGTTCATGGATATTTACTGTTCAAGCACTATATACTTTGAATCGGTTGTCACCAAGCCAGACTATTGCATGGTTCATAAGGATGGCTGATTTAGATGCTAGAATTCATAAGAAACTATCTTTTAATGTGTTTCTTCATGAATACTTACCCAGTCATAATACCATAGGAGAACTACTACTACCTCGCAACTTAATGTCACCCCTGCCAGATAAAATATTTAGCTCATAAGACCCAATAGTTACGCTGATGACACCCAAATATACAAATCTAGCCACCCAAATGAAGTTGATGCTACCATCCAAGGTGTAGAGAGGTGCATTTCTTATGTGAAATCATAGATTACATGTAACAAGCTGCAGAGGAATGATGATAAAACTGAAGCCATTCTGATTACAATGAAAAGACTTTCTCATTCACATCCTTTACCTCAAACAATGGGGGCCCTGAGTGGATGAGTGGTCTAAAGCGCTCTCTGTTATGGATCACTGCCATCTCACCTCTGTCTGTGTGGGTTTGAGTCTCGGATTTGGCTAATGTGGGTATGTGAGAAAGCTTGCCAGTAGCTTCTCGTGGGTCAGTGGTTCTTTCCGGGGTTTTCCCGGGTTCTTCCTCCAACATTAATACTGGCCACCATGTATAGCCTAATGTCTGCTGAAAAATGGCATTAAACCCTACAACAACAACAAAAACAACAACCTCAAACAATAAATATCAGCAACACCAACATTAGATTCACACAATCAGTATGAAACCTAGGTGTTACTCTGAACAGTACTCTCACACTGCACTGACATGCCATGAACATATGCAAGGCTGCATAACTTGAGCTGAGATGCATTGGTTCCATTCGCAAATATCTTTCAGCTGATGCCACTAAAACACTTGTGTGTTCATTAGTACTTTCAAGACTGGACTATTTTAACTCAATTATGTCTGGTTCATCTCAATATCTTCTCAAAAAACTTCAAAACACAGCTGCTTGGATCAAAGTTAGAGTACCATGATCAGAGCACACCTCCCTGCTGCTATGTACCCCACACTGGCTATCCATTCAATCCAGAATCAAACACAAAATATGTTCTCTGTGCTACATTTCACTGATGGACTCTAGTCCAACATACCTATCTGACCTCACCCATGTTTACACATCAGCAAGATACTTACACTCCTCTTCTGACAATGGTATACTCATTATTCCCACTATGAAGACAAAGTCATATGGACAGTGTTCTTTTGCATACCAGGGTCCAGCAACGTGGAATGAATTGTCCACTGAATGTAGACACAAAGACACAGTGATCACATTCAAGAGGGCTCTCAAAACTCACTTATTTTGACTGCAAGAACAAACTTAAAGACCTAATAATGCTTCCTACCTTAAATATTCTCAGCATGTTTTTTATGTTTTCTAATTTCATGGTGTTTGTGTTTGTAATCATATCATTATATAAGACAGTTATAGGTGTGCATCCCCCCAACCTCTGTACTTACATATGTACAGAATAAGATCTCTGATATTTGTATTTGCAAATGTGTACCTGCTATGAGCCAAGTTAGGACACACCAACTCTGCAGATAGTACCTCACATTTGTACAGATGGGGAGAAGTTGGAACAGTGGGCAAGCTGAGATAAAAGAATCATTTGTAATAGGCACATATCAAGACTACCTAGAATGATGAGGTCTGCCACACTGAACAAGCCTAGAAGACCAAGGAATTAGAGATTCCTTTGAAAGTAATGAAGCCACAATTGTCCTGATTTTCAATGCCTGCTCCTGAGGGAGATGTACTTCATTTACCTATGTGTCAAATTCCATATCTTGATGAACAAATTGTTGAGATGGTACCAGGTCAAATTTTTCCTTCTTGATGAAGAAACCAAGATATGTGACCAGTGTGACAAGGGTTATTATATTTTGTTCTAACATATAACTCACCTGTTGTTTTTGCAGGATGCCGTTCATGTAACTTGATGTCACCACCTTGGAGATGGTTCAGACATGAGTCATAACATGGTTCATCAGATGAGTGAAGACCCAGGGACCGATGTTGAGTCAAAATGGGAGTGCTCAAAATTGATTAACGATGTTGTTGTAGATGAAACGCAGGAAGCTCTTTGGAAGCTTTGTGAATAGGGATGTGAAGATACATGTCTTGTAAGTCCACTCTAACTGCAAAATCTCACTTTTGAATGGCATTCAAAATGTGCCTTGGTGTTCTCATCAAGAACCAATGAGCATAAATTAAATGATTGAGGGCACTTAAGTTGATGACAGGGCTCTTTGCCTTTTGGGACCAAGAAATATCTGGAATAAAATCCTGGGGAAATTTTATTTCAAATGATTTCTACTTCACTTTTCTGAAGATGGTCATTTATTCCTTGCTACTGGGTGGTGGCTTTGAATGGGTCTCTTGCAATGTTTGTAGCTGATGGCAATCTGGACAGAGGAGGAAGCATTTTGAAAGTGATGCAGAGACCCATGGAAACCAATTGTTGAGTCCAATGATCATTGTGGCAAATCTTGTCCCATTTGGCAGCAATGAACTGAAGCCTGCCGGGATCTCTGTGAAGGGCAATCTGGAGACAGTGTCATTTTTTGAGAGATGAAGGTGATTATGGACAGAAACTTTGGCATAAGCAATTGCTACTTCTGTCATGTGTCCACTTTAGTTCATAAAAACTGTGGTTTTCAACGTAACTACTATAGGACAACCCGTCAGAGGTTTATGTTCAAGGCATGTCCCTTGGTTCCTTTTGTTGGTTTCACGAAATGTTCCTGTACCAAAGATAAAAGGTCTAAGACTTCTCCAAATGAAGTTCTGAAGGCTGAGTTTTCCTGTGATATAGTGAAATCAAGAATTAAATAAGGAACCTGAGAGCAAGCTCATTGTCTTTGCTTGCATGAGTTGAGGCTGATGTCTCTTCAGTTGCATGAGACACAGCTGATGAAGAGTGTCCAGGTCTGCCACTGATAAAATTCATGGAGCTCTATGAAGTAGATATGATGATATCCAATTGGTCAACAATTAAAGAGTGCATTCTACTGACCATGAGAGGTGGCATCTGTTGAAGCTGAGGTTCTAAGCTCAGCATCATAAATGGAGAGTGCAGTTAGGCCAAATGTGGGTTAGACTAGTCTCCATAATTGCCTGTATACACTGGATTTGACAGACTGGACAACATATTAATTTCCAGGTACTTATTGTGCTGAAGTCTTTGTCCCTGAAGATCTCTTATAGTAGGCCTAGGCTGGTCAAAATGAAAATAGGACATGTTTGCAGGAAGGATGTCATCTGAGTCATAATGATGGGATGGGTTGTGGAATGCTTGATCCATGTGAATGGTCCATGGATTGGTGGAGCTAAAAGATACTTTGTTTTGTTCATTCACTAACTGTTTATGGTCAACAGCTGTAGAGTGGAACCCTGATGAAGCAAGGCCTAAAGGTAATGAGAAATTCTGTCATGGACATAAGTGCTGGGGTTGTCTCTGATCATGCAGATTTCCATTGTTTTGTAACTGGAGAACCCTTTATTGATTTATCTCCCTTATCTGCCAAAAATGTCTGCAGTGTTTTTGTCCTTAGTCGTGCATTTTATGCTTCGCCCATGGTCTTATTGGTAAGACAAATGGAGCAGAACTTACAAACCTGTTGTATCTCTGCACCTGTCTCTTATTATTGAACACAAAATCAGTGCAGAGCTATGTCTTTTTCTGTTATCTGGAAATTAGCAGACAGAATAATAAAGTTATAAAGTGTCCAGGTAATAACCAAAATAATTCACCATACTACCAGTGAGAGGGTCAAGGATGACCCATACAAGTAAATGCTATCCACATAATAAATGTATTAGCAGAGAAAACTCACCTGTATGAAGCCAGTCATTGTAGAATTATACATATACAGTGTGACTCTGCTATAGTATGCTGCATCATAACATTAATTAGGATATAACATGATTGTGGTGTGGCTCCCAAAATTTCATATATGTGTATTTTTCTTGAAAATGAAGAGAATTGTTTCTCTCAAAAGGATGAAAAATAAGGTGTAAAAAGGTTAACATTATGGGGAAGAGATCACATATGAATTCCAATATAAGAAGATTGTGGCATGCTTCTGAAATTTCAAATACATCTTTTTTCTCACAAGCGAAAAAATCTTTTTTCTTCTTAAAAGTACAAAATATAATGTCTTAAAAGATTGTTTAGGGATCATGCCAGGCTTCACAATTGTTGCAGGTTGGGCTTTTTCACCTTATTGGTAACAAAATATACCATCTGGCAAATTTTTTTTGACATTGTTGGCTGTTTAAACTTGTATATAAAATCTTGGGTTTAGATTGGAGAAATTCAAAAGCACCATGAAAGAAAGCCTCAAACTTGATATAAAATGCACTGGAATCTATCTATGTTACATAAACAAATTCTTTGTTCACATTGACAAATCATCTTAACTGTCCATTATAATATAATCCACTTATGCTGACATTTGGCCTGAGTACTGAAAGCTGTGATACACTCCAATAGTCATGCTACAATTGACCAACCTTTTAAAGCAGGAACAGTAACCACTACAATCAACCAAATGATGGCTAATTCCTTATTTTTTTAAAATGTGCCCTGAAAAAAGTTTTGCTGAACTTTCAAAGAAAACTGGTTATTTTTGATACACCAATTGTTCTGTACAAATACTAAGCAAATGAAAAAATTTAGTGAATGTTCTACAATTATTTAGATATTGCTGCCACAATAAGAAAGGGACATTTCTTTGGTCCTTCAAAGCTGTCCTTTCGCAGTGAGCTGAATAGCAAATACACCTTTCATAAAAAAAGACTGACTACAATCTTCAATATGAACAAAGAACCTTTCATTAAAGGAAGTAAGCGCCAAACGTAAATAAAAGCAATGGAATCTCATGGATTGTTGCATTTTCCAAAATGATTTAAACACATTTATTGTGCCACAGAAGTTTAATTTTTGCAAAGTTTATGCTAGACTTATGATTGCTACCAAGAGCAGCATAAAATGTAAATTCAATTTCCAATCTTTTGAAATCATATATATTTGGCTCTCAAGTTAATTGAAGATGGGGCATCGCACAAAGCTGTTTGTTAAACTTTTTAATACCTTCACAATTTCATTTCATGATGAATAGCCTCATCCCTTGCGGCAAGATGATAGCTGTCTCCCTTGCGCAGTCTCAGCCAGATGATAGCTGTCTCCAGCTGAACAAACTCTAGGCCAAGTACATGTACATGAAACATGTAAACAACTACAGCCACATGCTACTGGTGACAGTATTGTAGTGAATTGTTTAGTGTCAATCTGATATAGATTATTTTTTTATATATCTGTTATTTGTGTTTTCTAACAGGATGCGACTAATACGTTAATTTTATAACATGTGATTTATACTCAAATTCATGGATCTTTTTAATATATATGTACAGTACTTAACAGATTATGGATTGTACAACACAAATTTAAGTTGTCAATAGACCAGTTTGTCTTCATTTTAATCAAAAGCACATATTTTTGTGCCTGTTTTTATACCACCACAACCACCACACCAACTCCACCATTTGTTTGGTTCATGCATCATTTTCTTCAGCAAACTGACTTGGTTGGTTATAACATAGTTCAGTTAATAACAGTCAGATTCTATGGAACTCAACCACTGTGTTATAGTGGGGTCACACTATATTGTGTTTTCTATAGGTCTCAGGAACTTGCATTTTAACATAAATTAAAAGTATGGCCTGAACTTATTTGTGAAGTCACATAGGCTACCTGTGCAAGTAACTAAGTACAATTAAATGTGTAAAGATGACAAAATGTGGTATAGTTGTGAAGGCAGAACTTTGTTGACATACCAAGAAAGAAAAGTTGGAAACATAGATAAGTATACTTTTCTTGTGAAGTGAGAACTCCTCCAATTTGTATCAACACTGATTCTGGCTTTTGTGATGTCTCTCATGATTTGTGTGCTTCTTGGCATGAGCAAAAGTAGTAACTGGGATATTCATGGGTTTTGCCACCAATCCCTGTATCAAGGGGAGAACACTCTACACAACCACCACCTAAGTTGGCAGATAACTTTAGTTAGCTCTTTTTAGCTTAAAGTTTTATCTGGAAGGGCTGGATTTGCAAGATGGTAGTAGTTCTCCTAAGGTTTTATCATTTTGTAACGTATTTAAGGAAGAAAAGGCTGAGTCTTTACTACTCTGTCAGGAATAATCCACTCTAAAATGTAGCTATATATACATACACAGTCTTATTAAAAGCAGATCAACACTGTCATATGTGAAGATCTGACAGCGAAAAGCTTAGGGGTTATGTTCTGGTGAAATTATTACCATAATCAATAATTTTATCAGCCAATCAGATGAAGCCTTATATCTTGAAGTTTTGGAGACTAAGTAGTATAGCAGAATAGTATAAATGTGTACTGAATGATTTGATTTACTTTCAGATTTCTGAAAGCTGCATTTCCATTAGCTAATTCAAAGGTGATCCCTAAGTGGTTGCTGTCAGATCTTCACTAGGACAGTGAAGATCTGATTTTAATGAGATTGCATACATACAGTGCTAGGAACAATCAGCTCTGCAATATAGCTACATACATAATCAATCCACCTCAACACATACTTCCACAATAAAGATTGCTGATTTAGAAGATAGAATCATAAAGAAAAATCCTACTCAGTTTCTCTGCTACTCCAACAGGAGCTGGCTTCTCTACCACGTAGCTAAAGCAGACCATGAGGCGCAGGCATGGTGCATCCCCGCAGGCTGATCCTGGTGTACCATTCAGGGGAATTATGCTTGGAAACAGTCTGATGTCCATGATTACATTTACAATAGGACGTGTTCTCAAAATTATTGCAACATCATTTTTGTATGCTCCAATGGCCAAATCTAGAGATGATGAACAAAATAATTAGAAAGATACATACACATTTAGCCATAAATTAGTTGCCACTTTCAAACATCTCACAGACTTGTATAATAATTTACATTGTTTGAAATGCTCATAATCCAAAAGATGATAGCAAAATTGCACATTTTTGTTCTTATTATGCAGAAAAGTGAAAGTGCATTAAAACTAGACATAGAAGCAACTGGAAATAACATAGTCCATACCTACCAATGGTTTTATGGTTGAAAAGGTGATCACTGTGTATGACAAAGGTAATCAACATATAATGAATTGAAAATGAGCTAATTAATAAATTATTTCATTAATTTATTTAATTAACATAGTACAATAATAAACAAGCAATGGTTATCGATGATAATACTCCTTGAAATTTTATTTTATCTGGTCATCAGGACTCTTAGTTTATTAATTACTTCAACAGGATTATTGCTTTATTAATTACTTCATTAGGACTATTGCTTTATTAATTACTTCATCAGGATATTGCTTTATTAATTACTTCATCAGGACTATTTCTTTATTAATTACTTCAACAGGACTATTGCTTTATTAATTACTTCAACAGGACTGTTGCTTTATTAATTACTTTATAAGGACTATTACTTTATTAATTACTTCATCAGGACTATTGCTTTATTAATTACTTCATCAGGACTATTACTTTGCTAGTTACTTTAGAAGGACTATTACTTTCTTATTTACTTTATAAGGACTATTAATTTACTAATTACCTTTTCAGGACTTACTTATTTAACAATGCCAAAATTCCTCCTGTTTGTTTTACTTATTTCATTTTATTTTATTTCATTTTTAAAGAGTAAGGTTGAAATTCTATAATCAGATATTAATTCCATATTTTTTCATGTTCCTTTTTCTTGATCAGCAATTCAGAATTGTGTTCTAAGCTATAATAGTTACTTTGCCTGTGAATTACACTTGTTTAGATGTGATTTCAAAAGCAGATACTGTAGATTTTATTGGATATATTTGTAATAAGAATTGTAAATGACTTTGTAATACCTTGCTTAATAACGTCTAAACACTATGAAATTACCCTATCAGGATATTGTTTTTAAGAGGAATATATTTTTACTAATGTTTGAAATTCTCCCCATTCTTCCATTTGTTAGGCCACATATTTAGGAATTCATATTTTGTACATTGCAATCATATCATCTTTTCCAATTTAAAGTCATGTTTTTCATGTGACATGGCATGATTAGACAGGTATGCATTAAACTAGACATAGAAGCCATTGAAATGGCCACATATTTTCATTACTGACTCACTCTACACCCTCATCCCCATGACACTCACTCAAGATTTGAAAATGTCACTATCATCTGCTCATCTTCATAAAATATTATATTAGACCCATGGATAGAAAGACAAACTAACCCATGGATAAACAGACTGAAACTAACCCATGGATAAACAGACTGACTCACACATAGATTGACAGACTGAGTCACTGATAGACAGAATGACTAACTCATAGACAGACTGAACCATATAAAGACTGAATCATGGACAGATAGATTGGCTGACCCTATTCATAAACAGGCAAGCTGACTAACCTATGGATAGATAGACTAATGCAAGGACAGACAGAATAAGTCCTGGATACGGAGACTAGACAACCAAAGGATAGACAGACTGACTCACCCAAAGACAGATAGCCAGAATGACTGGCCAGTGGATTGACAGACTGACTGGCCCATCAATAGACAGACTAAATGAGTATTGGATAGAGACTGGACAACCCATGAATAGATAGATGGACTGACTAACCCATAGATAGACTGAGTCAGGAATAGACAAATTAACTGAGCCTTGGAAAGACTGACCCACAAATAGATAGGCCTACTGACCAACCCATGGATATATAGACTGACCCATGGATCAAAAGACTGAGTCTTGGGGAGACAGACTTGCCATCCAAAGGATAGAGAGACTGACCAACCCAAAGACAGACACACTGGCTGACTCATGATTAACAAGACTGACTGACCCATGGATAGACAGACTGATGACACACATAAGTAGACAGACTGACCCATGTATAGACAGACTGATGACACACATAAGTAGAAAGGCTGACTGAGTCAAGCACAGTGGGGACATACCTTAGTGGCCATCCATACCAGGCCAAACCAACAAGTACATGCTGCAAGCAATGGAGACCTATCATGAGTGGTCAGCTATACAGAACCAAATCAACATAGACCTGCTGCAAGCTGTGCAGACTTACAAACTACTGTAATGGGTTGAAAGTCTGATCAGGTCATCTAATTATGGCCAAATAAAGCAAATAAAATTTTAAAACATCTAATTTTAATAATTTGTATGTTATGATACTAAAATGGGACAAATATGTGGTTGTACTGAAGTATGGTTGTGTGGATGTACTGAAGTATGGTCGTTTGGATGTAATGAAGTATGGTTGTGTCGATGTAGTGAAGTATGGTTGTTTGGATGTACTGAAGTATGGTTGTGTGGATGTACTTAAGTGTGGTTGTGTGGATGTACTGAAGTATGGTTGTGTGGATGTACTTAAGTGTGGTTATTTGGATGTACTGAAGTATGGTTGTTTGGATGTACTGAATTGAGGTTGTGTGGATGTACTGAAGTATGGTTGTGTGGATGTACTTAAGTATGGTTGATTGGATGTACTGAAGTATGGTTGTGTGGATGTACTGAAGTATGGTTGTGTGGATGTAGTGAAGTATGGTTGTTTGGATGTACTGAAGTATAGTTGTGTGGATGTACTGAAGTGTGGTTGTGTGGATGTACTGAAGTGTGGTTGTGTCGATGTATTGAAGCATGGTTGTGTGGATGTACTGCAGTATGGTTGTGTGGATGTAGTGAAGTATGGTTGTTTGGATGTACTGAAGTATAGTTGTGTGGATGTACTGAAGTGTGGTTGTGTGGATGTACTGAAGTGTGGTTGTGTCGATGTATTGAAGCATGGTTGTGTGGATGTACTTAAGTATGGTTGCGTGGATGTAGTGAAGTATGGCTGTGTGGATGTACTGAAGTATGGTTACTATGATGTACTGAAGTATGGTTGTGTGGATGTACTGAAGTATGGTTGTGTGGATGTACTGAAGTATAACTGTGTGGATGTACTGAAGTATGGTTGTGTGGATGTACTGAAGTATGGTTGTGATGATGTACTTAAGTATGGTTGTGTGGATGTACTGAAGCATGGTTGTGAGGATGTACTGAAGTATGGTTGTGAGGATGTACTTAAGTATGGTTGTGTGGATGTACTGAAGAATGGTTGTGAGGATGTATTTAAGTTGGTTTTGAGGATGTACTTAAGTGTGGTTGTGTGGATGTACTGAAGTATGGTTGTGAGGATGAACAGTTGGACAACAGCTTCTGCTATTACAATTCTGGCATAAAATAGCATATATTATAATAGGTCTCAATTACATTGCACAATAAGTTCATGACATTCCTGTTTTCTTGTAAAATGTGACATAACAAAACTGGTACATATATATTTAAGAAAAAAATGCAATTGTTTCACAATAATTTCTTAACATTAACTGAATTTAACAACATTATAGTGTGAAATAAATAAGACCCCTTGCTGAAAGCTAAATTTCACCTGTAAATCCATTTTTATCCACATCATATTCACCATTAATGTGCCAACCAAACGTCTGAATATTTGATCCAGGTATTTTTGATGTAATGACCCGACCTGTAATCAAATAATGAAGCACTACATTAATATAATTATGGAGACTTCATTAATATCATTATAATGATGTACAGTGGCAGTAGACAGATGAGAAGGATGTAATGACAAATGTAGGGAAGGAGAAAAAAGTGTAAAAAGATGAAATGGAAATGGCTTTCATAATAATCATAATCATAATCGTAATCCATCTGCCTTGGATGCAAAGGTCATGGGTTCGATTCCCGGCTGAGTCAAACCAAAGACTTATAAAAATGGTACTGACAGCTGCCTTGCTTGGTGCTTAGCACTAAGAGGTTAGTGTTAGGACTGGTCAGCCTGGTGACAGGATAATGTGACTGAGTGGGACATCATGCTACATGTCTGTGGCATAATGCCCCAGTGCTAGGCATCACTAAAACTGACACACTGCAGACATTGTAGTGATATGACTGAAAAATTGTTAAAGCTACGTTTAAAAAAAAATCCAAATCCAAATCACTTCATTAATATCATAATGGAGGCTTGTACCGGTGGTAGAAAGAGGAGTAGGCTTAGAAAGAGGAAGATAATGAGAGACATTTGGAAATGGAAACGACTTTCATTACAACAGAATAAAGCTTATATCATGTTATCTCAACAGATAACTTTAAAACAAGTCATTACAAAATAATACTTTCTCCATCACTTACATAGCTCAACATCTGCATTTATCCCACTGGTTTGGATTCACACCAATGTCATCTTGATAACCCATAAAGTGCATGGATTCACACCAACACCATCTTGATAACACATAATATACATTGATTCACACCAATATCATCTTGGTAACTCACAAAATGAATGGATTCACACAAACACCATCCTGATAATTCATAAAATACATGGATTCACACCAACGCGATCTTGGAAATCCATAACATGCATGTATTCACACCAATGTCATCTTGATAACACATAATATACATGGATTCATACCAATGTCATCTTGTTAATTCATAATATACATGGATTTAAACCAATGTCATCTTGATAACTCATTACATGCATGGATTCACACCAACGCGATCTTGGTAATTCATAATATACATGGCTTCACACCAATATCATCTTGATAACTCATTTATCCCACTAGATCAGGATTCATAATATACATGGATTTACACCAATGTCATCTTGGTAATTTGTAATATACATGGATTCACACCAATGTCATCTTGATAACTCATCGACATATACATGGATTCACACCAACGCGATCTTGATTAATTCATAAAATACAAGCATTCACACAAACACGATCTTGATAATTCATAATATGCATGTATTCACACCAATGTCATCTTGATAACTCACCATATACATGGATTCATACCAATGTCATCTTGATAACTCATCATATACAGGGATTCACACCAATGTCATCTTGATAACTCACCATATACATGGATTCACACCAATGTCATCTTGGCAATTCATCGACATATACATGGATTCACACCAATGCGATCTTGATTAATTCATAAAATAAATGCATTCACACAAACACGATCTTGATAATTCATAATATGCATGTATTCACACCAAAGTCATTTTGATAACTCACCATATACATGGATTCATACCAATGTCATCTTGATAACTCATCATATACATGGATTTACACCAATGTCATTTTGATAACTCAACATATACATGGATTCACACCAATGTCATCTTGATAACTCACCATATACATGGATTCACACCAATGTCATCTTGATAACTCACCATATACATGTATTCACACCAATATCATCTTGATAACTCATCATATACATGGATTTACACCAATGTCATTTTGATAACTCACCATATACATGGATTTATACCAATGTCATCTTGATAACTCATCATATACATGGATTCACACCAATGCCATCTTGATAACTCACCATATACATGGATTTATACCAATGTCATCTTGATAATTCATCATATACATGGATTTATACCAATGTCATCTTGATAATTCATCCTTTACATGGATTTATACCAATGTCATCTTGATAGCTCATCATTTACATGGATTTATACCAATGTCATCTTGATAACTCATCAAATACATGGATTCACACCAATGTCATCTTGATAACTCACCATATACATGGATTTATACCACTGTCATCTTGATAACTCATAATATACATTGGTTTACACTAGTGTCATCTTGATAACTCATCAAATACATGGATTCACACCAATGTCACCTTGATAACTCACCATATACATGGATTCACACCAATGTCATCTTGATAACTCACCATATACATGGATTTATACCAATGTCATCTTGATAACTGATAATATACATTGATTTACACCAGTATCATCTTGATAACTCATTATATACATGGATTCACACCAATGTTATCTTGATAACTCATCATATACATGGATTTATACCAATGTCATCTTGATAACTGATAATATACATTGATTTACACCAGTGTCATCTTGATAACTCATTATATACATGGATTCACACCAATGTTATCTTGATAACTCACCATATACACCACTCCCTCGATAACTCGCGCACATCGGGGTCCAGAAACATCGACCGCACTATAAGCGAGGGGCGAGTTATCGAGGGACCTATAAAATAAGCCCAAAACCAATAAAGTGATTGACGACATAACGGAAAAATGGGGGGGGGGTAGGCAGATTATACTGTTGAATATTCACTTTATAATCGTTCTGAGATTAACTGTTAATAAATATCTCTTCATAACGGTGTACTTTATTATTTTCTCATAGGACAACATTAAAAATTTCAGGATAAATTACAGTGTATTGAGGCGATCATCGAAAACATTGTTCCACGTGGTTTCCGTTCGCTGAACATGTGTACCACTTCACACATTGTGTACTACGTCACTAATTTTTATGTTGAATTGTATACATTCTAGTTTTATTGTTTGAGCCAAATTATAATTTTTTTTACACAAAAGATCGACTCTTTTCGAGAAACAGTGTCGATCGAACGATAGATAGATAGATAGATTTGAATGCGATAGAAGTAAAATGGAAAAAAAAACCAAGAGTTAATCAGTACTAACATATTTAATTGGTCTCAAATTTAAAACAACGTAAATTAGAACAAGTTAATACTTGCCGTTTGTGCCACGCTTGAAAAATATCAATTCACTTTTTGAAAAAAATCAGTTAATTTTTTTTGTGTGTGTTACTCCTTGGTTTCTCTGCCGCCGAGCAAAATCCCTCAGATTTCTCAACTGCATGAGCTTTACGTAGTCAACATTTTGGGTCTCCAGCCACCTTATGGCAATATCAAAATATTTGCTTCCTGTGCAGAGGGGTGGGGGTGCGACATCTGTGTCTGCATCACTTTCAACACTTGTGTTATTCCAGGTAGAATCGTCTTCTGCTGCAAATTCGTTCGCTATAGAAATAATTATAGTTTCATCTGACATGTATGCAGCTGTAGGGCAATCATTGTCAGAACAAATCCACTCCTCCATCAAGAGAAACGCCCATCTCAGGACCATGAGTCTGTACTAATTTCTCCCAAACAGCCTCGGCATTAATGACATCAGTTTCACTGAAACATTCGAAGTCACTATCGTCGTCGTTGTTTCTGTTACTGTTTTGCTTTACGTCAAAGGCAACTCCAAGACCCTTAATCCAGCACCCGAGGTCTCTTGTAATCGATTTTTTTTTTTAATCCAACAAACACTTCCCCAAGTTGTTGATCAAAACAAAGCCGGCATGTACATGTAATTAGGTTCTCACAGAAGTACTCACGGGTTTCGATGTGACGGTCGATTGACTCTTTTCATGTTTTCAATGAACAGACTATGTTGTAATTATAATGTTTACACTGAAACGGAATTAAAGGATTAGAACGTGACTTTCACACAGAAAGTCGTTTAATTGGTGTTTATTTCATTCTCTGTTGCCACCTGTTAACATTTACCAGAAGTTTTCATTGATCGCTATTTCACCAGACTGTTTATTTACAGTATAATGACAACTATTTATCCTAAAAACTTACATAATATATGATATCTTTAAACAGAGGTCTCGCTAGGATTTTAAAACTGGGTCTTTCTGCCTCTGAATTCAATCACTAAATATCAGTATATTTTTTCACTCGGCCGCCAAGTCAAAGCCTTTGAACTAGCCGCCTAGCTGTTGCATCATGTTCTTTTTTTTTTTAATGTACTCTTATGAAATAGCAACAGTACATCAAAGAGTCGTTCAGTCACTGAATTCTGTCATTGTAAATATCAGCACAGTAAACTGATCAACACATTTTCCCCACAAAGCAGGTGGCTGAAACAGGACCGGCAAATCTTTGAATTTTCCCGCGTACCTATTACATGCGTACGGAGGACTCCCGCCTTTTCTGCGTCCCAGATCAAAAATTGGCGTCCAAATACGCGTAATTAAGCGTTTTCGAGATCTCTGAAATTAATTCTTCTCTAGAACTTGCAAATTTCAAAATATGGATTATATTTTTACGGGCATTAATCACCATTTTCGATGATAAAACGAGCAATGTATCAAGGTTTAATTTATCAATTCTTATCGTAATTTTTTTCATGTTCAGCATATTTTAAAGATATTTTAAATACATTTTCTCTGGAAAAAATCGGGAGCCAAGACGGACACCGCGTTATAAGCGGGATCGCGAGTTATCCGGGCGCGAGTTATCGAGGGAGCGGTGTACATGGATTTATACCAATGTCATCTTGATAACTGATAATATACATTGATTTACAAAAGTGTCATCTTGATAACTCACCATATACATGGATTTATGCCAATGTCATCTTGATAACACATCATATATATGGATTCACACCAATGTCATCTTGATAACTCATCATATACATGGATTTATACCAATGTCATCTTGATAATTCATCATTTACATGGATTTATACCAATGTCATCTTGATAACTCATCATATACTGTACATGGATTTACACCAATGTCATCTTGATAACTCATCATTTACATGGATTTATACCAATGTCATCTTGATAAGTCATCAAATACATAGATTCACACCAATGTCATCTTGATAACTCACCATATACATGGATTCACACCAATGTCATCTTGATAACTCATCATATACATGGATTTATACCAATGTCATCTTGATAACTGATAATATACATTGATTTACACCAATGTCATCTTGATAACTCATAATATACATGTATTCACACCAATGTCATCTTGATAACTCATCATATACATGGATTCACACCAATGTCATCTTGATAACTCTTCATATACATGGATTCACACCAATGTCATCTTGATAACTCATCAAATACATGGATTCATACCAATGTCATCTTGATAACTCATAATATACATGGATTCACACCAATGTTATCTTCATAACTCATCAAATACATGGATTCACACCAATGTCATCTTGATAACTCACCATATACATGGATTCACACCAATGTCATCTTGATAACTGATAATATATATTGATTTACACCAATGTCATCTTGATAACTCATAATATACATGTATTCACACCAATGTCATCTTGATAACTCATCATATACATGTATTCATACCAATGTCATCTTGATAACTCATAATATACATGTATTCACACCAATGTCATCTTGATAACTCTTCATATACATGGATTCATACCAATGTCATCTTGATAACTCATCATATACATGGATTCATACCAATGTCATCTTGATAACTCATAATATACATGTATTCACACCAATGTCATCTTGATAACTCATCATATACATGGATTCATACCAATGTCATCTTCACAACTCATAATATACATGTATTCATACCAATGTCATCTTGATAACCTTTAATTAACATGGATTCTCACAATATCATCTCCATAACTCATAATATTCATTTATTCACACCAATGCCATCTTTGGTAAAACATAATATACATGGAGTTTCACAGATGCAATCTTGGTAACTTATAATATACATGGATTTACACCACTGTCATCTTTGTATATCATATTGTGCATGGATTCACGCCAATGTTCTCTTGACAACACATAATTTACATGGATTAATACCCATGAATGCTGATAATTCACAAACTACATGGATTAATACCCATGAATGCTGATAATTCACAAACTACATGGATTAATACCCATGAATGCTGATAATTCACAAACTACATGGATTAATACCCATGTTATGCTGATAATTCACAAACTACATGGATTAATACCCATGAATGCTGATAATTCACAAACTACATGGATTAATACCCATGAATGCTGATAATTCACAAACTACATGGATTAATACCCATGAATGCTGATAATTCACAAACTACATGGATTAATACCCATGAATGCTGATAATTCACAAACTACATGGATTAATACCCATGTTATGCTGATAATTCACAAACTACATGGATTAATACCCATGAATGCTGATAATTCACAAACTACATGGATTAATACCCATGAATGCTGATAATTCACAAACTACATGGATTAATACCCATGAATGCTGATAATTCACAAACTACATGGATTAATACCCATGAATGCTGATAATTCACAAACTACATGGATTAATACCAATGAATGCTATCTTGATAACTCACAAAGTGGATGCACAAAGTGCCACATGTTAGCAAACTGCTTGTACATTCTGTGAGCCTTATTTATTGAAATGAGTTTATTAGGTGCAGTAATTAGTGTTTTTCTTTCAATACACATGAGTTTCTTGCATAAAGTTATTGTGACTTTTGATTGAGTATAGTATAACAATTGCTGGGGGTAGACTTGTCTGAAAGAGATTATTCTGTAGTATGTATTATTTTAGCAGCCATTTAAATATGAAGAACTACTGACTAAATAAATACATTATGATTCTTTGCATGGCAGACATTGTAAGTAAGGTCACATAAGACTTAGATATATATAATAACTGGACAGTATTTTGTACACAAGACAGCATTTAAAAGCTATTTTAGGATGCATAAACCATCAAACAAGAGCTAATATCAGATGAAATAGGTAACAATTATAAATTAGGCCATTTTAATGAGGTCAATGACTGAACATGAATTAAATGTTAGACCACTTTAATGAGGCCAGTGACTAAACATGAAATAAATGTTTAGCCACTTAAATGAGGTCAAAGACTTAACATGAAATAAATGTTAGGCCACATTAATAAGGTCAGTGACTGAACACAAAATAAATGTTAGTCCACTTCAATGAAGTCAATGACTGAACATGAAATAAATGTTAGGCCACATTAATGAGGTCAGTGACTGAACATGAAATAAATGTTAGGCCACATTAATAAGGTCAGTGACTGAACACAAAATAAATGTTAGTCCACTTCAATGAAGTCAATGACTGAACATGAAATAAATGTTAGGCCACATTAATGAGAATCACTGAACATGAAATAAATGTTAGGCCACTTCAATGAAGTCAATGACTTAAAAAGAAATAAATGTTAGTCCACATTAATGAGGTTGATGACTAAATATGAAATAAATGTAAGGACATTTGAATGAGGCCAATAACTGAATATTAATGTACATTATACTGAGGGGGTTTGTAATGAGGAACCAGTGTATCACATTCTTTTGTTTGGCTTCCAACTTGGCCTTTCAATTATGAAAGAAAGAAAGCTAAAGATAAGACAATACAAGGAGGAATATTTACTCAAACAATTTTATTTTCAAATGAAGATTACAATTTATAAAATAAAACTTTAATATAGATGAGGACAGAATGATGCAAGGCTAAATGAAAATAATATATGGGATAGTGATTACAGAATGGTATAAATCTAAATGAAAATAATATATGGGATAGTGATTACAGAATGGCATAAATCTAAATGAAAATAATATATGGGATAGTGATTATAGAATGGTATAAATCTAAATTAAAATAATATATGGGATAGTGATTATAGAATGGTATAAATCTAAATTAAAACAATATATGTGAAAGTGATTACCAGTTATTCTTTGTGAGAACACATCCTTAACACCATCTGTTCCCCCATTATAAATGTACACCGCACCTGTATACTCATCTTCATATGGTGCACCAATGGCCACATCTACATGAGAAAAGTGACAATAATTTACATGCTTTGAATAACTGATTGATAACAATAAAAATATTTCTTTTACATTATAAGAAATGGTTAGATGTGACAGTTAGACAAAAAAAGATATGAATAAGAACAAGAATTAGAGTTTGCAAAACATATGTACCACCACTATTGTAGTGTTGTCACTAAACTATTTTAGGACACAATACCACAATAACGTATCACCACTATTGCAGTATTGTCACTAAACTATTTTTGGACACAATACCACAATAACATATCATTACTATTGCAGTGTTGTCACTAAACTATTTTAGAACACAATACCACAATAACGTATCACCACTATTGCAGTATTGTCACTAAACTATTTTTGGACACAATACCACAATAACATATCATTACTATTGCAGTGTTGTCACTAAACTATTTTTGGACACAATACCACAATAACATATCACCACTACTGCAGTATTGTCACTAAACTATTTTTGGACACAATACCACAATAACATATCATTACTATTGCAGTGTTGTCACTAAACTATTTTAGGACATGATATCACAATAACATATCACCACTATTGCAGTATTGTCACTAAACTATTTTTGGACACAATACCACAATAACATATCATTACTATTGCAGTGTTGTCACTAAACTATTTTAGGACATGATATCACAATAACATATCACCACTATTGCAGTATTGTCACTAAACTATTTTTGGACACAATACCACAATAACATATCATTACTATTGCAGTGTTGTCACTAAACTATTTTAGGACATGATATCACAATAACATATCACCACTATTGCAGTGTTGTCACTAAACTATTTTAGGACACGATATCACAATAACATATCACCACTATTGCAGTGTTGTCACTAAACTATTTTAGGATTCAATAGCACCACAACATCTACTACCACTACTGCAGTCTGAATGACGTTCACCATTATATGGACTTGTATTTAAAATGTTGGTGATTCTAACAAAGAATTCCCATAGTAATCTTCAATAAAACTAGGACAGATATCTTTCAAGACAATTTCATAACAGAGTTCAAATTTTTGAAAGATTTAGTTCTCTGCTCATGACCCAATTACAAACCAGAATACTGCTTTAAACTCCAACATGAGTAATGATTCATTACCTTGTTTTAATGTATGGTTAGAGAAACATGTTACTTTGGAGAAATCTGATTACATGAAAGAATGATTTTAATAATATCAATGGGTATAAATGAATGATTTTAATAATATCAATGGGTATAAAAGAATGATTTTAATAATATCAGTGGGTATAAAAGAATGATTTTAATAATCAATGGGTATAAAAGAATGATTTTAATAATATCAATGGGTATAAAAGAATGATTTTAATAATATCAGTGGGTATAAAAGAATGATTTTAATAATATCAATGGGTATAAAAGAGTGAATTTAATAATATCAATGGGTATAAAAGAATGATTTTAATAATATCAATGGGTATAAAAGAATGATTTTAATAATATCAGTGGGTATAAAAGAATGATTTTAATAATATCAGTGGGTATAAAAGAATGATTTTAATAATACCAATGGGTATAAAAGAATGATTTTAATAATATCAGTGGGTATAAAAGAATGATTTTAATAATCAATGGGTATAAAAGAATGATTTTAATAATATCAGTGGGTATAAAAGAATGATTTTAATAATATCAATGGGTATAAAAGAGTGAATTTAATAATATCAATGGGTATAAAAGAATGATTTTAATAATATCAATGGGTATAAAAGAATGATTTTAATAATATCAGTGGGTATAAAAGAATGATTTTAATAATATCAGTGGGTATAAAAGAATGATTTTAATAATACCAATGGGTATAAAAGAATGATTTTAATAATATCAGTGGGTATAAAAGAATGATTTTAATAATCAATGGGTATAAAAGAATGATTTTAATAATATCAATGGGTATAAAAGAATGATTTTAATAATATCAATGGGTATAAAAGAATGATTTTAATAATATCAGTGGGTATAAAAGAATGATTTTAATAATATCAATGGGTATAAAAGAATGATTTTAATAATATCAGTGGGTATAAAAGAATGATTTTAATAATATCAATGGGTATAAAAGAATGATTTTAATAATACCAATGGGTATAAAAGAATGATTTTAATAATATCAATGGGTATAAAAGAATGATTTTAATAATATCAGTGGGTATAAAAGAATGATTTTAATAATATCAATGGGTATAAAAGAATGATTTTAATAATATCAGTGGGTATAAAAGAATGATTTTAATAATACCAATGGGTATAAATGAATGATTTTAATAATATCAATGGGTATAAAAGAATGATTTTAATAATATCAGTGGGTATAAAAGAATGATTTTAATAATACCAATGGGTATAAAAGAATGATTTTAATAATATCAGTGGGTATAAAAGAATGATTTTAATAATATCAATGGGTATAAAAGAATGATTTTAATAATATCAATGGGTATAAAAGAATGATTTTAATAATATCAATGGGTATAAAAGAATGATTTTAATAATACCAATGGGTATAAAAGCTTAGGAAGATAGATTTTATTTTAATGTTATATTTTGGAAAGAAAATCCCATTAATTTTCAAATTTTGGTGTATTAGTAATCAGTCATTTACATCCATAACAAGGGCCTATTCATTCAGAAATTTTGGCAATTCTTTCGTTATTTTTAACATTGATTGCTGCTGATAATAACTGAGTTTAAAATAGAAACTTTTTTGTATTCAGTTAAGTGCAATGGGTTCATTTGACTGTCTTTATTCTTTGTAGTTGTGTGGGCTTGATAGCTTTAATTCTGACATTTTCTATTTACTGAATTAAAGCTTTAATCCTGACACTATCTATTTACTGAATCATAGATTTAATCCAGATGCTGTCTTTTTATGAAATAATATTTAGTCCTGTTATTGTCTATTTACTTAATTAGAGGTTTAAAGTTAATACAGTGTACTGTCTATTTAGAGAACTACAGCTTTAATCCTGATACTATTTCTAAAAAATTACAGCATTAATCCTGATACTGTCTATTTACTGAAATTACAGCTTTAATCCTGATACTGTCTATTTAGAGAATTACAGCTTTAATCCTAATACTGCCTATTTATTGAATTACAGCTTTAATCCTGATACTGTCCATTTACTGAATTACAGCTTTAATCCTTATACTGTCTATTTACTGAATTACTGTCATCATTAACCACTCTAGTGGCCTAATGGTTAGAGCGGTGGTCTTGGATGCATGAGGTCATGGGTTTGATCCCCGGCTGAGTCATACCAAAGGCTTACAAAAATGGTACTAACAGCTGCCTCACTTGACGTTCAGCATTAACAGGTTAGTTTTAGGACTGGTTGGCCTGGTGTCAGGATAATGTGACTGGGTGGGACATGATGCTACATGTCTGCAGCATGATGCCCCAGTGCTAGACATCACTATAAACTGTCACACTGAAAACATCGTAGTGATATGACTGAAAAATTGTTAAAGCTATGTTAAAACTCTATTCTGTCAATCAAAACATTAAATTATACACTGACTTTCTGTGATATTTAATGAAATATGCCTAAACTGTACATTGAAAGCCAAACCTTTTTGGCAGTCATTCCAATAATATCATAATGTCCATATTAAATTGTTTCAACCTACAGAGACTCAGTCTTCATCAAACCATGTATATTTTTGGCATAAGTTTGCCAAACTATTAAAAATGTAAATATCTGGAAAAATATAGATGAAATAAAGTTTCAATTCAAATTATATATAAACTGGTATTTACTTCTAAATAACTGTAGGAAACTTTAAAAAAAAGACAATTTATTACATAAACAGTATTCATTGTCATTAAACTGTACATAATTTTAAGTTTGACATATGGACTTGATGTAAACAGTGTTCATTGTCATTCAACTGTACATAATTTTAAGTTTGACATATGAGCTTGATGTAAACAGTTTTCATTGTCATTCAGCTGTATATACTTTTAAGTTTGACATATGAACTTGATGTACACAGTATTCATTGTCATTCAGCTGTACATACTTTTAAGTTTGACATATGAACTTGATGTAAACAGTATTCATTGTCATTCAACTGTACATAATTTTGACTTCGACATATAAAGTTGAGAGATGAACTTTACAAAAAAATTAACATTTGCTCTGCATCTCAAAATATTCTTTAAATATGACTTTCTTTATAATGTTTACAATGTCCACCATAGAAACATCTTTTGCACCTTTCTAATACCTATACATGTACACATTTTTAACACCTATACCTTGAAAAATGTACATGTTTTACACGTGTAGTACTTTGAATTTCGAGAGAGTATATTAAGGAAGCATATTTAACCAGTAAGAGTAAAAAAGTTTCTTCTCAAACTAATGAAAATATGTTTTCATAATAATCAAAATATTTTTATTTTAAAAAGAATTTTTTGAAATAATATGTGTGTGATTTAGACTTTTAATGTAGCTTTAAAATATGTTAAATCATATCGCTATGATGTCTGCAGTGTGGCAGTTTATAGTGATGTTTAGCATTGGGGCATCATGCCACAGACATGTAGCATCATGTCCCACCCAGTCATATTATCCTGACACCTGGCCAACCAGTCCTAAAACTAACCTCTTAATGCTTAGCACCAAGAGAGGCAGCTGCTAGTACCATTTTTGAAAGTCTTGGTAGGACTTAGCCAGGGTTTGAACCCACTACCTCCCACATCCAAGGAGGATACTCTAACCACTTAGGCCACTTGAGCAGTTTGAAATAATGAAAATCTTTTTAATTTAAAAAATCTTAAAAAATTTATTTTTGAAATTTATTTTAAAAATTTCATTTTCCTGCTTTTACAGACCTTTGTACCCATCATGGTTAAGATCTCCTGCTGAGCTGATAGCTGTGCCAAATCTTGCATAGGCTGCAAGCTTCCGTAATGAGGGATCTGACGCAGCACCTGTCAGCACAACAATGGGTCCACAAATCTGAATAAGAAAAATTTGGAAATAAATAGAGTCTCACTCATGACCAATATTGATCGACCATCTTGCTGGGAACATTGTCCATCACAATCACTGTCAAAATGGACTGGTTTCATTTTTAGTCCTTTCACTCAATGCTATACTTACAATGTTCAAGATAAAAAAAAAGCAAACAAATGTGAACAGCAAAACCATGTATCTACCATTACATAAAACATACTTCGGTCAGGGTCTGTTCTGTTATGTGTATGGTTCTAATTAAACTATTTTGACCAAGATAACTTATGTGATTGTAAATATGGGTCAGCGCTGTCCAAAGGATGGGTACATGCTATACAAAAGTAACTAGAATTCAATGACCTCTCACAGAATAGTTTTGTGTTTATATGAATATCAATAAAGTTGACTAGCCAGTGGAGGTAAAGTAGATACAATGACATTTCAACATTTCTGCAAGACATAGTAGCTGAAAAGGCAGAAATTCAAATGAGGTACCGTTGCTACATTTGTAGATACCATCTATGTGCACTTATAAATTGAGTCCAATGTAAACTGCACAAAGACCTGTTATCACATACTGCACTTGCAGATCTGGGTCTATGCAGCTTGTTAGGAGTTATCACTAGAAAGAACACTGCCTGGGCATTATAAGACAATAGATCAGGGTCTATGCTATTTGTTGATGAACTTGACTGGTATGCGAGTATAGATGATATACAGTGCTCTCTATTTATTAAAATGTTTATGAAAGCAATGAAAGTGATCCATGTTTTAAAAGAGGTAACCTCCTACTCTTGGACATTACAACATGGCTGTATCATGATAATACATTAAAACACAATGATATAATAGCTGATGTCTGAAATTGTATTACAACTGGTTCCCATCAACAAAATACTAAAAACAAATGTATAAAAACAAAACAAATTAAAGAATAAATTTGACCAATTCATTGTGATCCATTACCAGACATCTCTTGCACGACCATACCCATGATCCATGACTATAGTTTACATAACAATGCATGTAATCCATGATTATATGAATCACATAACAATAAATATGATACATGACTAGATGTGTTATATAACCAAACATGTCATCCATGACCATACATATGATGTATAACAACCTGTATTTGTATTAATAGTTGGGCTAAGCTATATAACCGCTGTCTTTGATGTAATAACAATTTTGGATGTATTTTCATTTTCCAAATGTTAGATTTAATACCCAATATTTCCTATGTTTTCTGCATGTGCATATGGCCTGATAAGCCCTTGGCTTGTATAGGCATAACTCACCTTGTTTTCAAGTTGACAATCTGTTTGATCAAGCTGAGAATTTACTACATGTACTTGTTCAGTGCCAAGTAAAGTTCTACAATTTCCAGTTAATGTTTGTTTTCCTATGTGACAATCCTCTGATCAAGCCAGGAGTTTGACACTTACAGCCTGTGCTCAATCTCCACACATGCACACACATGATAGTGAAGCCAAAGAAACGGAGTCAAATGATATTAATGACCAGACAATGACAATTTACAATGACTAGATGATGACAATTTACTGACTAGTGGATGACAATTTACTGACTAGTTGATGACAATTTACAATTACTAGATGATGACAATTTACAATGACTAGATGATGACAATTTACTGACTAGAAGATGACAATTTACAATGACTAGTTGATGACAATTTTTAAAATGACTAGATGATGACAATTTACAATGACTAGATGTTGAAGGAAGGTTTCAGACCATGATCAATGAGGATGGATTCTAGGGCATGTCCTTGAACATCTCCAAGGTTGGATTCCTCCTGAGATTAAGAGGGCACCATAGATATTGAGACCGTATGTTTCAATACCTTGGTCACAGCCTCTAACAGTGCCCTCAAGGTTGCTGGAAACAAAGATTCCCCCTTCAACAAATTGAAGGATGCTGTGTAAGGCTATAGAAACTTTTGTCTTTGCCTTCAGTTCCTATACCTTCAGAACCATAAAAGGGGATGGCATCATGTACCTGCCAAAATTCTCACATGGGAGAGAGCTGAATGCAAAGTTGGGTCTTATGGGGCCAAGAGGCCAAGCAGACAAATAAATCCTGTACCTATTAGATGAAACCTTGAGTAAAAGCACAGAAAAGGGGACAGGATGTCTGACCACATTTGGGCCTTCAAATGCTTTCTGAGTCAGCTGCATCACCATTGCCAAGTGAGGGATCAACAACAGGTTTGACTTCAGCTGAACCCAAAAGAGCCTCTCTAAAATGGAGACTTCTGGCAAGTCCCAAACTTTGTCCACAACAACAAATTGGGCAACCATTGTGCATACACATGCCATGGATGCAGACAGGCATCTGACACTATCCTTTTATGCTTACATTCGCCTATACTTTGAGGCATTATTAACTACTGAAAGGAAATACATAAATACAACAATGAACCAGAAGAACAAAAGGGTAGAAGATACATGAAAATAGCCCATGTACTGAGAAGAAAAAACAAATACAACAAAAAAAGAATATTATTGAAAATAGAAATGCCAAAAGACAATTTGATAGACAAAATGTTGAACATTCAAGAAACTATCTATAAGTACTCAAAGTCCAAGGAAAAGAAGGAAGATATTTTGACAAAAAAGTGGGGTACCTCCATTATCAGACTGGGATAATGACCTTCATTCTAGACCTCCAATTATGAATAGCAGGAGGAATAATGTCAATGGACTGAGAAACAATATGCAGTTAGAGTAGGTATTTGAATTATGGCCATTAAAACTTATTTTTTTGTGTTCCCTCCATTTATAGACACTATTAAGCATTTATAATTATCAATATGAAATTTTTAATTCTCCAAGTAAAAAATATTAATATGTCCATTATTTGTTTCTTTGTGCTTGTTTAGGTTGCAATCTCTCTTGGACATTTGAAATTTGTAATTATTTTAGATATGATACCTCAGGTATTAACTTTTATTCATTCACAAAAATTTAACAATTTACAGCAATGTTTGATTTAAGTACAATATCTTCTGTAATGAATTACATTTTATCTGCATGTACAACAGCAGACAAGATTCTAAAAATGTTACATCCACCAAAAGATGTGCATACAGTTTATTGATGTTATTCACAGTTCTAAAGCAATTAAAACATCTGGTGTAATAAAAATAATATGGTCTTTAAAAGATGGTATGTGTGTATCACCCTTTAGGAATTATTTGTTTTTGTTAACCACACATACTTCAACCAAAAACATTTAAGTTAAAACATTTAGTGGAAAATAAATAATTACTTTAGTGACATGAAAATCAAAACATGTTACCTGCAAATACATCAAAATATGTCCATGTCCAGTGACCTTTACACAATGGTACCAGATTTTCACAAAGTCGTTGGCTCCAAAATGTTCAAAAATAATCATCACAAATATCAAAATTGCTTAATTGGCATGAAAAATCTAATTAGGTTACCAACATATACATACAAAATGATGCAGAAAAAATTTCATTTGTCAGTGTCAAATGGTTTTTATACAATCATGCTAATGGGGCTTTGCACCAAATATTTTTAATTTAATCCCAAAATGATTTTAATTTAAAAATAATTGGAACAAATTCAGTAGCAAAATAAATCTAATAAAGTAATCTAGATATGCCCATCAAATTTGTCTTCATCAGGTACTACTTGCATGATAATGAGCTCAAGACAGACAGATGGGTGCAACCAAGTAAGAGTTTAATGTTGTTTTTTCTAAGTTCATCGTGGTATAAACTGTCAGTTGCTGACTCACACGGCAAATAACGCCCAAAGGGCATTATGTAAGCTGTGTGAGTCGGCAACTGACAGTTTATACCACGATGAACTCAGAAAAAACGTTAAACTCTTATAATTGAAATTTTAATTATTTGTTATGTTATTTTGCTTGCATCATTAAAAAACAGAAATCTTAATTGAGCATAGTAATACATGTTTGTGGTTTTTCTGTTACGTAGCTATTTATAGCACTTGGGATGTCCAGCTTGATCGCAATAAGGTCATCATAATACCAGTCCTTCAACCAATGGAAGCCAATTTTTTCAATTATTTTTTGTTTGTTTGTTAGAATGTTGTTTTTCTTTAATGCTTACTTCATGTCTGCCTTAACTGGCGGTGTTTATCTTATGCTGTACATGTGACTCTATTTATAGAAGTGGAAAAGTAGTTCTCCTTACAGTTCATACAGAAATGAACACAATTCGTTTTGATCACGTGGTAACATTCTGACCAGTGGAAATGTTACTTTCCTGTACCAGCTACTGGCATTGCAATTATATCATGACACTGCTTGCAAGAGGTTTATAAAAGTCATGATACAGTTTCTCACCTTTTCTGTTGTGACACGATACACAAATACACGTCCTGTCTCAGGGGCAACAACTCTTTTCTTCGCAAAGTCAGAGTAGAATGGAGCTCCAACAAACAATTCATCCATCTCTTTGTTGTCAACATTGATCCCTTCAACAATGTATCCAAACTTAGAGCCACTCTGGGGTTGGTCATTGGGTATGACAGTAATATCACCATCACACTGCATTTAGAAAAAAAATCCAGTGAAATTTGTCTATTAAGGATATTCAAGATACTGTGCGGTTTTGTCTTTTATAACCCAGTGTCCATCTTGGGTTACAATTATTACTTTCAGTTCAGTACCCACAAATAGAGTACCAGTATATTTCAGAGCTTTTATTTCCTCTTTCATTTTGTTGGTGATATAAGAGTTGGATTTAGGCATTCTTGGTACTGATTTAAAGGTAATTATTGTTTAGAATAAGAGCGTAACAGTGTTGTTTGTCTGCATGTATTTTGGAAATAGTGCACAGTGAGTAATGAATCAATGATGCTGATCTGGAAACAAAATTTGTGACCTATTGCACAACGGAATGTTTACAATCCAGCCTCTCTGAAAATGACCAATAACCAATGACAAGAACTTCTCTGTGAGTTCATCTAATAAGCTGCTTTAGATTAACATTTGATTCATTAGGACTTAGACACTTTGGGAAATTCAGAATTGGAGCCTTTTGTTTGTGTCTTTGTTGTGGGGTTTAACGTCATTTTTCAGCACATGATAGGCTATACATGGCAGCCATTATTAATGGTGGAGGAAGAACCAGTGAAAACCCCGGAAAGAACCACCGACCCAAAAGAAGCTACTGGCAAGCTTTCTCACATACCCACATTGGCTGAATCTCAGACTCGAACCGGTGCAGACAGAGCTGAGATGGCAGTAATCCATAACGGTGAGCGCTTTAGACCACTCTGCCACTTGGGGCCCCCCAGAATTGTAGTCACTATTTGGGAAACAACAAAAATTATCCGAGTCCTTTATCCGAGTCCTATCCTTATGCCATCTACATTAAACTGGTTGAACAAATCAAAATTTTACTGTTATTATACCATCTATATTAAATTGGTCAAAATCAGAATTTTACTGTCATTATGCCATCTACATTAAACTGGTCGCACAAATCAAACTTTTACTGTTATTATGCCATCTACATTAAACTGGTCAAACAAATCAAACTTTTACTGTTATTATGCCATCTACATTAAATTGGTCAAAATCAAAATTTTACTGTTATTATGCCATCTACATAAAACTGGTCTAACAAACAAAATTTTACTTTTATGCCATCTATAGTAATGCTATCTATAGTAAACTGATTGAATAAATCAAAATGTTACTGTTATTATGCCATCTGCATTAAACTGGTCACACAAATCAAAATCTTACTTTTATTATGCTATCTACAGTAAACTGGTGTTTCAAATCAAAATTTTTGTTATTATTCCATCTACATTAAACTGGTCACACAAATCAAAATCTTACTGTTATTATGCCATCTACATTAAACTGGTCAAACAAATCAAAATCTTACTATTATTATGCTATCTACAGTAAACTGGTCAAACAAATCAAAATTTTACTGTTATTATGCCATCTACAGTAAACTTATTCAGTTCAAGACATGGATATTACAAAACATGGCCCAGTGCTTACAAAGATTTTCTTCAAGAGCACATTTTTCAAATTGCAGTCTTGCCAACTAAATGAAAATTGAATCTGGGACAGAATTTCACAAGGCAGTTAAAAGGTAAAGAACGACATTTAAATTATCATCTATCAAACTAGACTGAATGAGAGTGGACTTTACATTTAAACTTTTTTGTATGGCAATGTTCACTGTCCAAAGAATACTTTTTTATATTAAATTATTTATCCATTAAATTAATATCTCATAAATAATAAACTGAACACAGAGCAAATCAAACACATTTCAAATCAATGTCACAATGGCAGCTGTTGATACTGGAAATGAAGAGAGTCTGTCCATGGAAAAAAGGTAAAACTTGCTACATAGGTGGCTCTGTATGCAGGTTCACCATTCAAAATTTTGTTAACATTTACAATGCATTGAATATTATTATTATTATTATTATTATTATTAACAAGATTGTTTTATGTGCACTATTCAGCAAATCATAAAATACATATATATGTTGTTTTCTCCCCAATTTTTGTTCACACAGTATTATGGTATCCTGCTCACTTTAATCCAGCCTATAAATGAAATCATCACCAACTTAAAATAATCTCTGATGTTAGCTCATTTTGTGTACCATGTCACAATATCTAGATTAGTAAGTCTTGCTGAGATGAAAAGACAGTCAGCTTATGTTCAAAATGATGAGAAGGGAATCAAAATAAGCAATATCTGGCAATTCTTTGTGTCCTATGAACCAAAACTTTGTCTACCTTTTAGTTATGAATATTAAATGACCCCTGATGAAAATGGCCGTAACTTGTATCTGATCTCAAAGATTAACTTTTTCATCAGGCAAGTTGATGAAAATATGAGACCATACCTGTTATACTGGCACAAAAGGTAACTTCCATTACTGCTCCATCATCCAGCAAATTAACTGGTTTGACCACTTACCCTAATAACAGCCTCAGTTTCAAATTTGACATACATTGTGACCCCACTATAACATGGTAGTTGAGAGCCATGGAACCTGACAGTGTTATAGACCGAACCATGTTATAAGCATCCAGGTCAGTTAGAAAATAATGCATGTACTCCAAAATAAATTGGGGGGGGGTAGGTAATAAATGCAGGCAGTAAAATATGAGCTTCATTGGCACAGTTCCATCTTATATTGATGCATATTAAATGAGAAATACCCCTGTAGTGAAAACAGATAAAGCATATATATTTTACTTTATTTAGAGAGCCATAGAATGGTAAATATACATCTATACTGTTTATATATATATATGTATTATGTATAGCATGAATAGAGTATCAACACCATGTACTCATCTGCAAATGTCATCATATATATTGAATCCACAATACAAGTAATTCCATTGAAAAAATGCACACAGATTTAAAATATTCAACAATTCTGTCACAGGTCATATAGGTCTGAATTCAGTGGATAAACATAGCAGAATCCCATAACGAATGATGAAGCACTTTACTTTTCAGTATGTCCCAGGATGGTAAAAGCTAGTTTTGTTTTAAGCTTTTTAGTACACATCTATTATGTATGGAAAAATTTAAGAGTAAAGTCAGGTTTTATAGCTGTGTAATTATATTTCATGGAACAATTTTTTATGTGCGTTAAAATCTTGAAAGAGTTTGTTCTCTGTCAAGTCCGTGAAGTCACATGACCAACCATAGCTGCCATTTCTCATACATATGGTGATTATAAGCGAGAAAACAAATGTTTGCTTATGGATTTATGTGATGTACCTTTATCTAAACAATGCTTCCATTATGGAACAAAATTTTAGTTTGCATTGGTTGAGCAGTTACTGCAAATATGCTCCAGTGACTACTTAAGATGGGGAGAAACCACTGTTTAGTTAACAAAGACCTGGCCACATAAAGTAGATGCTGAGTACACACATGATATTTGCATAGAAAATTTGATGGGGGAGGTATAAACAATGGTCTTCATGAACAGGTGACCACTATGTAAAAACGACTATCAGGAAAGGAGTGACTAATATGAGTGAGGTCTTGTAAAACTGGTAAATAGAGAAATTACAGTAAATAAAGATTTTTTTAAAATCTGAAAATAATGAGTTAAAAATGACAAAAATGTACTGATGTTGTCTCTCCAAAGTTGAGGGCATTCTTCATTGTGAAATCAGCCATACTAAAGACCTCAACCTGAAAAAGAAAAGGAACTCTTGTTTAGGAAATATAATATCAGTAACAAAAGAAACATCAGCATTTCCCCTCCATACTTTCATGTTTGTAAATGTATGATACTCAGTGAGAAAGATAATGTCATATCTCTTTTTTTGCTCTAAAGTTATGACTAACTTTAAATTTGTGGTGGGGTGAATTCGAGAAATAAAAGCAATAAAACAAAACATACTCATGACATTGATTTGTCACCATAACATGTTAATTACATACATACTAAAATTAGGTCATTTACAACATTATTTATATACATACTAAAATTAGGTCATTTACAACATTATTTATACAATATATTCCTGTCAAACATTTTCCACAGATATAAAAATAATTTGAAGTAATCTTAATATGGTTGACAGGGTAGTATCATCAGCATACAGATCAGTGGAGGAAAGATAGTTACCAAATTTAAAGGCAGAGGAAACTGAGGGAGTGGACCCAGTAGAGAACCCTGTGGTTCTTGCCATGTTATTGATTCCTCTTGAGAAAGGTTGTCATTTACTACCAAACACCATGATCAAAAGTAGTAGGCATACTGATGCTGTATAACGTTTATACATCTTCAATTTATCGATAAGAATATAATGATCTACAAGGTCAAAAGCCATCCAATGGTCAAGGTCAAAAGCCATCCAATGGTACACAAGTATTAGTCCCATCAATTCATCAGACTGGTTTTGGTGATGCATGTTGTGGTTTGATATGTACATGTACATCATAAAATTATCATTTGATAGTGCTAGTAAGACTGGCTTGAAATTATTTATATTGACTTTGTTACCTGATTATGAAAGGGGGTAACTTTAGATATTGATAATGATATGGGGAAAACAGAGGAGGATTTGCTCATATTGCTGATTGCAGCAGGTGTGACCCAATATTGTCCAAACCGAATGCTTTGTTTATACCAACAGTTTGTAGGAATATCCAAACTTTACTAGCTGATATGGCAGGAACAAAAAAAATTGCTTTTGGAATAAAAAAAATGTATGAAATAATTTCATTGTTCATGGAGATGAAAGTTTAAAATTGGTTCCATTATTTCTGATAAAAAATTAATTAAAAGAGTTTGCAATTTCTTCATAATTATTAATAACTTGACCTTCATAATTTAGTTGTTGAATATATGATGTAAAAAAATATATTTTTGCAGTGCCTAGTTCACTCAAAATCTTTCAAGTAGAAAGCCAGCCCATTGATAATACTGAACTTTCCATGTGTTTAATTTGCCAAAGAAGTCACACCATTGTGCATAGTGGAAGCACTGCTGAATACTGTCATAGTGCTTGTTGCTTTTGTGACTTACTGTTTCATTCAGAAAAGTGATTTTTTGAGTTTGTAATATGTCTATGGGACCAGACTACCATATTTACCATATGTATTGGGACATGATAATATAATTTTTTTTTCCTGTCCCAGAACTTAGGGTGAAACATTTTTCAACTATATGTCGGAATGTCTATAAGACAATTGTTAAAAGTGTGAGAATTAGCATGACTGGTGCAGATATTTAAAAAATCTAACTTTAGACATGGCAGTTTCTGTTTCAGGGGTTATGTTGCATCCAATGATAATTTGTCACAGCATAAGTAAGCTAAAAACATATTCATGCACCAAAAGAATGGATTGTATGTGTGCAGGAGAAGGTTTGGGTTTACTAGATGATGCTGCAGTGGATTAAAGAATTTTATCTCAAGTACACAGTTTTACATTTTTTTAAATAACATTTCATTTGGAGTGTCTTTACCAGCATGTAATTTTCAAATGATTTAAAAGGTGTCCCACAACTTATGACTTGAAAAAAACGTGTCCCAGATCATACAGTGCACTAAACAATTACTATAAAAATCAATTGGTCTCCCAACAAATACGGTAAATAAATGTAGAGTAAATTTATGACACCATTTATGTTCTTCACCAATATCCATGAATTGTGTCCCATTTTCTATATAGATGACACATTTCATTGACACTATCTGTCCCCAAAAACGTGTGTAATTGTGCACATCACAATTCAACACTTCTGCAAGTTTCCTGATGACTTTATGTGTCCCACACACTGCAGCCTCCTCAGTGTCAGATTTGTGTTTTGCCAATACTAAAAAATTCTATATTCCTCAGTCTCCCTCACCCTCTCTGTAATCAAAATCACCCAAATAATATTTGAACTTTTCTAACCCAAATTGTCCTCAACAATCCTCTCATTTTTTGGGGGAGTAAATTCAACAAAATATGAGCCTCCTATTGTGGTCATATGTCTCTGTATATCTACGTTCAGAAAGAAAGTGACATGGACACTGCATCACCACACATCAAAATCTTGTTAAAAGGTAATGCCTTCTTTCTTACCACACAAATTGCAGCCACATTCAATCTCTGAACTACAGTGAAACTTACTAGCAACTCTGTCCACAAAGAAAACCTTGCACAACTTTAAATCTGACATGTTACCAGTAATATCTCAGATCTTACATAAACTTTAGTTGCCTTTAAAAATACCGTGTACTGTTGGCTGCCTATTCATATCATATTGATATCAAGGTTAATGAAAAGGCAGATAAAGCAGCCAATGCTGCAATGCTATCACTTGTCTCTGTAGAGAAAATTCCAAATACAGTGTTCTGGTTTTAAATATTACATACACTGGCATTCGCTATCTACTTGGCAAAATATTGGAAAAGAAAACTCAACAAACAAGCTTCAGAACACAAACCCTTCACTAAAATGTGGAATCCTAGAACAATTACAGAAAGTAGTAATATGCCAGTCATGTATAGAACACAAATAACCCATGTATACTTCTTTAAGGTGAATCTTGCCAGTGACCACATGCAGTAGAACAGTCTAGTCAAGTGAATCTACTTACACCTTTTGAGACATAATTTGTTTGTGTGTGTGAACTCTTAGC
Organism: Sinohyriopsis cumingii; assembly: GCA_028554795.2. NCBI lineage: Eukaryota > Metazoa > Mollusca > Bivalvia > Unionida > Unionidae > Sinohyriopsis > Sinohyriopsis cumingii. Next base: position 29,074,898 of record CM068841.1, on the reverse strand, counting down.
TTCATGGAAAATCTTTTTCAGGGAATACTGTGCATTTAACAAGTGTTTGACGATATACTGTAAGGACTTTATGCTTTAAAATAATCTTTTGTTTGATATACTTTCAATGAATTAAACAATATCTGATTGACAACAGATGGATTTCTATTTGTGATAATGGTGGCTACGTGTTGGCAGCAGATCAGCATCATCTGTGCAAATCTGAAAGGCCAGGGTGATTTCTGTCAGACTTTATTAAATTCTAGTTAGTAGCTTTAGAAAAGAAGTCTTATAGACAGCCACACTTGACGGTCATTCAACATCATGTATATAAATCTGAAACACCTTATAGCAGGATGTGCTGTGCCTAGTTTAACTGTAATTGGTATAAAACAAATGGAAACATCATTTCTTGATAGATAGACAATGGGGTAGATAAATATGATGGTTGAAAGGTCAGATCATAAATTCACTTTGAATGGTGGCTAGGTGAGCTAATAAAACTAGAAATGTACTATAAACCATCAATATGAGACATCTAATGGTCCTAGTCAAACAGGGGCCACAACTCCAAAACATTTTGCCAGAAAGCATTAACAATTAAAGATTTTGTTCACCTAGGTTTTTAATATTTGGCCTCATATCCAATCTGGTTTTAATTTATGAAGTCCTTTCAAAGTCATTAGGCAAAAATTGAAGGGCAAAGTTCTAAGTCATGCAGGAGACTACAACAGTCATTACTGTCAAATGTTCTTTAAAAGGTGAATAACTTGACCTAGGTTTTCATGTAAAGTGTCATGCTAAATTTGATATCAATACATGAAGTTATCTTGAGTGGAAACAAAGGTGAAATGCCATTTAGTGAACTCTATTCAATTTGGCTAGAAAATAGTAAAAACTGAAACTGTCTTATTGTAAAACCTCATACCAAATTTTACTTTGATCCATTTAATGCTTTAGACATCAGTGAGTGGAAATAACATTTCTGATTGATAGAATGTTATGGAATGGACAAACATGTGCAACATTGTATAATCCATCCATAGGTATGGTAGATACATTAAAACTAACTTAATGAAGTAAAGAATGACAAAAAGGATATAATATGAAATTGGCAAAATCTAGGAGATGCAAGTACTGTTTCAACCACACCTATACTGACTGACCAAATGCATATACGTACTGGGCACATCTTAATATAGTGGAGGAATACATGGGTACAACCATTACATTGCAAGTCTTCATGGAAATATTATACACAGCAGCAAGTTTACATTTTGAACATGCACAGAGGAAGTGTTTTTCCATTGTGAGGGTTGCAATCCTTTTATAACTACAGTATATCAAAAACATTTTCATTGATGAATTTGTAATTGGAACAATTAATATTATCTGCCACCCTTGACTTTATTGTTTTGAATTGTGCTTTCTCTGCTTAAGTACTAAATGGAATTAATTATAATTAAACCAGAAACAGAAAAGGAAACCAAGGCTTTATCAAGCAGAACCATTATAGTGGGGCATGTCTTTGATAGAAGATACATGTTACAATAAGTCCATGCTGTTATAATTAAAGTATAGAGTAGGTTACGATAGGAGCTTGCTGTTGTAATTAAATTATAGAGTATGTTACCATAACACCTTACTGATGTAATTAGAGTAAAATATAGAGTATGTAAATTAGAGTTTAATATAGAGTATGCTACCATAAGAGCTCGCTGTTGTAATTAAAGTACATGTATAGAGAATGTTACCATAAGAGCTTGGTTTTGTAATTACAGTATAGACTAAATTACCATAAGAGCTTGCTGTTGTAATTTAGGTATAGAGAATTTACCATAGGAGCTTGCTGTTGTAATTAAAGTATAGAGTAGGTTACCATTGGAGCTTGCTGTTATAATTAAAGTATAGAGTATGTTACCATAAGAGCTTACTGTTGTAATTAAAGTGTAGAGTATGTTACCATAAGAGCTTGCTGTTGTAATTAAAGTATAGAGTAGGTTACCATAAGAGCTTGCTGATGTAATGAAAGTATAGAGTATGTTACCATAAGAGCTTGCTGTTGTAATTAAAGTATAGAGTAGGTTACCATAAGAGCTTGCTGTTGTAATTAAAATAAAGTATAGAGTATTACTCTTCCAGTAAATCCCCGTTGTTCAGGGTGATAATTTGGAATTCCAGCTGTAAAACTTCCATGCTCCTTGAAGTCTGCAGTTGTCAAGGAAAAGCCTGAAATATAATGGATGGATCTAAAGAATCTAAATTCAAATTTTCCCAATTATATTCTTGTCTATGAAACTGACAAATCACTTATTTCATATAGATATAAAATGACATATGCAAACATTGAAAGAGCTCTTGACACATATCCAAAAATAGGTAAGCCATTCAAGAATAATAGTTGGAAGATATTTATAAAAAAAATATGTGTGGCTGGTTATTAATTTTAATGAAGTAACACTTTTATTCTGTTGTCTCTTTTCCTGGCATGATGATCCCATAATAGCTGTCAAGAAAAACTTCATAGCTTTCTTCAGTACAAATACAAATGAGGCATAAATGCCTTTGCTCTGGTGCTCCACTGAACTAGGAGAAAGTGGAATGAGGATGCCAAAATGTGCCTTTCATGAAATCATCCAGAAAGCAATGATTAATAACGGAACAAAATCTACCAATAGCTCAAACTTTAAGGCTTTTGAATCACATGAAGGATCTCTATCAATGAGAAGACATTCTGATAGTCAGCCTGATTCACCTAGAACATAGTGACCATTGATATATCACATGTACCTTTGAGAGGAAGAAAGACACTTTCGTTTAGCCAAATAGAAACATAAAGTTCATAATTGACAGTGAAGTCCATCATCCCTAGTCCAAACAACACTGTGTTGCTGATTCTTGGTCAGAAAACCAGGTTTGCACAGACTGAAATGTTGTTGCCATTACAATGAAGGAAACAACATGCAATAAGGCATGAATTTTATCCCATCTCCCAGCTCTCTAAAACATTCAGGCATGGCTTTCACCCCTTCTCCTAGCTCTTAAACCAATCAGGCAAGACCTTCACTCCTTCTCCTAGATCTTAACCCAATTAGGCATGAATTTCACCCCTTCTCTTGGATTTTAAACCAATTAGGCATGAATTTCACCCCTCTCCTAGCTCTGAAACCAATCAGGCATGAATTTCACCCCTTCTACTAGCTCTGAAACTAATCAGGCATGAATTTCACTCCTTCTCTTTGCTCTTAAACTAATAAGGTATGAATTTCACCCCTTCTCCTAGCTTTTAAACCAATCAGACATGAATTTCACCCCCTCCTACCTCTTACCCAATCAAGCATGAAATTCACCCTTCTCATAGCTCTTAAACCAATCAGACATGAATTTTACTCCTTCTACTAACTGACACTAACAAAAAAAGAAAAATGAGATTCTCGAAAGAAATCTCACTCTTAGGCACATGAAAACCACCAAAGAAAAAAATTAAATGTTCCAATCAGGCATTATTGAGCAAGAGACTGGCCTCAAGAATTCAAAATACCTGATAAGCACTTCACAGTGTTTGAAAGAGGTGCTTTATAAACATTCATTTTCCTCAGAATGGAAGAGAAAAAGGTCCCAAGCCAAAGAGAAGCAGATTAGGCCATTGCTCTGTTGACTGTCACATTTATATAAGACCTTCCACCTGGCGTTGTAAACCTGGAGTATGACTGCCTCCTAACCTGAGTGATGCAGTATGCAATCCTGCTTGAAAACTGATCTTGTCAAACAGATCATTTGATATGAGCCAGCAAGGAAGGTAGAGTATTTGTGGATTGTTATGAAAAAGGATCATCTGTGCTGACAGCAGATTCCTCATCAGTGGTAACTCCCTTGTGGTGTCCATCAACATACTGAGATTGCTATACCATGACCACTGGTGCCACAAGATGAACACCGAAGATGAAGTCCTCACTATTTGAAGAACTTGAGGGATTATTCTGAAAGGTGGGAAGGTGTATGAATTCAGTGTCAGACTGTATAGTGTCCACCTCCGCATGTGCTGTCATGACCTTGGGGATATATAAAGTGGTACCTTGGTTTTAAACCTTCTTGCCAACAAGTGTACTATTCACTTTACCTGCAGCTAAAGAGATTCTCTGATATGCATGGATACATAAAACATTCTGTGAGGATTGTACATAATTATGCTGACAGGCTGGCACTAGAATCTTCCTTTTGCTTGCAGTGGACTAAAGCTGTTATTCCACTACAGTTTTCTCCTTGCACCTCGTGATCAAATAAAATATACCTTGCTATAAGAGAGAGAGGGGGTAGGATGATTATAATATGTATTATTTTAGTTACCTGAAAACTGTGATCTTACTCATTTACAAGGGCAATAGTATATTCCAGTTTCAATCAAAACCGCTGTGTAAACAATTCCATCTAGTCCTAATTTCAACATCCATTGTCCCAAGAAAAATATGGTTTTGCAACATATTTACATGTTAATTAAATATGCTATAGCTTTGGTCAGGTCATCCCATCTTAAACCTGTTTAAGGGAAAAACTTGGCAACCAATAGGGAAATGAGGCTACCCATAGAGTATTGTGAATAAGGTACTGTGTAATGCAAGGAAACACTTATGTAAGTTTCTCAACCAGTTACACATTTTTAACCCTCTAAAAGAAGTGTCAGTAAAAGTAATAACTAGCATGAAATGAATTAGGTATTTTTAGCTACATTTAATGTGTGTAGCTTCAACAAATTTTCAGTCATTCTGCTACAATGTCTGCAGTGTGGCAATTTAAAATGATTTTAGTACCACATACATGTAGCATGAAGTCCCACCCAGTCACATTATCCTGGTACCATGCCAACCAGTCCTAACACTAACCCCATAATGCTGAGCACCAAGTGAAGCAGCTACTAGTATCATTTTATAAGTCTTTGGTACGACTCGACCAGGGTTCAAACCCACAACCTCCAGCATCTGAGGCAGATGCTCTAATCACTAGGCCACTGGAATGGTCTACATTTAATGATACTAACCTGAAAATTTACAGAATTACAGATGTAAAATTTGTAATGCTGTGTGGAATGAACTATAGTCAAAAGATGAAATTGAGGAATTGATTTGGCCTCGTCTCATACCCAGCATCAACTTGTAAATGAATTACAAAATTTGCAAATTCAACTTAAAATCCACAGTGACTTATAGGCAAGTTAATAAGGTAATGTGAGGGTATTTTCACCTTAAACTGAAGGTTAGCAAAGGAGATAGCGATATAATAAAACTAGACAATGCAGATATGCTGCTAGTGAAAATTCTTCATCTGGGAGGTCCCCTACACCTCTGGGGAGGGGGTACAAATAACTGGGAGCAGAGGCAGTGGTAAACTATGCTGATTAGTTTAATAATTAATATAAGGTGTAGAAACACCTAATTAAAAATAAGCATTTAATAATTCTGTATGACTCCTTTGACAATAAATGTATAAGGTAGATGGATACTTAATTATCTGAGCAATAATTCTTTTATACTTATCAAAATCATTTTTTTGGACCACACATATACACACATCTATATAGTAATCAATTTATTTAATCATTAGATGTTAGCCCACAGGCTTTTTAAACTTTAAGAAATTAGTACCACAAAATTAATGTCAGCATATCATAGAAAAACTTGCAAAAATAATTCCTTTCCGTTTTGTAAAATCCACAAATAATAGGGTATGGCAAATTAAATCCCAAATAATCCTAGAATTACAGACACAAGTCCTTATTTATAGTTCTGAATAAGCCTAAGTAAAAATCCAAATAAGTCCAACACTGAAGGTTTTGATGTGCCTGTGATGGCCTGTATTGTGTTCTTGTACCAAGTCTTTTTTTAAACACACTAATATAATTCCAGGTTTGAATTCACTATAAATCCCAGTGAATGTCTCTGTCCAAGAATATTATTTTTTATTGAGCACTCTGTATTTCCAGAGAAAATTCACTTGAAATGAACAATTTAAAGAAATAAATCCCAGTCCATGTGAACTACTGGTCATAACAATAATACAAATTAATTATGTGTAAACTTAAGCAAGAATGAATAATATTTCCAGTAACAAGATTATAAAGCCTTCCACTTGACCTCAATTAACCCTGGTAGTGCTGTGTTGGTTTGGGATCACCTTGAAACCAGTGCTGATATTAACCCTGGTAGTGCTGTGCTGGTTTGGGATCACCTTGAAACCAGTGCTGATATTAACCCTGGTAGTGCTGTGTTGGTTTGGGATCACCTTGAAACCAGTGCTGATATTAACCCTGGTAGTGCTGTGTTGGTTTGGGATCACCTTGAAACCAGTGCTGATATTAACCCTGGTAGTGCTGTGTTGGCTTGGGATCACCTTGAAACCAGTGCTGATATTAACCCTGGTAGTGCTGTGTTGGCTTGGGATCACCTTGAAACCAGTGCTGATATTAACCCTGGTAGTGCTGTGTTGGTTTGGGATCACCTTGAAACCAGTGCTGATATTAATCCTGGTAGTGCTGTGTTGGTTTGGGATCACCTTGAAACCAGTGCTGATATTAATCCTGGTAGTGCTGTGTTGGTTTGGGATCACCTTGAAACCAGTGCTGATATTAACCCTGGTAGTGCTGTGCTGGTTTGGGATCACCTTGAAACCAGTGCTGATTTTAACCCTGGTAGTGCTGTGTTGGTTTGGGATCACCTTGAAACCAGTGCTGATATTAACCCTGGTAGTGCTGTGCTGGTTTGGGATCACCTTGAAACCAGTGCCGATTTGTTTCTAACTGCCCTCTCTGTGTATGCTGAATTGTTTTAGAACAATACAGACTTTTTGGGCTAAATCCATATAAAAACTACTAAACTAGTATTTATAATCAGATTGCTTTGAAATTGTACAAAGTGATGCAGGTATGCATGCAGAAATCAAACACTAAAAATGTCGATGAAATTGATGTGTGTTCATGGTTAACATAGCAGCGAAATAGAGAAAATGGGTGGAAAAGTAAGTTTTGACAACAAAAAAAATCGAATATAGTGTATACTTTTCTATCATTTATAGTTATTCTGAATGTTTACATGGACAGTTAATTTGTTTCTACATATTACATATCCTCAGTTCATTACTTTAAGGCCTATGCTAGATAATTAAAACTTTACTTTCAAACATGTCTCTACATTTCAGTATCATACAATATTTAGGTGGTGCAATATTTATGTAGTTATTATTCACAAATTTCTCCATATAAAACATAACTCTAATTATTTGTATAGTTCATTGATAAAGAACAAATATTAATCAAAAACTAGCTCTCATTTAACAAAACAAAACAAACATACATTTCAGAAAACCATGATGTTAGGATTCTCCATGTGTAAGAGTGGGTTAAATTAAGAAATGAATCTCCCTCATTCTCTCTCTCTTGTCCATTTCTTTTTCAAATGGACTGTTGAGAAAGAATGAGAGAGATAGAGAAGCATACATAGGCATGGAAAGAATATGTTGGGAGTCTACACATACACCCACCCACCCCATAAAATGAATTGTTGGTCTCTTTCTGGCTCATACAGTTCTCACTCTTGATGATACAATGTATCACCCAACATAAGTAAAGGCTCTGCACATGACAGATGCTTTGATAACTAAGCTACTATAGAGTTTAAGCTTGATTTAGTGTAACCTTAAAGTTGTTATTGAATGGGATGGCCATGAAGATCAACAAGCCATAGTATTAGAGTACTTTCATATAAACAAGTCAGTGTCAGAGCACTTTCATATTAACAAGCCATAGTGTCAGAGTACTTTCATATCAACAAGCCAGTGTCAGAGCACTTTCATATCAACAAGCCATAGTGTCAGAGCACTTTCATATCAACAAGCCATAGTGTCAGAACACTTTCATATCAACAAGCCATAGTGTCAGAGCACTTTCATATACACAAGCCAGTGTCAGAGCACTTTCATATTAACAAGCTATAGTGTCAGAGTACTTTCATATCAACAAGCCATAGTGTCAGAGTACTTTCATATCAACAAGCCATAGTGTCAGAGTACTTTCATATCAACAAGCCATAGTGTCACAGCACTTTCATATTAACAAGCCATAGTGTCAGAGCACTTTCATATCAACAAGCCATAGTGTCACAGCACCTTCATATTAGCACATGGTATATTCCTGCAGAAAATTAATTCTCAAAATCTGTGTATTGCTATTTATTCCTCCACACAAAGCCCTAACAAACTGTATTTTAATTTTGACTATCCCATACATATATACAGTAATTGGCACCAACTAGGTATGGGACAGCTACCAGACTGCAACTAGTTATCAGCTATTATATTGTTTGCATCAACATCCACTATGACAACAGACTTTACTGGGCAAATAAGTCGGTTTGAATATTTGTTTCACTGATGTTCAGTTACACTGATGCAGAGCCATGATCTTCTAGACAATTACATATGCTATCTCCCTGTTCTTCTTAGCACACAATTAATGATTTGCCTAGATTGGACATCCATAGACGTCACTGTCCTGTGCCATAAAAATATGGTATCTGCACACAGAGCTAGGTGACATTTGACCATAAATATATGGTTCCTGCATACACAACCAGGTGACATTATCCATAAATATATGGCTTCCACACTGCCATGGTTAACATTTAAAATAAAAAATAACCCATTACCTAATGGAAAAAACCTTCTGGAAAGTTCTTAATGTTTACAAAATAAAATGTTATTTATTATCAGCAGTCTCTTGCTAAAATTATAATATGAAATGTGTAGTAAACAACGAGTAGACTTAGCACTTGATAGGGAATTTTCAAAGTTTGTGACAAATTGAGATAGCCATGTTTACAAAGTCCAACATACAATGTTACATTACAATACCATATAATGAAATAAAAGAATTAAAATAAACCTAAAAAACAATGCAAATTATATATATATATATATATATATATATATATATATATATATATATATATATATATATATACAAAATCTGAATTACATATCTGCATATAAATTATTTGCTTTTACTCTTAGATATTCTGACATTTTCTTACTGCAGCTATAGTTTCAAAGGTCTGTGGGTAGCCTAGACAACTTAATCTTCCTTCACAATCAGCCTATGATAAAATCATAACTGCTGCAACTATGGCTAGTCTTAATACATTCAGGAACTGGTTTTCAGAATATATATCCAAAACAGATTTTCTGCAATGACCAAATCTAAATTATAGTAAACAACATCATGCCAGTTAATTTTGGTAACTCTGCTTTATGAATTATGTTTAGTTAATAAGTAAACCATCAGTTATTTCATTGTCCCCAGTTTTGTCCTGAGCATATAATCTTTCAATCTCGCTGACTTTTCATAGAGAAATAAATTATCTTTTGTTTCAACATGACATGCTGTTGTTGTCCTTTAAACATTTCCCTAATTGCTCACCAATGGATTAATTAACTGTACCCATCCAGAAAACAACCCAATTAGAATTCTTCCACAGTTTATGCAATACTCCAATAGATTTTCAACATAAAGGTGTTTATATTTAAACAATATTCTCCATTGATATAGGATTAATTGAGATCACAGAGAAAAGGCAAAAAGGACATGATCTGATCAACTAAGCTAAAACCAAACTTTTAAAAATCACACATTGAGTACAAGAAATTGTGTGAACCACAAGTAACATGTGCAATAGTTTTCCCCACTGGGTGGTAAAAGTGGAATGACTGGATCATTTTTGCAAGAAACCTGCAATCCAGTGACATGACAGCATCTCTGATTACTGCTATTAAACTGCATCTTTTTCATTTGGAACTATATTCTATCTAAGAAACATCCACAGTTATTATTCTATTCATAAAGAAAACATTAGGATCATTCCAATGACCAAAAATAACCATACTGCATCACTTAGATACATATAGAAAGTAAATTAACCTTAATTGCAGGAAGCATTCAGAGAATGCAGCTTTGTGTATTTATTTTTAAGAATTTGGTTAAAAGTCAGCAGTCAAGTCACTTTCATAGAGAAGTATATCTCCTTGACTTAATAGAGATGTTATTATTATCACCAGTTTGGAAAACCATGTCATCAGGATTCTCCATGTGTAATTTGGTTAGCATTTCAGAAAACCATGATGTTAGGATTCTCCATGTGTAATTTGGTTAGCATTTCAGAAAACCATGATGTCAGGGTTCTCCATGTGTAATTTGGTTAGCATTTCAGAAAACCATGATGTCAGGGTTCTCCATGTGTAATTTGGTTAGCATTTCAGAAAACCATGACATCAGGATTCTCCATGTGTAATTTGGTTAGCATTTCAGAAAACCATAATGTTAGGATTCTCCATGTGTATTTTGGTTAGCATTTCAGAAAACCATGATGTTAGGATTCTCCATGTGTAATTTGGTTAGCATTTCAGAAAACCATGATGTCAGGTGTTCCATGTGTAATTTGGTTAGCATTTCAGAAAACCATGATGTTAGGATTCTTCATGTGTAATTTGGTTAGCATTTCAGAAAACCATGACATCAGGATTCTCCATGTGTAATTTGGTTAGCATTTCAGAAAACCATGATGTCAGGGTTCTCCATGTGTAATTTGGTTAGCATTTCAGAAAACCATGATGTTAGGATTCTCCATGTGTAATTTGGTTAGCATTTCAGAAAACAATGATGTTAGGATTCTCCATGTGTAATTTGGTTAGCATTTCAGAAAACCATGATGTTAGGATTCTCCATGTGTAATTTGGTTAGCATTTCAGAAAACCATGATGTTAGGATTCTCCATGTGTAATTTGGTTAGCATTTCAGAAAACCATGATGTCGGGGTTCTCCATGTGTAATTTGGTTAGCATTTCAGAAAACCATCAGTCAATTTTGTTTTCATTCCTTTTCTTCCCTTTACTTAGATGTAACAACCACACTGAATGTCATACAATAATAATCATTTATACATAAAAAGAACCAATACCAGGAAAAATATTTTTGAAAATGTTGTCTAAATTATTCACACTATCTTTACAAAACTTTTATGTAGATTAATGGACATATGAAGATGGAGGATAGACAATAGACAATACATGACACCACAGACAAATGCACAACATATGGCAGACATGACAGATGACATATGATTCATGACAATGCATGACAGATAATAGACAAAGCATGAAAAAAGGTTGAGATTTATAAAACACAATATGGTAGATACATGCATAACAGATGACAGAAAATGCTTGACAGATGCATATAGTACAGTGAATTCACTATTTTTTGATGGGATAACAAGTTTTTTGGATATTGTTGTTGTTACCTATACAAACCATAAATTTGAAAACCCAATTGAACAATAAGAATTCTACCCCAATCCAAAACTTGAGGAACTGACACAAATTTTGTGTTTAAAAAAAAGAGATGAAATAAATTCACAATAATTAAGTTTACAAGGCCTCTGGACTTGAAACCTTTGTAAATTGTCACTTTCCTGCTGGACAAGGGACTATACTCAGACAAAAATGTCAATGATTGATTGTTGCTTGCATGGGAGGAAAACAAAAACTCATGTAAGAATGAGTAGATGAGTAGATGTTTAAAACAAAAACTTTCTGGTCTGGTCAATTAAAATTCTTCCACTTTTAAGAGAAATCCTTACCAAAATACTGCACCCACAGCCCATCTTTTCTTCTGTCAAAGATGTGTTCTCTACTTATTTGATGTGATTTAACGGCACCTTAAAGAAATAGTAGATTATGTTTACATTTCTGGGTTACAAAGTTGCATTCTTTCTGATATGAAAAATATAAAATGTTTACCATCAACCAGTTTTTCTTTCCCAATCAATGATTCAATTTATTCTAAGGTGATGGTGAAATAAACATTATATTGTGATGGAAAAAATGCTGCAAATAGCAATTAGAGAGATGAAAATAATCCTATACACACATTACCTTGTAGGCAACAAGAATTACAGGATTGGTATTTGAAACTAAGTCTGCAAAAGGTATTTACAGGACTGGGATTTACAAAAAACAATAAAACCCACAGAGGTACAGTCACAATATTTGTATGTGAAGCCATGCTGTTGCCCTTATATAACATAGTACATGTACCAATCCAAACATTAGTAAGCAATTGTACTATGTAACTTAATGGAATCTGATGGCTGAATCACATGACCTTCCTCAGTTATATTTAACTAACTAAATGGCTGAACATGTTTAAAAAAAGGATGGCTAATTAAGGAAATGAACAACTGTAAGTAATGACCAACTAACATTGCTTATTTAAATTATTAACACTGTTTACATAGATATAAATATGACTCCTCAGCCAAATAACTATTGCCATTATACCTGTATAGATTAGCAATTAAAGAAGTCTAATAATATAAATACTTCTATACAATATTTGATCTAGAAAAGAGAACCTTAGCATTGAAAGTCAAAAGCATTCAATCTAGAAAAATGAAACTATTTAGCATCAAAATTCAATAGTATGTAATGAACAAAATTAAAAGCTAGAATTAAAATATATAACATTGTACCCCGTCCTTCTTTCACTCCTGGACCTCCAATGAAGCTGTACTTTCCATCCTGAAAATAGCACAAAAATTTAAAAATAATTTATTTTCCTTTCACAGAATCATTTTTTGTTACATTCGTTTTATTTATCCATCCTCCTCACTTCAAAAGAGACAGTTACAAAGAAAGATAGCATGGCACCATTTACAATTTAAAAGACCTTATAATACCAACTAACCTCCTCCATCTGTGTTTCTGAAAGATTATAATGGAATTGGGTATTTTAATACTAAACACATTAAAATAAACAGTAACCACTGTTATCTTTCATATAACGAACATTATTATACTCTTCTTATGTGTACTTAAAGGGGGAATGGTACTTTACTTTGAGTCATCCTCTATAAATAAATTATTATTATTATTATTATTATTATTATTATTATTGTTATTGTTATTATAATTGTGTGACTTTGCATTCTGTACAAAAGGTAAAAAATGGCATGTACTTTTCTTTAAAAGGATCCTGGCATTTATGTGATTTTAAACTTGATCCCCAGTCAGCGTCCTGTTGGGCCGTGGATGATGTTGGGGTGTCCTAAATAACCTAGATTGAATAATGGATGGCCGTGCATGATGTCCTAAATAAACTAGATTGAATAATGAATGGCCGTGGATGATGTCTTAAATAACCTAGATTGAATAATGGATGGCCTTGGATGATGTTGGGTGTCCTAAATAACCTAGATTGAATAATGGATGGCCGTGGATGATGTTGGGGTGTCCTAAATAACCTAGATTGAACAACGGATGGCTGTGGATGATGTTGGGGTGTCCTAAATAAGCTAGATTGAATAATGGATGGCCGTTGATGATGTTGGGGTGTCCTAAATAACCTAGATTGAATAATGGATGGCCGCGGATGATGTTGGGGTGTCCTAAACAACCTAGATTGAACAATGGATGGCCGTTGATGATGTTGGGTGTCCTAAATAACCTAGATTGAATAATGGATGGCTGTGGATGATGTTGGGGTGTCCTAAATAACCTAGATTGAACAACGGATGGCTGTGGATGATGTTGGGGTGTCCTAAATAACCTAGATTGAATAATCGATGGCCATGGATGATGTTGGGGTGTCCTAAATAACCTAGATTGAATAATGGATGGCCGCGGATGATGTTGGGGTGTCCTAAACAACCTAGATTGAACAATGGATGGCCGTTGATGATGTTGGGTGTCCTAAATAACCTAGATTGAATAATGGAAGGCCATTGATGATGTTGGGGTGTCCTAAATAACCTAGATTGAATAATGAATGGCCATGGATGATGTTGGGGTGTCCTAAATAACTTAGATTGAATAATGGATGGCTGTTGATGATGTTGGGGTGTCCTAAATAACCTAGATTGAACAACGGATGGCCATGGATGATGTTGGGGTGTCCTAAATAACCAAGACTGAATAACGGATGGCCTTGGGTGATGTTGGGGTGTCCTAAATAACCTAGATTGAATAATGGATGGCCGTGGATGATGTTGGGGTGTCCTAAATAACCTAGACTGAATAATGGATGGCCTTGGATGATGTTGGGGTGTCCTAAATAACCTAGATTGAATAATGGATGGCCGTGGATGATGTTGGTGTGTCCTAAATAACCTAGATTGAATAATAGATGGCCGTGGATGATGTTGGGGTGTCCTAAAAAATAACCTAGATTGAATAATGGATGGCCATGGATGATGTTGGTGTGTCCTAAATAACCTAGATTGAATAATGGATGGCCGTGGATGATATTGGGGTGTCCTAAAAAATAACCTAGATTGAATAATGGATGGCCCTGGATGATGTTGGTGTGTCCTAAATAACCTAGATTGAATAATGGATGGCAGTGGGTGATGTTGGGGTGTCCTAAATAACCTAGATTGAATAATGGATGGCCGTGGATGATGTTGGGGTGTCCTAAATAACCTAGACTGAATAATGGATGGCCGTGGATGATGTTGGGGTGTCCTAAATAACCTAGATTGAATAATGGATGGCCGTGGATGATGTTGGTGTGTCCTAAATAACCTAGATTGAATAATGGATGGCCGTGGATGATGTTGGGGTGTCCTAAAAAATAACCTAGATTGAATAATGGATGGCCGTGGATGATGTTGGTGTGTCCTAAATAACCTAGATTGAATAATGGATGGCCGTGGATGATGTTGGGGTGTCCTAAAAAATAACCTAGATTGAATAATGGATGGCCATGGATGATGTTGGTGTGTCCTAAATAATCTAGATTGAATAATGGATGGCAGTGGATGATGTTGGGGTGTCCTAAAAAATAACCTAGATTGAATAATGGATGACCGTGGATGATGCTGATGTGTCCTAAATAACCTAGATTGAATAACGGATGGCCAAATACTGCAGTTAATCCTTGAACTTTGAATCAAACCTGGTACCAATGAAGAACAATGCTATGAACTCTTTCAATTCTAATTATCAAAATGACACTATGGAGTATCACCTACACTTCATTCTGAGCACAGTAATGAGAATGTTATTGCACTTGGAACATAGTTGAAATTACAGTACAATTTCTAACTGTAATCAAGCTTTAGATCCCATGACATACTCATGTAATTCGGATTGTCAGAACTAACAAAGTACATTTTGAGGAAATTCAAGAAACAAAAATGTAAGCATATTTTTGGCCATTCTTATTACCAGCTAAAGTAGACATATTAATGCCTTGTCATGTTTCCCCAGCTATGTTATGACCTGTATGGTGTCTATCACTAGCCTAAATCCAAAACATTGCATCAAAAAAGTTAATCACAGAAAATTGTAAAGCAGCTAGTCACAATCCATTCAGCCAGTGAAAATAAGAATTCTTCATCGTTTTGGCTTATTGGCTCTAAGGTACTTACTTTTCAACCAAAACCTTCAGTGTCATTTTTTTCCCATGAATTTAGCAATTTCAAATTGATATGACTGAAAAATTATTAAATCTATGTTAAAATTCTAAATCACACAAAAATGGTATGTATCTGATAGATATGTGATAGCCCTTGTCCTCAGTATGCTTTTCTGTATTATTTTCATAAACCCAGAGAGCACTGGCCATAATCTGAACCATTCCATTAACGAAAAGTTATGAACACTTCTCTAAAATAACTGTTTAAATGATCAGAATGGTATTTTCAACACTGCTTCTCTCACGTTTTTGTTGTAGACATTGCGAATATCATGATCATTATTTGCTTGTTTGAAAGTTTCACAGTAAACGCATCCAAATTGTTCACTTTATCATCTCTACTTTCAAATACACGAAACAGCTGTTTTAGTTCATTCACAAACAAATCTAATAAACTTAAACCTATAAAAGCGTACATCATTTGTTTATAAAGAAGTTCCAAATACATATATGAAATCTGGAAATTTGTTAGATGGTGACAAAATATTTCTTCTATATAAAAATTCTAACAAATTCTCAAATGTACTGTTAGTTTCTTAGATCTTCAAAGAAGCGGAAATGTACAAAAATTTTAGTTTATGATTGAACACAGGTTTATCTAGGAACAAAATTAACAGTTAATTTGACACTGTTTCATTATATCATGTCTATACATGTTCCATTTGGTATACAGTGGATGTGTATACATGTTCCATTTGGTATCCAGTGGATGTGGTATTATATTATGTGTAAACATGTTGCAATTGGTATACAGTGGATGTGTATACATGTTGCAGTTGTTATACAGTGGATGTGTATACATGTTGCAGTTGTTATACAGTGGATGTGTATACATGTTGCAGTTGTTATACAGTGGATGTGTATACATGTTGCAGTCAGTACACAGTGGATGTGTATACATGTTGCAGATGTTATACAGTGGATGTGGCATTATATCATGTGTGTACATGTTGCAGTTGTTATACAGTGCATGTGGCATTATATCATGTCTATACATGTTGCAGTTGGTATACAGTCGATGTGTATACATGTTGCAGTTGTTATACAGTGGATGTGTATACATGTTGCAGTCAGTACACAGTGGATGTGTATACATGTTGCAGATGTTATACAGTGGATGTGGCATTATATCATGTGTGTACATGTTGCAGTTGTTATACAGTGCATGTGGCATTATATCATGTCTATACATGTTGCAGTTGGTATACAGTAGATGTGTATACATTTTGCAGGTGATATTCAGTGGATGTGCATACATGTTGCAGTTGGTATACAGTGGATGTGTATACATGTTGCAGTTGGTATACAGTTGATGTGGCATTATATCATGTGTATACATGTTGCAGTTGTTATACAGTGGATGTGTATACATGTTGCAGTCAGTACACAGTGGATGGCTATACATGTTGCAGATGTTTTACAGTGGATGTGGCATTATATCATGTGTGTACATGTTGCAGTTGTTATACAGTGCATGTGGCATTATATCATGTCTATACATGTTGCAGTTGGTATACAGTAGATGTGGCATTATATCATGTCTATACATGTTGCAGTTGGTATACAGTAGATGTGTATACATGTTGCAGGTGGTATTCAGTGGATGTGCATACATGTTGCAGTTGGTATACAGTGGATGTGTATACACATTGCAGTTGGTATACAGTGGATGTGGCATTATATCATGTCTATACATGTTGCAGTTGGTATACAGCAGATGTGTATACATGTTGCAGTTGGTATACAGTGGATGTGTATACATGTTGCAGTTGGTATACAGTGCATGTGTATACATGTTGCAGTTGGTATACAGTGCATGCCTATACATGTTGCAATTGGTATGCAGTGGATGTGGCATTATATCATGTCTATACATGTTGCAGTTGGTATACAGTGGATGTGTATACATGTTGCAGTTGGTATACAGTGGATGTGTATACATGTTGCAGTTGGTATACAGTAGATGTGTATACATGTTGCAGTTGGTATACAGTGGATGTGTATACATGTTGCACTTGGTATGCAGTGGATGTGTATACATATTGCAGTTGTTATACAGTTGATGTGGCATTATATCATGTCTATACATATTGCAGCTGGTATACAGTGGATGTGAATACATGTTGCAGTTGTTATACAGTGGATGTGTATACATGTTGCAGTCAGTACACAGTGGATGTGTATACATGTTGCACTTGGTATACAGTGGATGTGTATACATGTTGCAGTTGGTATACAGTGGATGTTTATACATGTTGCAGTTGGTATACAGTGGATGTTTATACATGTTGCAGTCAGTACACAGTGGATGTGTATACATGTTGCAGTCAGTACACAGTGGATGCGTATACATGTTGCAGGTGGTATACAGTGGATGTGTATACATGTTGCAGTTGGTATACAGTGGATGTTTATATATGTTGCAGTTGGTATACAGTGGATGTGTATACATGTTGCAGTTGGTATACAGTTGATGTGGCATTATATTATGTGTATACATGCTGCAGTTGTTATACAGTGGATGTGGCATTATATCATGTCTATACATGTTGCAGTTGGTATACAGTGGACATGTATACATGTTGCAGTTGGTATACAGTGCATGTGTATACATGTTGCAGTTGGTATACAGTGCATGTCTATACATGTTGCAATTGGTATGCAGTGGATGTGGCATTATATCATGTCTATACATGTTGCAGTTGGTATACAGTGGATGTGTATACATGTTGCAGTTGGTATACAGTGGATGTCTATACATGCTGCAGTTGTTATACAGTGGATGTGGCATTATATCATGTATATACATGTTGCAGTTGTTATACAGTGGATGTGTATACATGTTGCAGTTGGTATACAGTTGATGTGGCATTATATCATGTATCTACATGTTGCAGTTGTTATACAGTGGATGTGTATACATGCTGCAGTTGGTATACAGTTGATGTGGCATTATATCATGTATCTACATGTTGCAGTTGTTATACAGTGGATGTGGCATTATATCATATGTATACATGCTGCAGTTGTTATACAGTGGATGTGGCATTATATCATGTGTATACATTTTGCAGTTCTTATACAGTGAATGTGGCATTATATCATGTATATACATGTTGCAGTTGTAATACAATTGAGTGGCATTATATCATGCAAGTCAATTCAAGTTTATGGCTTCTCAGTAGGATGAAACAGTTTCTCCCTGAAAGACACAGAAAACTATTTTGTAACAGTTACATACAACCCTATTTAGACTACTGTAATACAGTATGGGGTAATTCAAATGATAAAAACATAGCAAAGCTGGCACATCTTCAAAAAGGAGCATTTGGGCTAATATCAATTCAGAAATAAAGCAAGGAAACTTTTTAGCTGGTAGGTTAAAAATATTACCTATTAAAGACCGAATCTGTTTGAGAAAAGCCAAATTAATGTACAGGATATCTCATAATAGTGCTCCTGAATATTTACAATCACTATTCCAGTATAGGCTAGCTGGTAATACTCTCCACCTGCAATCCATGTCTACCAAACAGTATAAAATTCCCAAAGAAGGAGTTATTTAAAAAACGTTTCCAGTACTCTGGAACTCTGCTCTGGAAGAGTATTCCAGTTGAGATTAGAAATGCCCACTCTATTTCCTTCTTCCAAACCCAATATATCCAGTGGCTTCAAAGATGCAGCTAAAATAAATTCCTTTGTATGAGGGCCTGAAGGTAGATTAGTCCTTAGCTAATTGTGTTACCCTCTTTAAATAAGGCCGTTCTGTGTATACATGTTGCAGTTGTTTGTTATACAGTGGATGTGGCATTATATCATGTGTATACATGTTCAGTTGTTATACAGTGGATGTGGCATTATATCATGTATATACATGTTGCAGTTGTTATACAGTGGATGTGCCATTATATCATGTATATACATGTTGCAGTTGTTATACAGTGGATGTGGCATTATCTCATGTGTGTACATATTGCAGTTGGTATACAGTGCATGTGTATACATGTTGCAGTTGTTATACTGAGGATGCAGCATTATATCATGTGTATACATGTTGCAGTTGTTATACAGTGGATGTGGCATTATATCATGTATATACATGTTGCAGTTGTTATACAGTGGATGTGGCATTATATCATGTATATACATGTTGCAGTTGTTATACAGTGGATGTGCCATTATATCATGTATATACATGTTGCAGTTGTTATACAGTGGATGTGGCATTATCTCATATGTGTACATATTGCAGTTGGTATACAGTGGATGTGTATACATGTTGCAGTTGTTATACTGTGGATGCAGCATTATATCATGTGTATACATGTTGCAGTTGTTATACAGTGGATGTGGCATTATATCATGTGTGTACATGTTCCAGTTGTTCTTCAGTGGATGTGGCATTATATTATGTATATATATGTTGCAGTTGTTATACAGTGGATGTGGCATTATATCATGTATATACATGTTGCAGTTGTTATACAGTGGATGTGGCATTATCTCATGTGTGTACATGTTGCAGTTGGTATACAGTGGATATATATACATGTTGCATTTGTTATACTGTGGATGCAGCATTATATCATGCGTATATATGTTGCTGTTGTTATACAGTCGATGTGGCATTATATCATGTATATACATGTTGCAGTTGGTATACAGTGGACGTGTATACATGTTGCAGATGTTATACAGTGGATGTGGCATTATATCATGTGTGCACATGTTGCAGTTATTATACAGTGCATGTGGCATTATATCATGTCTATACATGTTGCAGTTGGTATACAGTCGATGTGTATACATGTTGCAGTCAGTACACAGTGGATGCGTATACATGTTGTACTTGGCATACAGTGGATGTGTATACATGTTGCAGTTGGTATACAGTGGATGTGTATACATGTTGCAGTTGGTATACAGTGGATGTGGATACATGCTGCAGTTGGTATACAGTGGATGTCTATACATGTTGCAGTTGTTATACAGTTGATGTGGCATTATATCATGTCTATACATGTTGCAGTTGGCATACAGTAGATGTGTATACATGTTACAGTAGGTATACAGTGGATGTGGCATAACCATAACAAATACTCATACAATCACTTTAATGTATCTCTAATTTGGGGGCCAAAATCAGACCCCACTTAACCTTGTTCTTTCAAATTCTGTAGACTAAGTATTATCAAATGTTTCTTTACATTTTAGTTTTTCACCTATGGTGCTAGTGTTATTTCCAAAACACAGCATCTGAGACTGATGTTTGCACTGAAGAAGTTTTACGATTTCCAAGGCTGTTCTTTGAACTTACCTGGGAATATTTCATAGAGAAGCCACCCATAGCTAGAGCAAAGTCATCAGTGCCATCTGGTAGAAAATATTCATCAGGTTTCTTCCAAAATGGAAAACAATACCTGTACATAAAAAATATAATTTTCTTATGCTTATTCATTTATTTAATTATGTATCTAGCTTTTACATTTAATTTAAAAACAGAAAGGAGTTTAAGTAAATGAATGTTTAGAGTTTATCAACAATATCTAATTTCATGTAAAACAGCTACAGTTATCAACAATATGTAATTTCATGAAAAACAGCTATTGTTATCAACATTATGTAATGTGATGTAAAACAGATATAGTCATCAACATTATGCAATTTGATGTAAAACAGATACAGTTATCAAAAATATGTAATTTTATGTAAATCAGATATAGTCATCAACAATATGCAATTTCATGTAAAACAGCAACAGTCATCAACAATATGTTATTTCATGTAAAATAGCTACACTTATCAACATTATGTAATTTTATGTAAATCAGATATAGTCACCAACAATATGTAATTTCATGTAAAACAGCCCCAGTTATCAACAATATGTTATTTCATGTAAAACAGCTAGTTATCAACAATATGTAATTTCATGTAGAACAACTACAGTTGCCGTTATAATCAGAAAAGTATGTCTTTCCATTTTCTGATCAATGCCATTATAGTCAGAAAAGTATGTCTTTCCATTCTCTGATAAATACAGTCATAGTCAATGAAGTATGTCTTTCCATTTTCTGATAAGTGCCATTATAGTCAGAAAAGTACGTCTTTCCATTCTCTGACAAATGCAATCATAGTCAATGAAGTATGTCTTTCCATTTCTGATGAATGCTCTCAGAGTCAGAAAACTATCTCTTTCTATTTCCTGATAAGTGCCATTATAGTCAGAAAAGTACATTTTTCCATTCTCTAATAAATGCCATCATAGTCGGAAAAGTATGTTTTTCCATTCTCTGATAAATGCCATCATAGTCAGAAAAGTATGTCTTTCCATTCTCTGACAAATGCAATCATAGTCAATGAAGTATGTCTTTCCATTTTCTGATAAATGCCATTATAGTCAGAAAAGTACGTCTTTCCATTTCCTGGTGAATGCTATCATAGTGAGAAAAGTATGTGTTTCTATTTCCTGATAAATGCCATTATAGTCAGAAAAGTATGTGTTTCTGCATCCTGATGAATGCCATTATAGTCAGAAAAGTACGTCTTTCCATTTCCTGATGAAAGCCATCAGTCAGAAAAGTATGTGTTTCTATTTCCTGATGAATGCCATCATAGTCAGAAAAGTATGTGTTTCTATTTCCTGATGAATGCCATCATATTTAGAAAAGTATCTATTTCTATTTCCTGATGAATGCCATTATAGTCAGAAACATATGTGTTTCTATTTCCTGATGAATGCCATTATAGTCATAATGTATGTGTTTCCATTTCCTGATGAATGCCATTATAGTCATAATGTATGTGTTTCCATTTCCTGATGAATGCCATTATAGTCAGAAAAGTTGTTTATATCAAAATGTGGTTGGATTCTATTGACTCCAAGCATCATGTTATAGAGGGGTCATACCAAATATTCATTATTTTGCTTTTTCTCCTTGATCAGAGGCAGCAAAGGCGAAAGGGGTTATAAAAGTGGGTGCAAAAAATGTGCTTTTGAGTAAAAGAAGATAAAACTAGTCTGAAATATATTTGTGTTTACAACAACTTACATTTATGCAGTACAATCCATAATGCATTAAGTACACTAAATGTATAAGAAAAATCCATAAATTATGTAAAGATCACATGTTATAAAATTCATCTATCAATCACACCTGTTAGAAAACGCAAACAACACATACATAAAAATTATAGTCCTCATCTGATCTTTATCCCATTGTCAACAAACATGTACACAATCAATTCACTACAATATTCACTGTCGCCAATAGGATGTGGCTATAGCTGTTTAGATTCTACATGTACTTAAACTGGCCTAGATTTTGGTCAGCTGGAGACAGCTGTCATATTGCCAAAACTGTCAAGAGGATGAGACTATTCACTGGGAAATGAAAACATATTGACAAATCAAAAAGTTAAATGAACATCTTTGCGAGATGCCATTCCTTCAATTAACTTTATATCCAGATATACATATGGTTTCAAAGAAGTGGAAAGTTACATTTTATGCAGATGTTGCTAGCGATCATAAGCATAAACCTTTCTCCAGCAAAAAGGAAACTTCCGTGGCTCAGTCACTTTGGAAAATGCAACAATCCCTCAGAGTCCATTGCTTTTATTTAGTTTGGTGCTGACTTCCTTTGATGAAAGCAAATTTTTAAATCAATTATGTTTCTCCAAGACAATCCCCAATCACATTGCATGAGGAATAATAGCCATCTACCTCACAAATCCAGCCCTACTAAAAGATACAAATCACCTTTTTTTGTCTATTTCAATAGACAATGGGGAATAACTCCTGTCCCTTATCTCCCTTGGCACTGCCAGGTTTTGCTAGATTTATTTGAGTGATATACTCACGAGGATTCTTGCATGGCAGGGTGGGTGGAAGGGTTTTAAAGTATTGTGATTGCGTAATTATTCTCTGAAAAACAATTTACTTCAAAATTTGCTTTCTCCTTCAAATACCTACCCGAAACACATTACACTAGGAGAATAAGTAAGAAGAGGAGGGATGCTGAGCCTCCTTGTAGGGAAGAAGAGCTGGATGCCCCATGTGAGTGATAACAAATTCTCCTAATTACATAAGCAGCACAGCCTGGGGTCCCTTGACCTGTGACCCTAACATACAGTTAAGAAGATGAATATTGAAATCTTCTTACTTACAAAATTTCACCAGCAAATCAAGCAAAGCTAACATGCTACCAGTTAACTTTGGGGCCACCACCAGACCAACCAAATGTAAGTTTTTCTTCTGCAATGCTGAATCTTTGAGATAAAAATGAGAAGGTTGACTCCGCATGCAGGCCAACAAATTATATCTCGAATCCAATCATTACGAACTGTAATCTACATTAGATGACTCTGTTCTGGTTAGAGGTCAGAGTACACCAAGCATACAACCCATTTCAGAAACAAAGGCTTGAGGGATGATGTCCTGTGTCCCAGCTCTTACAGGAAGAAAGAGGTGTTTGCTTGTGCCACAACCTGTTTCTGTGCTTTTCCAGTAGTACTTTAGAGCACAAACAGGATCTTGTATGGCTGCTTTTCTCGACCTGACTATGGGAGAGAGTGAAACAAGTGATGACTCTTTGGTGACCGATGGATGGTAACCAATTTTGGCTACAAAGACTGTATGTGTCCAGAGAACCACCAAACCCTCCAATTTGAACTGAAAAGAGTTCGGGTTGACATAAAGGGAATACAACTATCTTACCTTGCATGTGGAAACTAATGCTGTAAGGAAACATGTCGTATGATAGTAACTTTAGGGAAGAGTGTAATAAAGGCTCAAATTGAATCAAACTGATTCTTGTTAAAACCCAGGATTGGTTCCATTTGGAAACAGAGCGAAGGATTGAGACCATAGGGACAAAAGATCCAACAGGTCTGTATCATGACCAAAATCAGGTCTGCCATTATGCAGAAATGTGTCCAATATGAGCCTGAGATTCAATCTTTTCATAAATGAAAAGCATTGATGATAGCCTTCATTTCTTGGGTGCTGATGTGTAGAGGTTGTTCCCCTGGCTCCCAATTTCCGCTGACAGTAGTGAAGTCCGGCAACAAGTGGGCACACACTAACTGTGCATGCTGGTGTCGATACATAACATTATTTCCACTTGGGGCTTCTCCAGTGTGATTCAGAAATATAGTCCATGCAGCGAAATCAGCCCACTACACTACTAAGATCATGGAAAGTTCCAGCTGCAAAGAGCTTTTCGAGATTACTAACAAGCTAATGTCAAGGAACAAATCAACACCACTTCCAACTACCTTCTCTCCAGTTGACTTTCCGGACATGTTTGCAAATTTCTTCTGTGGCAAAATACAAACCATTAGAGATAAGCTTGACACCACAATTTCAATTGACTCATCGTCACCATACAGTTGGGATACAGAATTTCAGCGGCAACCATTAGCAGCATTTGAACCTGTCTCTATGGATTCTGTATGTACAATCATGATGAAGAGTGCACAAAAATCATGTGAACTTGATCCAATTCCAACATCACTTCTGCTTGAGTGCTTAGATCCAGTATTGCCTTCACTAACTGATGCTATTAATACCTCTCTCTCATCTGATGAATTCCCATCATTTTTCAAACCTGCCATTGTAAAGCCTCTGCTGAAGAAAGCAACACTAGACCATAACAATTTAAAGAACTACAGCCCAGTTTCAAATCTCCCATTCATATCAAAAATCGTAGAAAAGGTTGTATCTCATCTGAATTCAAACAGTCTTTTTAGCAATGTACAATTTGCATATTGCCCTTGCCACAGTACTGAAACTATTCTTCTAAAAGTAGTTAATGACATTCTCTCTGCTTTGGATAGCATAAAGATTAAAGTCCTCACCCTCCTTGATTTGTCTGCAGCATTTGACACAATAGACCATGATATATTACTTCACCGTCTCTAGCATGTATTTGACATTCATGATACAGCCTTACTGTGGTTCAAGTCCTACTAGGTCAAAAGGACGCAAATTGTGTCTGCAAATGGAATACCCTCCAGCCCAGTTGATCTATGTTGTGGTGCTTCACAGAGGTCTGTTCTTGGACCTGTTCTCTTCATTCTGTACATTCAGCCGCTCTCAAGTGTCATAGATCATCATCCAGTGTCTCACCAGTTGTACGCTGATGACACCCAAATATACAAATCTAGCCACCCAACTGAAGTTGATGCTAACATCCAAGGTGTAGAGAGGTGCATTTCTGATGTGAAATCATGGATTACATGTAACAAGCTGCAGATGAATGATGATAAAACTGAGGCCATTCTGATCACAACACAAAGACTTTCTCATTCACATCCTTTACCTCAAACAATAAATATCAGCAACACCAACATTAAATTCACACAATCAGTACAAAACCTAGATGTTGGCTGCATATCTAGAACTGAGACTCATCAGCTCCTTTCGCAAATATCTTTCAGCTGATGCCACTAAAACACTTGTGTGTTCATTAGTACTTTCAAGACGGGACTACTGTACTTCAATCCTGTCTGGTTCATCTCAATATCTACTCCAGAAACTTAAAAAAGTTCAAAACACAGCTGCTCGGATCATACTTAGATTACCATGATCAGAGCACACCTCCCCGCTGCTCTGTACCCTACACTGGCTATCCATTCGATCCAGAATCAAACACAAAATTTGTTCTCTGTGCTACGTTTCACTGTCGGACTCTAGTCAAACATACCTATCCGACCTCACCTATGTGTACACACCAGCAAGATACTTATGATCCTCTTCTGACAATCGTATACTCATTATTCCCACTATGAAAACAAAGTCATATGGTCAGCGTTCTTTTGTTTACCAGGGCCCAGCAACATGGAATGAATTACCCACTGAATTTAGACACAAAGACACAGTGATCCTATTCAAGAGTGCTGTCAAAACTCACTTATTTCGACTGCAAGAACAAACTTAAAGACCTAATAATGTTTCCTGCCTTAAATATTCTCAGCAGGTTATTTATGTTTTCTAATTTCATGGTGTTTGTTGTTGTAATCATATCATTATATATGTTTTTTATCTTATAGGTGTTGTCTAATGTTGTAAAGCACTTAGAGCTTCTAAAGATTAGGTGCTATACAAAGTCCTCATTATTATTATTATTATTATACACAACAATCGGTGCTTCAAAGGTAATAAGTTTTCTTTGACTTTTCAGCAAAACTATTTATATGGGTACATTTAGAAAAATAAAGAATTAGCTGTCATTTGGTTGATTGTAGAAGTTCCTTCCATGGTTGGTTGATTGCTGCCTTCCAAGGTTAGTTGATTGTACCTTATCCAGTAGCATGACAAGTTGAGTGTATCACAGCATACGGTACTTGGACCAGATATCGGCATAAGCGGATTATGATGTAACATTGCACTGTTAAGCTGGGTTTGTCAATAGGAGCAAAGTAAAGGATTTATGAAACAATAGATAGATTCCAGTGCATTTTATATCAAAATTTGTGTTTCCCTTTCATGGTGCAAACTGAATTTCTCCACATCGAACCCAAGATTGCATATACAAGTTTAAACAGCCAGCAATGTTGTTGCCAAAAAAACCATCAGATAGTATATTTTGTCACTAAAAATGTAAATATCACAACTTGTGACACTAGTGAAACCCAGCATGATCCCTGAATAATTTTTTTTACACATTATTTTCATACTTTTAAGAAGAAAACAAGAAACTTTCATGTACAACATAAACACATTTACATGAAAATTCAGGAGCCATTCCATGATTATCTTGTATTACAATTCATACATGATCCATTCCCCAAAATGATAATTTTACATCTTATTTGTTATACTTTCAAGCAAAAAAGTATTTGTTTATGTATGACAAAAAATGCGTGATATGATTTTTTTTTGCACTTCGTACTAGAAAAATACATGTATATGAAATGTCATGAGCCACACCAGAATTGTCTTATATCTGAATTTGTATTACACTGGGGTCACACTGTACTATTTTGGTGTCTCACAATGTAGCCAATGATGAGAGTGTGGCCTATCTTGTTCGGTGACTCATAAAGGGAATAAACTTTACTCAGATTAAGGCTAGACAACAAAACATGAATGGACTGCAGTACTTACTCATATTCATTTTCACACACCTCTTGCTGCCATGTTTCTTTGAAATGATAGCACTTTCCCACTGGAATGGTAAAGCTCTTCCTAGTCAAAGGGTATTTCCAACCAGGAGCACAAACCTGAAGTGAAGATCCCAAAATTCAGAATTTTGCATGGACTTATTTAGTACATAGTATATTCACAGGTTAAGTTAAATTACTATATAATTACTATGCAACAATTTTGTGATATATGTATCCCAAACAAATGTATTGTGTGACAGGAATTGCCCAGTCATTATTTTCCTCTTAATGGGGCATTACAAGGTGCTGTTATGCACATGAAGGACCCAATATATGTGCTGCTACATACAATGATGACACAGTATATGATTTAACAATAGACATACATGCATCAAGTTACACCACACATTTGTGTGCAATTCATTCATAGAAAATATTTATAGCTGTACTCTTCATCATTTGAGGAAAGTAATTTCATTATAGAAATTAAACAGATATAGTACACATTAAATGTGATTTTGTTTATGTGATTGATTTTTATTTTTAACGTAGCTTTAACAATTTTTCAGTCATATCGCTATGATGTCTGCAATGTGGCAGTTTATAGTGATGTCTAGCAATGGGGCATCATGCCGCAGACATGTAACATGATGTCCCACCCAGTCACATTATACTGACACCAGGCCGACCAGTCCTAACACTAACCTCTTAATGCTGAACGCCAAGCGAGGCAGCTGTTAGTACCATTTTTTAAGTCTCTGGTATGACTCGGCCGGGGATCGAACCCACAACCTCCCGCATCCGAGGCGGACAAGTACACATTAAACAGTTTTGTTTTGATACAGTTGGATATAATTATCTAGCAGCAATAAGCTTGCCCACCCGCACATAAGTCTCACCTACAATATATAGTAACAGTACAAAAACTATAATCGATCAATACAGATCATTTACATTTCAAAATTTATAATCCAACATAATATCAATATTAGGCAGATTTTGTGAGACTGTAAGTGTGGATACTCAAGGTAAATTCTAGAAATGAATTGTCCTCCTCCATTTCAAAATAAGACCAAGGCCTGCTATGTATAAACAAAATGGTCTTTAGGAAATCTCAGCAAATTAAAAAAAAAACTAAAACCATAACAGTCTTCTATGACAGTGACCCTGACCTCAAGGCAAAAGAGTGACTGAACACATCATAGAGTGAATTGTTTAAGCACTGTACTGATTCATGTTAAGTATAATCACTGTACTGATTCATGCTAAGTATAATCACTACTGATTCATGCTAAGTATAATCACCGTATTGATTCATGCTAAGTATAATCAGTGTACTGATTCATGCTAAGTATAATCGGTGCACTGATTCATGCTAAGTATAATCACTGTACTGATTCATCTTAAGTATAATTACTGTACTGACTCATGCTAAGTATAATCACCGTATTGATTCATGTTAAGTATAATCAGTGTACTGATTCATGCTAAGTATAATCGGTGTACTGATTCATGCTAAGTATAATCACTGTACTGATTCATGCTAAGTATAATCGGTGTACTGATTCATGCTAAGTATAATCACTGTACTGCTTCATGCTAAGTATAATCACTGTACTGATTCATGCTAAGTATAATCACTGTACTGCTTCATGCTAAGTATAATCACTGTACTGATTCATGCTAAGTATAATCACTGTACTGATTCATGCTAAGTATAATGAGTATTTATCATGAAGAGGTTCAGGAAATATATACAAGCTACCATCATTGTAATGTCTCACTTCTCTTTATATTAAAGTAGGAATCTGATAATGGAAGTGGGGATTACTAAGTATATATAGTAGATTTAACAAAGTAAAGAATGATGTTTGTTCATTCGGTTGGTTTGGGGTGATAAATCCCACATCATTAAGTAGATCCAGAGTTTTGATATACAGAAATATTCTTTTTGTGTGTCAGTAATATGGACATTCCTACATAGCAAATTCATTTCTGATTCTTTTAAACAGTGGTGAAAACATATTTCATTCTTTCTTTTACTGAGAGAAAATTACAATGTCTGAACCAATGAAAATTATTTTACAAATTTGTATCTCTGGCAACTTAAAGATAAGAATCCAACATTGATTACAAAAATATTTTTTGTGCATGTGAGTTACATTTTTAATGTATCTTTAACAATTTTAGTCATATCACTACAATGTCTGCAGTGTGGCAGATTAATAGTGATGTCCCGCGGTGGAGCATGATGTTACAGACATGTCCCATCCAGTCACATTATCTTGATACCAGGCTGACTAGTCCTAACACTAACCTCTTAATGCTGAGTGCCTAGCAAGACTGCTGTCAGTACCATTTTTATAGTCTTTGAATTGACTTGGCCAAGGTTCAAACCAGTGACCTCCTGCATCTAAGGCAGATGCTCAACCCACTTAAGACACTGGATCAGTCACAAACATATTTTGTTTTCACTAACCATTATAAGCCAATTGTGGTCTTGAAGAAAATCATAAGTAATCTGAAAAATGTTTGGAATGATTCAGGCATTTAATTTATTGTGTAATTTCTAAATAATTTGTAGCCAACAAAAAAGATGGGTGGGTAGGAAAGAAAGCTCATCTGCCATTTTAAAAACAAAGTAAGGAGAGTGTTTAAAATTTTCAAATAGACTTCCATCTATCTCTGCAAATTGCAAGGTAGATTATTCTTGATGAAAGGTCAGACATGCTCAGGAGGTTTATGGCCTGATCTGGGTCATGCCTCTCATTTTTACTTACTAAGTTCTTGTGATATTGATAGTATACACAAACATCTGATAGTATACACTAACATCTTTTGGCTATTGATAGTACACACTGACATTTTGTGTCTATTGATAATATGCACTAACATCTTTTGACTGTTGATAGCATACCATGCAGTACCAGATTAAGGCCTCCCAGGGCCCTAAGCACTGTAAATATGCACTAACATCTTTTGACTGTTGATAGCATACCATGCAGTGCCAGATTAAGGCCTCCCAGGGCCCTAAGCACTGTAAATATTATGGTGCTCCAAACCCCTTCTACAAAATGTGAAACTAAAAATATTAAAAAAAACAATATTAAAAGCTAAAAAGGTTGGAAAATACTAGTGTTGTAATCATTCCTAATCAAAATACTCATAGATGCAGACCATTCAATTTTATTATCAACCAGTTCGTTTCAATTTTTTCTGGTGTCCCTGTTGGGCTGGTGCCCTAAGCATGTGCTTAGTGTTATTAACAGGTAATCTGGCACTGATGCGCTAACATCTATTGTGACTATTGATAGTATGCACTAACATCTTGTGACTATTGATGGTATACACTAACATCTTGTGGTTACTGATGGTAAGCACTAACATCTTGTGACTATAGATACAATAACATCTCTTCATTCTATACACTCAGTCGCTCTCAAGTGTCACAGATCATCATCCAGTGTCTCACCAATTGTATGTTTTACTGATGGATTCCAGTCCAACATACCTATCTGACATTACCCATGTGTTCACACCAACAATATACTTAAGCTCCTCTTCTGGCAGTCATATACTCATTATTCCCACTATGAAAATGAAGTCATATGGACAACATTCTTTTCCATACCAGGGCCCAGCAATGTGAAATGACTTGCCCACTGAACTTAGACACAAAGACACAGTGATTCCATTCAAGAGTGCTCTTAAAGCTCACTTATTTCGAGTGCAAGAACAAACTTAAAGACCTAATAATGTTTCCTACCTTAAATATTTTCAGCATGTTTTATGTTTTCTAATTTGATGGTGTTTGATTTTTGGTATCATATCATTATATGTTTTTATGTTATAGGTGTTGACTAATGTTGTAAAGCACTTTGAGCTTCAAAAGATTAGGTGCTATACAAAGTCCTCATTATTATTATTATTATTATGATTATTGATGGTATGCACATACATCTTGTGACTATTGATTTTATACTGTAGTTATGAGGTTAAATAATAAAGACCTCAATCAGACAAAAACAAGTCCACAAAATCTGAGTAACATAAATAATACAGAAATGTGATGGTGAAATAATGCATTTGTAATAAACAGAAATTTCTGTAATACAATATATGGTGTAATTAACATAGTAATTACAGATAATTACAAGATGATATTATGATAATATGATGATACACACCGATACCCTGGGTATATTCATATTGTACTTCACATCTTGATACTTGTGGTTCACTGCAATAGTGGCTCCCAACATCTGATAGTCCTCACATTTGTATTGAGATTTAAATGCCCCTATAATAATAATAATATTGGCAATAATAATAAAATAAAAATAATAAAAACAATAATAGTTAATACTTTCATTTACTATTTGTGCAGTATTATGTTTACCTTTCACATATATCTTGTGACACTATGTACATACAATAAAGATTTCACTGAACAGAACGTTCCATCCCTCCCAATGGTTTCTTGAGACATAGTCTCAAAACAAGTGGTGGTCTTTCAAGAAAAGTGATCTTTCAATGGAGGTCATCATATAACAAAACTGACTTCTGCTTAACAAATATGGTCATGTATTATATGAATCTCTCAAAACATTGGTCGTCCAAGTCTTGTTGTGAGATTATTATTATTATTATTATTATTATCATCATTTGCTTTTCATACAAAATGTATCAGAGTGACCACTTTGAAGTCATATCTAATGTATCACTGTAACCACTTTCAATTCATACATAATGTATCAGCGTGACCACTTTGAATTCATACATAATGTATCAGAGTGACCACCTTGAATTCATTCATAATGTATCAGAGTGCCAGTTTCAATTCATACTTAATTTATCAGAGTGACCACCTTGAATTCATACATAATGTATCAGAGCAACCACTTTCAATTCATATGTAATTTATCAAAGTGACCACTTTGAATTCATACATAATGTATCAGAGTGAACACTGAATTCATACATAATTTATCAGTCACCACCTTGAATTCATACATAATGTATCAGAGTGACCAGTTTCAATCAGACATACTGTATTAGAGTGACCACCTTGAATTCATATATAATGCATCAGAGTGACCATTCTGAATTCATACATAATTTATCAGAGTGACCATTCTGAATTCATACATGATGTATCAGAGTGACCACTTTGAATTCAGGAACAAGCAGATTAAACCAATCAATGCCTGTGATCCTAACAATAACTAGGAGCACCAGAATGGACTTCACTATGTACAAATGCATTTAGTCATTGCTTCACTATGTACAAATGTATTTAATCATTACTTCACTATGTACAAATGCATTTAATCATTACCTCACTATGTACAAATGTATTCACTATGTACAAATGTATTTAATCATTACTTCACAATGTACAAATGTATTTAATCATTACTTCACTATGTACAAATGTATTCACTATGTACAAATGTATTTAATCATTATTTCACTATGTACAAATGTACTTAATCATTACTTCACTATGTACAAATGTATTTAGTCATTACTTCACTATGTACAAATGTATTTAATCATTACTTCACTATGTACAAATGTATTTAATCGTTACTTCACTATGTACAAATGTATTTAATCATTACTTCACTATGCACAACTGTATTTAATCTTTACTTCACTATGTACAAATGTATTTAATCCTTACTTCACTATGTACAAATGTATTTAATCATTACTTCACTATGTACAAATGTATTCACTATGTACAAATGTATTTAATCATTATTTCACTATGTACAAATATATTCAATCATTACTTCACTATGTACAAATGTATTTAATTGTTACTTCACTATGTACAAATGTATTTAATCATTACTTCACTATGTACAAATGTATTTAATCATTACTTCACTATGTACAAATGTATTTAATCATTACTTCACTATGCACAACTGTATTTAATCTTTACTTCACTATGTACAAATGTATTTAATCCTTACTTCACTATGTACAAATGTATTTAATCCTTACTTCACTATGTACAAATATATTTAATCATTACTTCACTATGTACAAATGTATATAATCCTTACTTCACAATGTATAACTGTTTTAATCTTTACTTCACTATGTACAAATGTATTTAATCTTTACTTCACTATGTACAAATGCATTTAGTCATTGCTTCACTATGTACAAATGTATTTAATCATTACTTCACTATGTACAAATGTATTTAATCGTTACTTCACTATGTACAAATGTATTTAATCATTACTTCACTATGTACAAATGTATTCACTATGTACAAATGTATTTAATCATTACTTCACTATGCACAACTGTATTTAATCTTTACTTCACTATGTACAAATGTATTTAATCCTTACTTCACTATGTACAAATGTATTTAATCATTACTTCACTATGTACAAACATATTTAAGCATTACTTTTCACTATGTATACATGTATTTAATCATTACTTCACTATGTACAAATGTATTTAATCATTACTTCACTATGTACAAATCTATTTAATCGTTACATCACTATGTACAAATGTATTTAATCATTACTTCACTATGTACAAATGTATTTAATCATTACTTCACTATGTACAAATGTATTTAATCATTACTTCACTATGTACAAATGTATTTACTCATTACCTCACTATGTACAAATGTATTTAATCATTACTTCACTATGCACAACTGTATTTAATCTTTACTTCACTATGTACAAATGTATTTAATCCTTACTTCACTATGTACAAATGTATTTAATCCTTACTTCACTATGTACAAATATATTTAATCGTTACTTCACTATGTACAAATGTATTTAATCCTTACTTCACAATGTATAACTGTTTTAATCTTTACTTCACTATGTACAAATGTATTTAATCTTTACTTCACTATGTACAAATGCATTTAGTCATTGCTTCACTATGTACAAATGTATTTAATCATTACTTCACTATGTACAAATGTATTTAATCGTTACTTCACTATGTACAAATGTTTTTAATCATTACTTCACTATGTACAAATGTATTCACTATGTACAAATGTATTTAATCATTACTTCACTATGCACAATTGTATTTAATCTTTACTTCACTATGTACAAATGTATTTAATCCTTACTTCACTATGTACAAATGTATTTAATCATTACTTCACTATGTACAAACATATTTAAGCATTACTTTTCACTATGTATACATGTATTTAATCATTACTTCACTATGTACAAATGTATTTAATCGTTACTTCACTATGTACAAATGTATTTCATTGTTACTTCACTATGTACAAATGTATTTAATCATTACTTCACTATGTACAAATGTATTAAATCATTACTTAACTATGTACAAATGTATTTAATCATTACTTCACTATGTACAAATGTATTTAATCATTACTTCACTATGTACAAATGCATTTAACCATTACTTCACTATGTACAAATGTATTTAATCATTACTTCACCATGTACACATGTATTTAATCATTACTTCACTATGTACAAATGTATTTAATCATTACTTCACCATGTACACATGCATTTAATCATTACATCACTATGTGCAAATGTATTTAATTATTACTTCACTATGTACAAATGTATTTAATCATTACTTCACTATGTACACATGTATTTAATCATTACTTCACTATGTACAAATGTATTTAGTCATTACTTCACTATGTACAAATGTATTTACTCATTACATTTCACTATGTACAAATGTATTTAATTGTTACTTCACTATGTACAAATGTATTTAATCATTACTTCACTATGTACAAATGTATTTAATCATTACTTCATTACATCACTATGTGCAAATGTATCTAATCATTACTTCACTATGTACAAATGTATTTAATCATTACTTCACTATGTACAAATGTATTCACTATCTACAAATCTATTGAATCATTACATCACTATGTACAAATGTATTTAATCGTTACTTCACTATGTACAAATGTATTTAATCATTATTTCACTATGTACAAATCTATTGAATCATTACATCACTATGTACAAATGTATTTAATCGTTACTTCACTATGTACAAATGTATTTAATCATTATTTCACTATGTACAAATGTATTTAATCATTACTTCACTATGTACAAATGTATTTAATCATTACTTCACTATGCACAACTGTATTTAATCTTTACTTCACTATGTACAAATGTATTTAATCCTTACTTCACTATGTACAAATGTATTTAATCATTACTTCACTATGTACAAATGTATTTAATCATTACTTCACTATGTACAAATGTATTTAATCCTTACTTCACTATGTACAAATGTATTTAATCCTTACTTCACAATGTACAACTGTATTTAATCTTTACTTCACTATGTACAAATGCATTTAGTCATTGCTTCACTATGTACAAATGTATTTAATCATTACTTCGCTATGTACAAATGTATTCACTATATACAAATGTATTTAATCGTTATTTCACTATGTACAAATGTATTTAATCATTACTTCACTATGCAGAACTGTATTTAATCTTTACTTCACTATGTACAAATGTATTTAATCCTTACTTCACTATGTACAAATGTATTTAATCATTACTTCACTATGTACAAATGTATTTAAGCATTACTTTTCACTATGTATACATGTATTTAATCATTACTTCACTATGTACAAATGTATTTAATCATTACTTCACTATGTACAAATGTATTTAATCATTACTTCACTATGTACAAATGTATTTAATCGTTACTTCACTATGTACAAATGTATTTAATCATTCCTTCACTATGTACAAATGTATTTAATCATTACTTCACTATGTGCAAATGTATTTAATAATTACTTCACTATGTACAAATGTATTTAATCATTACTTCACTATGTACACATGTATTTACTCATTACTTCACTATGTACAAATGTATTTAGTCATTACTTCACTATGTACAAATGTATTTAAGCATTACTTTTCACTATGTATACATGTATTTAATCATTACTTCACTATGTACAAATGTATTTAATCATTACTTCACTATGTACAAATGTATTTAATCATTACTTCACTATGTACAAATGTATTTAATCGTTACTTCACTATGTACAAATGTATTTAATCATTACTTCACTATCTACAAATGTATTAAATCATTACTTCACTATGTACAAATGTATTTAATAATTACTTCACTATGTACAAATGTATTTAATTATTACTTCACTATGTACAAATGTATTTAATCATTACTTCACCATGTACAAATGTATTTAATCATTACTTCACCATGTACACATGTATTTAATCATTACATTTCACTATGTACACATGTATTAAATCATTACATCACTATGTGCAAATGTATTTAATTATTACTTCACTATGTACAAATGTA
Organism: Sinohyriopsis cumingii; assembly: GCA_028554795.2. Taxonomy (NCBI): domain Eukaryota; kingdom Metazoa; phylum Mollusca; class Bivalvia; order Unionida; family Unionidae; genus Sinohyriopsis; species Sinohyriopsis cumingii. The sequence continues at coordinate 29,037,880 of CM068841.1, read as the reverse complement.
TCTAATTATTACTTCACTATGTACACATGTATTTAATCATTACTTGACTATGTACAAATGTATTTAGTCATTACTTCATTATGTACAAATGTATTTAATCATTACATTTCACTATGTACAAATGTATTTAATTGTTACTTCACTACATACAAATGTATTTAATCATTACTTCACCAGGTACAAATGTATTTAATCGTTACTTCATTACATCACTATGTGCAAATGTATTTAATTGTTACTTCACTATGTGCAAATGTATTTAATCGTTACTTCACTATGTGCAAATCTATTGAATCGTTACTTCACTATGTACAAATGTATTTAATCATTACTTCACTATGTACAAATGTATTTAATCAATGTATTTAATTGTTACTTCACTATGTACAAATGTATTTAATCGTTACTTCACTATGTACAAATGTATTTAATCCTTACTTCACTATGTACAAATGTATTTAATAGTTACTTCACTATGTACAAAAGTATTTAATCGTTACTTCACTATGTACAAATGTATTTAATCATTACTTCACTATGTACAAATGTATGCAATAGAGATAATCTAATGAGTTTGATGAACACAGTAAAGTCTGTTGTGCATTGGGGATAATCTAAAGAGTTTGAGGAACACAGTAAAGTATGCTGTGCAATGGAGATAATCTAATGAGTTTGAGGAACACAGTAAAGTCTGTTGTGCAATGGGGATATCTAATGAGTTTGAGGAACACAGTAAAGTCTGTTGTGCAATGGGGATATCTTATGAGTTTGGGAACACAGTAAAGTCTGTTGTGTAATGGGGATATCTAATGAGTTTGAGGAACACAGTAAAGTATGCTGTGCGATGGAGATAATCTAATGAGTTTGAGGAACACAGTAAAGTATGTTGTGCAATGGAGATAATCTAATGAGTTTGAGGAACACAGTAAAGTATGTTGTGCAATGGAGATAATCTAATGAATTTGAGGAACACAGTAAAGTATGCTGTGCAATGTGGATAATCTGATGAGTTTGAGGAACACAGTAAAGTATGCTGTGAAATGGTGTTACGAAATGCCCGATATGGCTCATTTAGTCTTCCATACTTTTCATTTAAATCAGGTTGTCTTGTTTCACGCGCCGTAATATTTCTGTAAATGTAATTTTTCGTCGTATCGCGTAACGCTTTTATTGCTCGCGCGGCACGTGCGAAATAATGTATTATTGCGCACTACTATATATATATCCGGTAGAGATATTGAAGGGCACAGCCAATATAGAGGGAAGCTCTTAAACATATTCAACTGTCGGGCAGGTGCCATTGTAATTTCGTTAAAGCCAAACAGTTGGGTGAGTCGAATGTTTTTTAAGTCAACTCTTTTTATTATTTACAATAATTATTCAGTTTCGTAAAAGCACGTTCATTGTTGTATTCTGTGGTCACATCGTTTATCGTATTTGCAATTCAGTTTATTAAGATATAACCTAGGCAATGTGGTAGCAAGTTAATTTCATCTAGTCGCTATCACGACCAATTTCGAAAACATAGTATGTATGTATTAATGTCATAGCATTACGTATATTTGTTTTTATTGCATAGCATTCCTATGTCATACTTTGTGCCTATCGTATATTCTTAAAGTAGTTGCAACAAAACCCATCCCAATTAAATTAGACTATTGGAAAGGTGTGTTTATTTTCCATATTCAGCTCGCCGGTTATGAGCAGCCTGATGGGCTTGTGAATACCATGACGTCTGGTGTACCATTACTAGTATAACCCACCAATTCAGTGCCAGCGTACGGGTACAAGTGCGGAGGGGAAAGTGACCGTGCCAGAGAGAAGGCCGTGTCAACGTATATCTTCCAATCAAGTAGTGTACTGACTACAAGTAAAGCACAATAACAAGTAGTGCTTTGACTACAAGTAAAGTACAATAACAAGTAGTGTATTGACTAAAAGTAAAAGAACAATAGCAAGTAGTGGTTTGACTACATGTGAATTACGACAGTAGTGTCTGACTACATAAATGTTTGCAACCAGTAGTTGATTATATGGGTTTGCAACAAGTATTTGTTTATATGAACGTTTGCTAGAGATATGTGTACATGAAGTTTACATAGTGTTTCTAGAACTTTTTGACTACTTGAATGTGACATAGTAGTCAGTCAAAGTATATTTCGTATGTGTTTTATATTCATTTTATATGCTTTTCTGTTTTCATATCATTAGTACCAGTGTTTAATATATTATCATTTGTCATCCACGAACGTGTTTATTGTTTCTTTAAAACCCTGCCCGGTCTCAAAGGGTCAGCTCGACTACGTTACAAATGGAGATAATCTAATGAGTTTGAGGAACACAGTAAAGTCTGTTGTACAATGGGGTTAATCTAATGAGTTTGGGGAACACGTAAAGTCTGTTGTGCAATGGGGATAATCTAATAATACAACTGAAAAGCACAACACATTAGGGATTATAAAGTCAAACAAGTGGGCTTGTAGAAGCACAATAAAGTCAATTCTGCAGTACAATGGATAATCTAGCGAGTATAGTTGGAGAAGCAAAGTAAAGTATGCTGTGTAGTAGAAATACTCTAATTATTACAGTTGGAAAAGCATAGTAAATGCAATAGGAATAATGTTACAGTTGGAAAAAGCACAGTAAATGCAGTAGGAATAATCTATTAGAATTGGATAAAACCACAGTAAATGCAGTAGGAATAATCTATTACAGTCCGAAAGGCACAGTAAGTGCAGTAGGAATAATCTATTACAGTCCGAAAGGCACAGTACTTGCAGTAGGAATAATCTATTAGTCAGAAAGGCACAGTAAGTGCAGTAGGAATAATTTATTACAGTCGGTAAAGCACAGTAAGTGCAGTAGGAATAGTCTATTACAGTCAGAAAGGCACAGTAAGTGCAGCAGGAATAATCTATTATAGTCAGAAAGGCACAGTAAGTGCAGGAGGAATAATATATTACAGTTGGAAAAAGCACAGTAAATGCAGTAGGAATAATCTATTATAGTCAGAAAGGCACAGTAAGTGCAGCAGGAATAATATATTACAGTTGGAAAAAGCACAGTAAATGCAGTAGGAATAATCTATTAGAATTGGATAAAACCACAGTAAATGCAGTAGGAATAATCTATTACAGTCCGAAAGGCACAGTAAGTGCAGTAGGAATAATCTATTACAGTCCGAAAGGCACAGTACTTGCAGTAGGAATAATCTATTAGTCAGAAAGGCACAGTAAGTGCAGTAGGAATAATCTATTACAGTCAGAAAGGCACAGTAAATGCAGTAGGAATAATCTATTAGTCAGAAAGCACAATAAATGCAGTAGGAATAATCTATTACAGTTGAGAAAAGCATAGTAAATACAGTAAGGAATAATCTATTACAGTTGGAAAAACACAGTAAAAGCTGTTGGAATAATCTATTACACTTGGAAAAAGCACAGTAAATGCAGTAGGAATAAGCTATTACAGTCAGAAAAGCACATACATGGAGTAGGAATAATCTATTAGTCAGAAAAGCACAGTAAATGCAGTAGGAACAATCTATTACAGTCAGAAAGGCACAGTAAATGCAGTAGGAATAATCTATTAGTCAGAAAAGCACAGTAAATGCAGTAGGAATAATCTATTACAGTTGGAAAAAGCACAGTAAATGCAGTAGGAATTAGCTATTACAGTCAGAAAAGCACGGTACATCAGTAGGAATAATCTATTAGAATTGGATAAAACCACAGTAAATGCAGTAGGAATAATCTATTACAGCTGGAAAAAGCACAGTAAATGCAGTAGGAATAATATATTACAGTCAGAAAACCACTGTAAATGCAGTATTTGTACTCTATTACAGTTTAAAATGCACAGTAAATGCAGTAGGAATAATCTATTACAGTTGGAAAAGCACAGTAAATACAGTAGGAATAATCTATTACTGTTGGAAAAGCACAGTAAATGCAGTAGGAATAATCTATTACAGTTGGAAAAGCACATTAAAGTCTGCTATGAAGTAAGGATAATCAAAAGATCAGAGTTTGGAGAAGAACAGTTAGGTCAATTGTGCAGCAAGGATGATCTACAGTTGCAGAAACACTGTTGAATCAGTTGTGCAATAGGGATAATAAACAAGCCGAGTTTGAGAAGCAAAGTAAAGTCTGCTTTGTAGTTATGCTCGAGGGATAATCTAATGAGTTGGAAATAAACAATAAGGCCAATTATTGTGTAGTAGGGATAATCCAATGAGTTGGAAATAAACAATAAGTCCAATTATTGTGTAATAGGGATAATCTAATGAGTTGGAAATAAACACTAAGTCCAATTATTGTGTAGTAGGGATAATCTAATGAATTGAAATAAAATAATAAGGCCAATTATTGTGTAATAGGGATAATCTAATGAGTTGGAAATAAACAATAAGTCCAATTATTGTGTAATAGGGATAATCTAATGAGTTGGAAATAAACACTAAGTCCAATTATTGTGTAGTAGGGATAATCTAATGAATTGAAATAAAATAATAAGGCCAATTATTGTGTAATAGGGATAATCTAATGAGTTGGAAATAAACAATAAGTCCAATTATTGTGTAGTAGGGATAATCTAATGAGTTGGAAATAATAAGTCCAATTATTGTGTAGTAGGGATAATCCAATGAGTTGGAAATAAACAATAAGGCCAATTATTGTGTAGTAGGGATAATCTAATGAGTTGGAAATAAACAATAAGTCCAATTATTGTGTAGTAGGGATAATCCAATGAGTTGGAAATAAACAATAAGTCCAATTATTGTGTAATAGGGATAATCTAATGAATTGAAATAAACAATAAGTCCAATTATTGTGTAGTAGGGATAATCCAATGAGATGGAAATAAACAATAAGTCCAATTATTGTGTAATAGGGATAATCTAATGAATTGAAATAAAATAATAAGGCCAATTATTGTGTAGTAGGGATAATCCAATGAGTTGGAAATAAACAATAAGTCCAATTATTGTGTAGTAGGGATAATCTAATGAGTTGGAAATAAACAATAAGTCCAATTATTGTGTAGTAGGGATAATCCAATGAGTTGGAAATAAACAATAAGTCCAATTATTGTGTAATAGGGATAATCTAATGAATTGAAATAAAATAATAAGGCCAATTATTGTGTAGCGGGGATAATCCAATGAGATGGACATAAACAATAAGTCCAATTATTGTGTAGTAGGGATAATCCAATGAGTTGGAAATAAACAATAAGTCCAATTATTGTGTAATAGGGATAATCTAATGAATTGAAATAAAATAATAAGGCCAATTATTGTGTAGTAGGGATAATCCAATGAGTTGGAAATAAACAATAAGTCCAATTATTGTGTAGTAGGGATAATCCAATGAGTTGGAAATAAACAATAAGGCCAATTATTGTGTAGTAGGGATAATCTAATGAGTTGGAAATAAACAATAAGTCCAATTATTGTGTATTAGGGATAATCCAATGAGTTGGAAATAAACAATAAGTCCAATTATTGTGTAGTAGGGATAATCTAATGAGTTGGAAATAAACAATAAGTCCAATTATTGTGTAGTAGGGATAATCTAATGAGTTGGAAATAAACAATAAGTCCAATTATTGTGTAGTAGGGATAATCTAATGAGTTGGAAATAAACAATAAGTCCAATTATTGTGTAGTAGGGATAATCTAATGAGTTGGAAATAAACAATAAGTCCAATTATTGTGTAGTAGGGATAATCCAATGAGTTGGAAATAAACAATAAGGCAATTATTGTGTAATAGGGATAATCTAATGAATTGAAAATAAACAATAAGACCAATTATTGTGTAATAGGGATAATCTAATGAGTTGGAAATAAACAATAAGGCCAATTATTGTGTAGCAGGGATAATCGAATGAAAAGAGTTGGAGTAGCACTGCATGTTAAATTGTGCACTAGGGATAATCTAATGAGTAAAGCACAACAAAGTCTATAATAAATGATGGTAATATACTACTGCATGAATGACCAAGTGGACTGTTTCATTGTGAGATCATATTATATTGAGGTATTTATATATATTGTTAAATAATGAAATGGGTTATATGGCTATACCCAGCTTATAAAAGGGAATGTGTTACAGAGAATTGCCTTATACTGAGGTCGAGTTGTAAATGGTTCTAAGCAGCCAATAACTACCAACTATATAACAACAATAAAAATATAAAAGATTAACAAAATAAATGTGATCAATGACCATAAACACATGACAGCTCTGGTGGCCTAGTGGATAGAGCTACCACCTCGAATGTTGGAGGTCGCGGGTTTGACCACCACCCCCGGCCGAATCATAGCAAAGACTTATACAAATTATACTAACAGCCCCGCTTGGTGCTTACCATTAAGAGGTTAGTGTTAGGACTGGTTGGCCTGGTGTCATGATACTGTGACTGGCATCATACTCCAGTACCAGACATCACCATAAACTGCCACAGTGCAGACATCGTAGCATTATGACTGGAATTTTGTTAAAACTACATTAAAAATCCAAAACACCCACCCACCCACACACACCATACAAACATAATAAGCAGGACAATAATATACATGGCTGTCGGATTATACCAGTTAGTAAAGTAAATTTTGAGAGACCGCTGTGTCATGATAATGTGACTGGCATGATACCCCAATAGTAGACATCACCATAAACTGCCACAGTGTAGAAGACATCGTAGCGATACGAATGGAATATTTGTAAAGCTACATTAAAAATCCAAATCACCCACCCCCAAACAGACACCATACAAACATAATACGCAGGACAATAATATACATAGCTGTCGGATTAGTAAAGTAAATTGTGAGGGACCACTGTATATTACTCACGGCACATATTGTCCACAGTTTCTTGTCTCTGGCAGCTCCCTCGTTGGCTAAACGAATTAATCTCACACTCATAAAAGCCGCCATAACCCTTGATGCCATCCACACCAGTTCGGTTTGGTGCTCCAACAAGAAGACTACAAACGATAGTTGGAAAAAGATAATATTACATTTGAAAACACTAAATATTCTTATAAAAAGATGGTGTGAATATGCTTATTTCAGACTATGAATAGGTTGAAAATATAACATACATCTGTTTGATGCAAACAAGCAATGTTTTATGCAATTAAGACACTAACCATTGACTGAGATCCATTCACTCATTCCATTTCAAACATCAAACTAAAACCATTGACTGAGATCCATTCACTCATTCCATTTCAAACATTAAACTAAAACCATGGACTGGGATCCATTCACTCGTTCCATTTTAAACATCAAACTAAAACCATGGACTGGGATCCATTCACTCATTCCATTTCAAACATCAAACTAAAACCATGGACTGGGATCCATTCACTCATTCCACTTCAAACATTAAACTAAAACCATTGACTGAGATCCATTCACTCATTCCATTTCAAACATTAAGCTAAAACCATGGATTGGGATCCATTCACTCATTCCACTTCAAACATTAAGCTAAAACCATGGACTGGGATCCATTCACTCATTCCACTTCAAGCATTAAACTAAAACCATTGACTGAGATCCATTCACTCATTCCATTTCAAACATTAATCTAAAACCATTGACTGAGATCCATTCACTCATTCCATTTCAAACATTAAACTAAAACCATGGACTGGGATCCATTCACTCATTCCATTTCAAACATTAATCTAAAACCAATGACTGAGATCCATTCACTCATCCCATTTCAAACATTAAACTAAAACCATTGACTGAGATCCATTCACTCATTCCATTTCAAACATTAATCTAAAACCATTGACTGAGATCCATTCACTCATTCCATTTCAAACATTAATCTAAAACCAACGACTGAGATCCATTCACTCATTCCATTTCAAACATTAATCTAAAACCATTGACTGAGATCCATTCACTCATACCACTTCAGACATGAAACTAAAACCATGGACTGGGATCCATTCACTCATTCCAATTCAAACATTAAACTAAAACCAATGAGTGATCTATAAAATAACTCATTTTAATTTGTGGTTGTAATTTAAATGACTAAATTAAGAAAGATAAATAAAGAATACGTATTCAATGTCCATTCTTACAAATATGAGGAACCAGAGTTAAATACATCCTTTAACATATCGAGAGTCAATCACGGGCACATTTCCAAGAGAAAATTACATTTACAAGCTGTGAAAATGTTGGTCAGCTGCTTGCCACTGTTATGATTGCATGAGGTCATGATTATTTACAGCAAATCGATGTTCACTGTAGCTATTGAAGTTTCTATGGATATTCTTATCACACCCACAGCAGAGGTACACAGGATAGCGGTTTACAATTCAAAATGAATCTGTCATATTTGTTTACATTTTTTCATCTGTGTAGGCCTATAATAAGGTATAGAGATAACAGAAGTAAGACATAGCAAAGGCACTGAAGCAGGTTGACCGGGATGACAACTGAAATGTTTCGCCGGTTATGCACATACAAGTAAGGATTTCTGGCCACACAGCAATGTGGAAAATTCCTTATGCCCCAAAATACAAAGTTTATAATGGCACCAACTTTAAGAAGTGGAAAAAGCTGTTAATCAGGGACAGATTGAAAATTGTTTTAGTAGCTTTTCTACCCAATTGCCCAAAATGTATGTAGCATATGAAAATAACAGAAACAAAGTTGTGTGCAATTTCTTTTAAATTTCAATTCAAGGCAAAATAGAACATGTTAGGACAGGTAAGGATTGCCCTAAATTAGAACAGGTTGGGATTCTTCAGAATAGGAACATGTTAGGATTCCCATAAATTAGAACGGTTTAGGAATCCCCTAAATTAGAAAAGGTTACGATTCTCCGTAATTAGAATATGATAGGATTCCCCTAAATTAGAATAGGTTAGGATTCCCCTAAATTAGAACAGGATAGGATTCCCCTAAATTAGAATAGGTTAGGATTCCGATTCTCCGTAATTAGAATATGATAGGATTCCCCTAAATTAGAATAGGTTAGGATTCCCCTAAATTAGAACAGGATAGGATTCCCCTAAATTAGAATAGGTTAGGATTCCCCTAAATTAGAAAAGGTTAGGATTCTCCTAAATTAGAATAGGTTAGGATTCCCCTAAATTAGAACAGGTTAGGATTCCCCTAAATTAGAATAGGTTAGGATTCCCCTAAATTGGAACAGGTTAGGATTCCCCTAAATTAGAACAGATTAAGATTCCCCTAAATTAGTAAAGGTTATGATTCCCCATAATTAGAATAGGTTAGGATACCCCTAAATTAGAATAGGTTAGGATTCCCCTAAATTAGAACATGTTAGGATTCTCCTAAATTAGAACAGATCATTATTCCCCTAAATTGCAATAGGTTAGGATTCCCCTAAATTAGAAAAGATTAGGATTCCCCTCAATTAGAACAGGTTAGAATTCCCCTAAATTAGAATAGGTTAGGATTCCCCTCAATTGGAACAGGTTAGGATTCCCCTAAATTAGAATAGGTTAGGATTCCCCTAAATTGGAACATGTTAGGATTCCCCTAAATTAGAACAGGTTAGGATTCCCCTAAATTAGAAAAGGTTATAATTCCCCGTAATTAGAATAGGTTAGGGTTCCCCTAAATTAGAATAGGTTAGGATTCACAAAAATTAGAAAAGGTTAGGATTCCCCTAAATTAGAATAGGTTAGGATTCCCCTAAATTAGAAATTATTAGGATTCCCCTAAATTAGAACATGTTAGGATTCTCCTAAATTAGAATAGGTTAGGATTTCCCCAAATTAGAACAGGTTAGGATTCCCCTAAATTAGAATAGGTTAGGATTCCCCTAAATTAGAACAGGTTAGGATTCCCCTAAATTAGAAAAGGTTATGATTCCCCTAAATTAGAATAGGTTAGGATTCACATAAATTAGAACAGGTTAGAATTCCCCTAAATTAGAATAGGTTAGGATTCCCCTAAATTAGAATAGATTAGGATTCCCCTAAATTAGAACAGGTTAGGATTCCCCTAAATTAATGATGATAATGAGGAGGAAATAGAGAAAGAGGAATAATTCCAGAAGCTTGTGAGAGATTTTTATCTACAGTTTCTCGGTTGTGAAAGTTGTTAGTGTCAACCACTTTGAATACAATAAAGAGAGGGATCAAGAAAACAGAGATTGACAGTGTGTGCATGTGTGTGTGTGTATGATTCGTATTTTCAACGTAGCTTTAACAATTTTTCAATCATATTGCTATGATGTGACAGTGTGGCAGTCTATAGTGATGTATAGCACTGGGGCATCATGTCGCAGACATGTAGCATGATGTCCCACCCAGTCACATTATCCTGACACCAGGATGACCAGTCCTAACATTAACCTCTTAATGCTGAGTGCCAAGCGAGGCAGCTGTTAGTACCATTTTTGTAAGTCTTTGGTATGACTCGGACGGGGATCGAACCCATGACCTCCCGCATCTGAGGTGAATGCTCTAACCAATAGGCCACCGGAACGGTCCATAGATTGACAGAGAAATAGTGATACATGTTTTTTTTTTAAAAAATGGGCAGTGTATGGTGCATTAAACAACATATTGTTCCTTACATCATCATCATCATCTATCCTTTAACCCAAGAGGTCGTTGGGGCACGACAAATGACTTTACAACCAATTCTCACCGTTTTTCCCTGTTCTCTACTGTCCTTTGGGAATCTCCAAATCCCATTCCTGTCCACTCCTTAATGTTGTCTTCCCACTGCTTTTTCTGTATGCCTTTTCTTCTGCACCCGCGCACTGGGCCTTACAAGATTGTTTTTGCCAGTCCAGATGATCTTGAGACATGACCGTACTACTTCAGTTTGCGCTTTTTTTTACAGTGGTCAAGAGGTCTTCATAGGTCCTGTTTATTATATCTTTTTTGGTTACATGGTCAATGTATGAGATGGCCAAGTTCTTGTGGTAGTATCTCGTTTCGAAGGTTTGAATCCTTCTTTGAAATCTAATGTGATTTGTGATTTGGATTTTTTTAACGTAGCTTTAACAATTTTTCAGTCATATCGCTACGATGTCTGCAGTGTGGCAGTTTATAGTGATGTCTAGCACTGGGGCATCATGCTGCAGACATGTAGCATGATGTCCCACCCAGTCACATTATCCTGACACCGGGCCAACCAGTCCTAACACTAACCTCTTAATGCTGAGCGCCAAGCGAGGCAGCTGTTAGTACCGTTTTTGTAAGTCTTTGCTATGACTCGGCCAGGGATCGAACCCACGACCTCCCACATCCGAGGCGGACGCTCAAACCACTAGGCCACCGGAGCGGTCTTTGAAATCTAATATGAGCATCCATGTTACATAATCATACAGAAAAATGGATATGACAATTCTGCGCATCAGCCTTATTTTGGAACCAAAATCAATGTTGGTATCTTTCCATATTGATCTCAATCTTGCGATTGCTACTGATGTCTGGGCTATCCTGCAATTTAGTTCTGGTTGGAGCCCTTAACTGTGATAATTGATCCTAAGTAATTGAAGCTTGTGCCTCTTTCCGGCTTCTGTCCACTGACCTTTATTTCTGCACTGATGTCAATGGTGTTGTTTGTCATCATTTTGTGTTGCTTTTTTTCACTAATCTCCATACCGTATGCTGGGGGGGGGGTGTCAAGGCGCTCAACCAAGTCAGCCAATACTTTTTCATCTCCTGCTAAGCTGTCAATATGATCTGTGAAGCAAAGGTTCTTCCCAAGATGCTGACAGTGCCATTGTGATCATGCAAGGTATCCTCTATGATCCTTTCCAGGAAAATGTTGAAGAGTGCAGGTGACAGTATACATCCCTGTCTGACTCCAACTGTTGTCCGGAACCAATCTCCTAAGATGCCATTGATGAGGACAGTGCTGACGGGGTTGTCATAGGGATACTCCACAAGCCGCACCAGGTTTGAGCTGATGTTGTACTTCGTCATAGTTGCTCATCGGGCCGCATACCATACCCTATCAAATGCCTTCTTGAAATCTATAAAGACGTGGTATTGATTCTGCTGAAGCTGAAGGTATTTCTCGCAAAGGAGTCTGAGATTGAAGATTTGTTATGAGATTGAAGATATGAAGACCATTGTTCCTTACACTTGACTGAAAAGTGTCAGGAGGTGGGGTGGGGGACTTGGGGCATTATTTCTATAAACTGATATAAGATGGCCAGTTCAGTTATATTTGGCTCATAGCAGATTTCTGGGTATTATACCCTAAAGGTAATATCGTCATTGTTTTCCTTCAGGACCATCTAGTTGTTGGTCCTAACCACTAAAAGTATGAGAGTGAAAACCCAACGTCGATATTTCTTTCCATCTGAGAGCAGTAACAATAACAAGATTTTCAAGGCAGTCAAAGTGACAGGGATACTGCATGCCCGAGTAGCAGAATTGTCATACAGGACCAACTAGACCTTGGGATAAATATGCGTATAAAGTTTTACTGCAATCTTCCAAGCAGTTTACAAAGAATAGCGATAGCAAATGTGGTGAAACGAACAGACGGACAATGGAAGACAGGCTGATCCATACGCTCTTTGGCTAATAGCCAGTACAGCTAAAGGCTATAGAAATCCGTCTTAGATCTATACGCAGCAATTCAAAGAAGACTGTGATGACGTGCCCACAACCCCAAATTATCCATGTTATGAGATGAACATAACCCCATGACCTCAGTACGAAAGCAAAAATTATGTCCGTATAGGAAATCACCAAACTACCCCAAACAAATGATTAGTGCCTTACCTACATTGTATACATGTGCGTGAATCAAGTTGTTGATTGCATACATAATCGACAGACACTGACACGTCTATACCTTTATAAACTATACTCTGTGGATGATAATACTCAATTATGAACAAACCCTGTTGTGTGATATATATTTACTACTTATGGATCATGCTTTTTTTCAGATGGCTACCTTGGAACATCCAGGTTTGGATCATTTTGCATGGATATTTATGACACAACTGCTGTGTTGATGTTTATAAATCCACATCAGGTTTTATATATAACATACTTGTTCTGCATTGACTCTAATACCTACTGATGTACCATAACCGTAGCTCCATTAATTCGGTCTGTCATTGGTATTTTACGTTTTAAAACTGTTGCCGTAGTGAATCTGTCTGTTATGATGACGTTCCACAAATGATTTTAAAAAATGTATTACAGAGATTACAACTCTTAAAGAACATGAAATAGCAATGGGCTACAAAATTGAAATTCGAATTTACGTTAGAAATAGTTCAAAGTTTTATCCCGGGAGTAGATGGATACACCATTAAATGGTACAAACAGAAACTATTTGCAACCTGTATTTGATTTACTCAAAGCCTTTGGAAATGTTTGGAGCAAAACGCTTCTGTAAAAGTAAGGTAATCAATCATAGTGTTGATGGTAAAATGTTAAATAATTAAATCATCGCATACACACACACTCTCAGGGTTAACTGATCCATTCATATTTTCTGGTAATACATGTTGATATTTGTTTATTAATGTTTCGATTGATTCAAAATTATATATATTTACCAGTTGTAAATAGATGATTTTACATAAATATCTACGAAAGGTCACTCTGTAGTTGACTACTATAAGTCATGAAGATGTTGATGTAAACTTTCACTTTGAATTTTATGTCCACAGAGTAACGAACTAGTCATCACAGTTCTTGGTATTCGCACCCTAGGCCAATAAATCATCCCCACACCTGACATGATAATGACTGGTGTTTTGTGGAATGATATGGCCTATACATTAAAACCAGAAAATATCTGCAGTCAATCTTGTCTGCACTTATCGGTGTACAATTTATACACGTATCGGTGTTTCTCTTAACTGTGAAGATACAGTCGGATGAATGTTGTTTTGGGGGGTATTTTTGTTTTTGTTTTTTTGCGAAATCTACTTTATATTCCTGGAGCAATTCCTATGTTTGGTGACTCGTAAATCCACATGAAATAGCACAACCCTCTGTCCTATGACCATTTTGAATTTCGCGCTAGATATGGCTCCCAACAATATCAGTAAGTGTCTAAAGCGCACGCAGATGTGTTCCGGAAAGATTTTGCACCAGCAAAATTGCACATTTTAATAAACAGATGACATCAGATCCATATATCATCCACCAGTATCAACACATATTTGTGGGTGGGTAGGTGATGTCATTTATAGGAATAATAGAAAATTGACCTGAATAATTCCACTGTCAAAGGAATGTTTCATTAAGTTCGCCTAGTCCAAGTTTGTGTTTGATGTTTGAACAGTATTTGCCGGAATCGACTTTACCACTAATAATAATTATAAATGGGGGGGGGAGGGTTTGAGGATAAATACATTATAATAGCTAGATGTTATACTCTTGAACAAGATCAGCATCTCTATGTGACGTATCATCAAAACAAATGCGCAGATGGTTCTAACAGTGCCGAATTACCTGACCTTTCAAGGTTGAAATTCGCCATAAATTAGTCCCTCAATGTGAACCACCATCATCTTCTGAATATGGTTATATAAAAATCAATATTTTTTTATGCGAGAAAGTATAAATTTCGAAGTTCTTTAAGGAAGATAAGTCTGAGCCGGGCGTTACATAAAACTGAGCTAATACAACACTCGCAGGTTTATTATCCGTCATGAAAACATACAAGATAAAAGAAAAAAACCTACAACAAAAAAGAACGAATACTTAAATATACAATACTGAAACAGAACGGAACAAATACGATGCACAACTATACACAACCCGCATGCCGGTATTTTAATATAGCAACACGATAACACATAAATGAAAACATACCAAACATGAAGACCCTAAATATTCAAATGGTACAGTTCTTTCGAATTATGATCACCACCATAGACCTGTGCAAAATGAGTAAGATGTCGTTCGTCCAGAGACGATACGACGAGTGCCTAGGGCTTTTATTGGAAGCCAGGAGCTCGACGTTATCATCCCTTTCATGCACTTGCTCTCAGGTTCACTCATGACAAACACGCACCTGGGTCACATACTCCCTCTCTAAGTATAAATGTCTCCTGACATTTAACAAATTTGTGCCTTCAACGTTTTAAAAACAAAACGACTGGAACAAATAATCAATCAGTACTATGCATCCTGTCTTCAGAAATAAATAAAATTAATCAATGCATGATCGGTATCCTCAAATGATATCTAGATTTATACGTAAAGTTCATCTTTTTTCGTTTAAAAATGGACACCGTACAAGAACGGTTTTCTATTACTACGTATTCCATTTTTTCTTTTTCGTACTGTAATGAGTCGACTAGTGTGGAATAAAGAAGGGAAAAGTATTTAAAATTGTATAAAAGGGAAGAAATAAAACGATTCTTAGAAGAAAACGTGAAATACAGAGAGATAAATGTCACTAGACCACATTTTTAGCTTTATCATATTGCGTAAATGGGAGTTAGATGGCTGTCCCAAATACATACTGAGGCGACCGACCCTAGCTGACCAGGGCGGTACTGTAGCTGGGGTAAAATCGTTTGTTATGTAAAATAAAAAGATAAAGTGTTATGTAAATCGCACTGCTGTCAGTACTTGACATCTTTAAACTTGTTCTCGATACGCTACTGGCGTGGAGCAAGGTCGATAATACACAACTTGGAGGTTGTGAAAAAGAATGATACCTTCCCAAAGATAAACTGAGGTGGCCGCCCTAGCTGGCCTAGGCGGTATCAAACCCGAGACCAAATAGTTTGGTATCTATTTTTTTTTAAAGTCTGTCAATAAATATGCATAAAAAGAAAAAAAGGAAAAGTGTTATTTGCGTCACACTGATGTAAATTCTTTACATCTATAACCTTTTTCTCTATACGATAATAACGAGAGGTAAGGCCATGTGAAAAGGCCTTTACACCTGCAATTGCTGCATGTGGTATGTACTTTCCAACACATATAGTGCATGTCATTGTGGTCATGTAGGCGCAGTTGGACATCTTAAATTAAATATTAATTGTTGTTCTAAAATTGTATGCTAGCACAGTTTAACCAAAGCCTATTCAATCATGATTACTGAATACTATCCACCATAACTGTCAAGAAATTTCCGGACAATTTATTTTATCGCTATGGAGTTGTACAATGGTGGCCATATTAAACTTGATCAAGAAAAGAGCATGTCGGGTCTAATCATCACAATATAGGGTAGTAAGCTTTTTTTTTCTCAATCTGCTTAACGTTTACAGCATGTGACAGTCTACAGAGTTTATACTGGATCACACCATTAAGTTGAACGCGTCAAAAAGTGTCAGCGTACTTTAACGTTGGATTTTACGGTATGTGTTTGTCGGGTATGTACATAATTACCTTCCAAAGGAACATGGATATATGAGAATCAAATAATGTGAATAATCGTCATTAAACGGTATGTTTTTATTTATTTATTAATATTACACCCATTACGGAAATAGCTACTACTGAACGCACACATGACCTATATTGCTTGTACTTTAAAAATACCCCGTATCGCTCTAATTTGAACAAAATAAAACAGGAATGCGTAACCCTCTCCCCCATCACAATATATTAAAACAAAACATATTACCTGTCAAATAATTGTCCTACTAAGCGTACATCATATATGATTATGCATGAAGATAATACATAATCTCCTGTTATGGGTATATTAACCTAATCTTGGAATACCTCTGCCTAAAATGCCAATTCATTTTCTATAATAATTTTGCATTCCTGCATCATATATCAACGACTTGTTCAAATATTCATCATCTCAGTAAATATTTTTGGGTGCCAGCACTGTACATGATCATATTGCAAACTGTACATATACTGCCTTGTACATGATCATATTGCAAACTGTACGTGTACTGCCTTATACATGATCATATTGCAAACTGTACATGTACTGCCGTGTACATGATCATATTGCAAACTGTCTTCGCTTACATTCTGCTTCGAGTAAACAAATAAGTAACTACGTCCATTTTCTTCTCTATTAAGGTAATGCTAATGTATTTTCGTAATTTTTCCTCATCATTGTGATGAAAGTGTTTATTTTCGAAAAAAATAAGGTCACCAACGCTCAACCGAAGCCCCTAACTTACCGAGAGTTTCTCTAATTGGGTTAGTTTATTGTGTCATTTTATTTTTGTCGATATTGTTTTTATAAATTTTTATGTGCTTTTGTTTACCCACCGGACGTCACTGAGGTCGCACCCTCTCTGCTGCTGTAATTAAATCATTTCTATATCGATAATGGAATCTTACACTAGTAGACTAGCTAGAGAAAGATTAGAAACAATTAGAAAATATCTCACTGTTCGTGGCGCTCTCAAACAAAAACTTCAATATTTGTCGAAGATTATTTACAGGCGGTGTTATGGATCATAACATTTATCATTATCTCATCGATAAATAAATAATAATTAAAATGATTATACATAATGCTCAAAGTAGGCCTGTATTAGTTAGGGTAGTAAACTCCTGATTGCCAACTTACAAAGCAATTTACGGAGTTGGACTCGGTGATATTGTTCTAGGTTCATTTAGAATGATAACCCCAAAAGCAATACCGATTGCAAAAACAACTAGGAATGAAATCTATTGATTTTTTCGTGAAAACATTCCGAGCGCAGTTGAAAATGTTGCCGGTAAAGCATTCTCGCCAATCAAGGGCAGATTAACACGACGAAGACCTCAGTCAGCAAAATTACCCAGCACCGAAGTTATGCCTGCAAATATCAGTAAAATAATAAATCAAGCTGCAATACAAAACTAACAGAGTTTGCTAATATACCCCAGTCAGAAAAAGAAACAAATATAACGACAAGTTTAATAGCAGGAAGTGGTCTTCGTGTTAGACGATAACAATTATAATAAAATGTTCAAACGTGTATCCGATCCATCGTTCGATATGGACGCACCAATTGTTAAAGATGAAATCATACGCGATTATCAGTTTTATTCTTATGACGCACGTGTACAATGTCAGCGTGGTCGAATCGAATTACAAGTTCAAGATACAAGTAGATATTTTTACCTGCTGAAGCGTTTATCGAAGTAGATGGTAGTCCTTTGAAAACAGAAGATACAGAGTACGGACTTTTAGATCGACCTGAATTTGTTAATAAAGGTGTCGTGGCATTATATAACAGTGCTATATACATGATTGACGGAAAAAATATTGAATCGTGTCTCGAAAATGTTGATATTGCCATGATGATATTGGGTCTGCAGGATACAGCGATGATTATTCGAGGTCAGCTGGTCCGTCAATGATGTTTGCAAAGGATACCACTGATAACCTCGAGGGTAGCAACGTGAGACTAAATGCAGTTGGGGATACATTTGCATCGATGAATGACAATTTCAACTTAAGATTCGCAGTACGCAGACAAATATTAAATGAAGAAGAACAATTTTCATGTGTGATTCCACTATCACATATCTTTGGATTTTATAGAAATGTCAGAAAAGTTATATTTGCAGCTAAACACACTGTGGTACTTGAAAGAAAACCACAGACAATGATGCAATATGGCGACCTAACACAGTTGATACTGGTAAAGTAACATTATCAAAATTGTCACTCTGGATGCTGAAGAAGAAAAACTACTTGCTTTTATGAATTCAGGTGGTAAATTATTGTTTTTATCATGGTTGAAAATGACTACAGATAGCGTTCAAAGAAATCGGCTGGTTTATTTACATGGCAAATAGAATCACATCCAGGAATTTCTGCACCACGACATATATTCATCGTATTTCAGCAAAATCCTAAATAGATTCACAGGAACGAAATCCAATGGTATTTGACAAACATGGAGATTCTGAAGTTGCTTTAATGATAAATGGACATCAAGAACCACCTGAAGATGTTTTGTTAAATTTTGGTCAAAATCATTTGTATGTGTTTATCATCGGTTGATAACATTCATGGGTCGTGATCAAAATGTTGACACTGGTTTACAAATATCTCAGCGGGATTTCACAACATTATCTCCGATCTATTACTTTTCGTTGGAACATTTAGATTTATTCAGGCAATCTATCGTTGATATACAGTTCCGAGCTCGTGTAACTCGACTGACCGCTGGTGGCTATAAAACAATCACTGTTATACTCATCGACAAAAAATGTTACTTGAAGGTGTCGGTGGACAAATGAGAGTTATTGACGCTTCAGTAGAAAACATCAAATTAAATCGCTCATGATATTTATAATGTCATATAGTCACGTTAATGTCACTCTGACTTCCGGTCAGGTGAGAAAATTACAATCAAAACTTGCAAGTAAATGCGGAACAACAAATAACGTTAAAAAAAGATCAAATTTCTAGTGGCGTTCCAAAAAAATTATCATTAACCAAGAATCAACTTAAACATTTTAATAAAGCTTTAGAATAAAAAACAGGAGTTCAACTTCATCTTTCTCCAAGTTCCATTAAAGACTCAATTAAAACGGTATATTTCCACTTCTTACGGCTATACCCGCGTTAATAGCCGCTGCAGCTCCATCTGTAGGAAAAGCAGCTGCACTTGGTGCTGTTGGAACCTTCGCTGGAACGGCATTAAAGAAAGCAACAGGGCAGGGATTTTTTAAAAGGGGGAAAGGTATAAGATTACCAGGAACCCCTTATTGATATGGAAGAGGTCTGAGACTTCCCGGAACACTTCGTTTATATTTTCCTTGTTAAATTTTGATTTACTTGAAACTGCTAAAAAATCAAATGCCAAATATTTTAGAGGTGTTTTTATGCTTGATCAGTTACCTTTCAAACCAAACAGTTTTGAAACAGGCATTATTAATCTCTAGAATAGTTCTGGTCCAGGAACTTATTGGGTGACATACGTAATTGATCCACGTGGAATTGTTTATTTCGATTGGCATGGGTTGGCTACACCAAAATAATCTATAAATTAAGTAAACACAATAAAAACTCCAACTGGTATTCAACATTACCATCACAAACAATAACCGATCCGCCAATATGTGGTCGTGAAGTAATTAATGTATTAAATGCAATATCTTCATCAACATTACCACCTCATAAAGTCTTGAACGATTATACAAACAGCCGTTAATCGTTTTAAACAGATCTTAAAGTATAATGGTTGACATTTACGGAAGATCTTCTATCCAAGACAACAAAAGGAAGATGATATTGATTTGTCAAATTACGTGACTAAAGATGAACTCGCTCATATTTTGGACTCCCTGGAGTCGACCGAGATGAAGTTGTTGTTTTTCAGGATAAATACGGTGTTTAAAGACGAGTAATATTAAATGGAATGACAATGTTCTTAGTTCTTAGAGTTCTTGGCGTTACCACGGATAATATTCCAGTATTTACTGACGGCGGTAGAATCAGAGACTAAAATATATAAATCGCAACTATTAGAAATAAAATTGCAAGAAGTGTTGCTAAACGTTTATGATCTACCGGTCATACATACAATGACAGATGAACTTAACACGAATGGAAATAAAATATACGTTTTAAGAGATCCAACATCTGATGAAGATGCCGAAACAAAAAAATATGTAGACAATAACTATACTAAAGTAGATACTAAATTAACCACGCTACGAGCTGAGTATGACGTTCATGTAAATATGTTTACAAATCTTCGTAGAAATTTTGGAAAAACTAATGAAATCGAAGAGGAATTCTTTGGAAATCCGTTGCGTATTCACGTGAAACTATCTGAAATTAACACAAAAACGGTGATATTAAAACAGCAATATCAGATATTGAAACTATTAGAAAACAATTAGAAGATGTCATAATTGGAATTCCTGATCTCGTTATAAATATTAAACTGATTAAAATTCCCCACAAACAGATTACCAACATAGTATACTCAGTGTCATCAGGGTTCTCAACATGGTCACAGCAAAACAACGCTATAAACATACCACAGAACCCACTGAAATGTATAGGATGTCCATGTTCAGCGGTGCAAAATTTAGTATATTTACCACGTATCCCGATAATTTTTCTAGAACCGTGTATGTTGTGTTAAATAAAGGAGACGAAGAAACGTGTATGCTGGAATCATTTGATAAAAAAAAATTAACCGCAGCATCTTAATGTTGGTGTCTGGAATTAGTGGCTGAAACACCTCAATTGATTACTAAATAAATATAATGAGCCTTCCGATCAACGTTCAACGCTTTAGATACAATCAAGCACCTGAATGGAAAACAAAAATAAAATACATCGTTGATGATTATACAATAAAAGTATATAAATAAAATATCGCAGACGTGTAGTTATTGTTGACATAATTGTGTATTCAGCGTCTGCTGTTATTGCTGGAACCAGCGTATTATTATCAACAATAACAATGACATCACCAGCAGTTGAGAGATTTGTCTCAGCTGCAACAACAATTGCCGGTATTCTTAATATCATCGCAAAAAATATGCACGTGTACAAATTCAAAATTGCATGATTATATAATAAAATTACATACAGTGACGTTAGCATACTCCAAATTATCTTCGTTATTATCAACAAGTGTTAGTGATAGACAAATATCAGATTTTGAGTTCACGGATATTATTAAAATTTACAAGGAAGTAATGACTTTGAGAGAATCCACGCATGACTTAGAAAATCACGATTTAAATAATAATGTCAACTCCGAATGAGCTACTCCAGCAGATTGCCGTTAATACAACTCCGTCAAAAACTACAATGATATAAGTGAGCTTAACTAATCCAGAAATTAATGTCAATTTTCCAACAGAAATTCCAGTAAAAGCAATCGCACTATCACAATTACGAGTATACCATAGTTGACCAAATATCAGATCAAAATCATTCGGTAGATTACAGGCGAATAATTCGCTTGTATTTGCAAGTAAAAAATAAAGATGATGGAACACCAGACTGGAATATTGTTGGAAATTCAACAGGTAGTACCAGATCGAACAGATCAATGATAAATTTCAGCGCAGAATAAAATCGATAATCGGAAGAGAATCCAAAATAGCTATGACAGTTCACGATCAGATCTATTTTAGGATGGCCAGAAATAACACCCGAATATAAAGGACTGCCAGAGCCTCAACGAGATGATTTCTCAACTAACGATTTAAAAAAAAAATCCAGATTATCGAAAAACTCATCCTTGACACATAGCAGATATATCTTATTATATTACTAAGTTTGATGCCACAAGACACCCTAGGTTATTGACGATGTACAAGATGTAGACGAGGAAAATAAACATTTCGTCAATTGGAAAAAAATCAAATCATTTTCCGGCGTCATTAAAGTCTGAACATAAAAAAGTAAGTAATAAATTACGAAATGTATTTTCCAGTGCCACACAACATTACATCGATGATATAAAGCAACAGATCATTGATTCAAAACAACATCTAATCCAGGTTGAATCAGATCTAGAGTTTATCAATAAACAGATTGTTGCGACTTTGGTGATCATGTAACGTATCAAATTCCTCAATATCCATGCGTAAAACATTTAAACAGTCGTTTATGAGACACAACATGATCACAGAAGAACAATCACCAAAATGTGTTCTACCAGGATTTAAAACCGACGAAATAAAACATAGAAATCATTCAGCGATTTTATCAATGCAAACGTTCCTAAAATTGTTGAGCCATGGAGAAAAAGAAATCCATGTCCAAGTATTCTCAAATATAACAATGATCAATGCTGAGGCGGGCGTCAAATTTCATCGGGAATTGTAAATATAACTTCAACTATTGCAGTTAATCTTGTATGTGATGTAATTGATGGCAGCTATCAAATAGATCTTGAAAAATACAGACAAGCTCAACAAGGATATTTTATGTACATTTACACCGCAATTACCTCCTGGATATTTGATTGTACAAGGCCTGATCAATCCGGTTTATCTACGATGTCATAATAATTTATTGTCAAGAATACATTTCAAACTTACTGACCAGAGCGGACACTTGATTGGCTTAAGAAATGAAAATTTAAATATTAATATATACGTAAAATTTTAACGATTTTTAACATTGTAGAGTTTTTTACAATTAATTATTTACAATTAATTATTTACAATTAATTATTTGATCAAGAGGTATTATATAATGTACCAACATGTGAGAGTTTTCATACACGACAAAGACGTACTTGAAAACGCCATCATAACAATAATGACACCGTCCCCAGTTTATTATTAATATAACTACTGATGAATACGGCAACGAAGACGTTTTGTTGACGCAAGAACAATTAAATGAACTGCGGAGACAATATATTATTATGATCACATGTGATAGAGATCAGAATATGAATTAAGTGCATTCCTGCACCATGGACGGGAGGTGACCTTAATTGTAACACAATAGCCCTTACTTATGGCAACAAACAAAACCAGGTACATGATATAAGGGAAAAAATATTAGCCGAGCTAGAAGAAAAATACATAGGGTACACCAAGATATACACCGATGGCTAAAAAATTACAAAACCGTACAAAACTGCTGCTGCAGTAGTAATCCCTAACACCAACACAGAATTCGGAGCTAGATTACCCGAAACCTGCTCCATTTACACAGCCGAATTCTGAGCAATTATTGAAGCTCTAAAATGGATCCAACTAACAAACGTTAGATAGCAGTTATCATTAGCGACTCCCTTAGTTTCATCAACTCGATTAAATCAAACCACTCTTTCACAAGAAGCAACTTCCTGAAGAAAGACAACCACTTAATTAAACAACTGTTCAATAATAAACATATAATAGAGTTCGTGTGGTTGCCCTCCCATATCGGACAAGCATGTAACAATAAAGCAGACCAAGTAGCTAAACAATATTTACATGAACCTGACTCCATAGCATTATACTACAGCGTCCAAGAATTGTATAGCATCATCAGAATTAAAATCGAGAATAAGTGGCAACAACAATGGAGTATCAGCAAAAAGGGACGCAAGCTATACTCCATACTAAATAAGGTCGCAAGAAATTCCAACCCATCACAACTCGTTAGAAGTCAGGATCAAAAACTTATCAATAGGATACTCATAGGTAAAACTAAATTAGCCATCAGCTTTGGGTAATATTTGACAATCAACATAAACTCAAATGACAAATGCCCACACTGCCAACTCTAAAAAGATTTAGAACATGTTTTTAATACCTGTCATAAGTTTGGAACCCAAAGAACTAGGTTTAGGACTAAACAACACAAAATAGGGTCCCCACCGACCTATCCAGATTTCCTCAAAGAACAAAGCTTAAATAAAGACATTACTTACAAAATTATTATAAACTTCCTCACCGACATTGGGAAAAAAGGGGGTATTTAAACAAAAGTGTATGACCCGCTAAACAATAAATAAATACCATTTAATTAATTACAACTAGGGGGCAGGCTAACAAACTAAACGTAAGGAACAACAAGACCAGATGTCTTTGACATGTCTTAACGACCCAAGTATTCGGCAAAGATGTCTGTCTTATCAAAACACATTTAGCCTGAAAATAACATCACATAAATAACTCTATCCACAAGATAGGACAATAATCAAAACAAAATAAGCCCAAGCCTACCAAAACTAGTAGACAGGCTAACAAACTTAAAATAAGGGAATCAATAAGAACAGATGTCTTTGACAAGTCTTAGCGACCCGAGTGTTCGGCAAAAATATCTGTCTGATCAAAATAGATTTAACCTGAAAATAAAATAACATCACATAAATAAAACAAGATAAGAACAATTATCATAACTAGTAGACAGGCTAATAAACTTAAAATTAGGGAACACATAAGATCAGATGTCTTTGACATGTCTTAGAAAATTCGGCACAGATATCTGTCCTAATCAAATAGACTTAGCCTGAAAATAAAATAACAACATACTAATAGCTTTATCGAAAAACTAGGAAACTAAATCAAACATAAAGATAGATTAGCCCAACCCTAAACCAACACATATAGAAACAAATAAACTGCAATAACCCGTAAAATACATTTTTAAAAAAATTCTTTTCTTGTATTTGCTTTTCTTTTTTTTAAATTGTTTAAAAATTAATTATTTTTCTAGGGCACCACAATCCTACAACATAAAATTAAGGACACTAACATCCTTTCCTACCGTAAGGTGACCACAGATTATATTTAGTACAACAAACGCAACTGCACTAAAGCACAGCCTCTCCTTGAGGCACTAAAACAATTAGAACACCTAGATAAGACCCCAAAAACTAGAATATATAAGGTGGTCTAAAAAGCCCAAGACCATCAGGCCCTGCTGCACAAGGCGGCAAAGTTTATCAAGATAGGAGAACTTACTATAGCCCTAAAATTATTACCTATAAGGTGGTCCAAGCCCCAAGGACCATCAGGCCCGGCGGCATACAGCGGCGCACCATTAAGCCTAGGAAAGTTTAAACAGTTATACACAAAAGGGTAAACCCAAAACATGAACCACCCCATCCGAATTAGACTCAATAGATAAAGTTTAAATAACCCTATAGACTATCACTAAGCGGTCATTGGTGTGGTACTATATTTTAAAAAACGGCACAGAATATATCTCTAAAAATGCGTCAAGACAACAATTCATTAACATTTTGGCAAGGGAGACAAAAAATGTATACCCTGGATAAACCAAGGTGCCATCCTAGTGAGCAGGCTCCTCCCTGACCGAACCTTCCTCCTCGCCACTGCCGGACATTAAATTAATAAAAGTGCATAGCACATATTAAATGCGTGAATGGAGAGGCACTTTTTCCTCTCTTCAGGAACAATAATTAACCCTCCACATGGGAATAAAAACCTAGGTGTCCCTATGTAACGTCATAGTGGCGACTAATCGCCACTGGCGTCACATACTGCTTGGTTGACACCTAGCGCAGCTAATGCAGACTGAATTGCTACCTTTAATTTGAGTGTATGCTGGGACTATCCCCACTCGAGTATAGCCTTACATCCAGGTCGTTAGGGTCTATGAAGCCAGTCATATTTACTCAAGACCTGACGGCTCAATTAAATAGTGCCTTTTATTCACAGGAATTCCTAGAGGAAGAGGCTAAATTCCTTCCCACGGGATCAATTAAATAGTCCGCTTATGGACATTAACCAGACGTACATGCCTGTATGGGCGAAAACGTCTATAATTTAAATGATGATGCTGGTGATGACCTCTGAAGATTTGACAAAACGAAAGTGCACTAATAAGCATCAGCAATTTTTCGCTATGCAAAAACACACATTAACGCATTTTTTGACAAATTTGTGCTCAGTTTTAAATTACCTCCAAGAGATGTAGTTTGAGTAATTTAAGTGACCCACACAAATTAACAAAGTAATGGGCCACGTGTTTGGAACAAATTTGTTGCTCTGGAGATAACAGACGTCACTTGAGAGCTGGTCGGAGTAGGGATCATATCCAAAACTGGTTAGTAACTCGCTAGACAGCAGAGTCGCTTATTTAGCGACTACGGCGCAGAGTAGCAAGATTTATTTACTTCAGAAATTCAAGAGCTTTACAGCGTATAAAACTACTCACCCCCGAAAACGGAGATTTTACAACAGAAGTGCTAAAACAAGCATCGGCAATCTTACGCCTTGCCCAAAAATATTAACACACTTTTATTGGAAAGAATTGTACCTAGTTAAAATTACTTCCAACAGATGTGTTAGATTGACTCGAGTCATGCAAATTAGCAAAGTAAAGGGGCCACGTGCTTGGAACTAATGTGTTGCTCTGAACATAAAGACGTAACCTCGGATGTGATCGGCGTAGGGATAATGTCCGAAATAGGAACATAAATCTCTAGAGAGCAGTGACTAATTTAGCGCGCAGAGTGACACGCGGGAAACCTATTTGATTGTTCAAAACGGTTGAACCAATTTCGATTAAACTTGGTAGTAATGTATGTACTTCCTGAACACGATGTATTTGTTTCCAATGTGTCTTCACAAGCGAAAACCTGACTTTCAAAGGTTCAGAATTAAAAATACACAATTGACTCAAAAGATGCATATGACTTGGTATATGGAGGGGGATTACCGCCATCATTATTTACGTGTATTTCCCAGTCTTCCTTGATGCATTATTGCAAATGGCTGCTTGCAAGTGTTACTTTCACAATTCTGTCTACGTGTATTGTATTTCCATTGATGCAAATTGGACGTGGCATTTTGCAAGTACTACTTTCATTTTGCATTATTTTAAATGACTGCGTGCAAGTGCTACATTCATAATTCTAGACATGATTTTTTTATTGATCCAAGCTGTAAATGGTTGCTTGCAAGTTTTTTGATCTACTTTCCTTCTCTGTCATTGTATCTTGCGATTTGCCATATACTGAAATGATTATGTAGTTTGTCGTATGACAAACGCTATGTCAGTTATTAGAAGTTTTGTATATTCTGTTTATAAACTTTACAATTACATCATTCCAATTACTGTTTTCAAACAGATATGGCCTTGCAACAATGTATATACTAAGCTTTACTACTATTGTCTTTGTTGTGTAACTTGTGTCGCCATCTGTTGTCATAATGGCATACTAGAGATTAGCATGGCATTATGACAACAGACGGCGCTCTAATTTTCTAGGGTTTTAATTTACCAGAAAAAAATGAATGCTCCGCATGGAGCTTTACGACATTCATTTTCTGTCGATAACTCCTTCAGTCCCTTTTTAAGGTGTACGTTAGCAACAAAGTTTTAATCGTCTCTAAAGCCATATGCTTTCTCGATGATCTAAGTGGTTTATAGCACGTTACGAAACCGAAAATGCATACAGTACAGCAAGGTGGTCCATCTTTTTCATCCCCGGTTTTGACGCACTTAAGTAGTTACCTTCACAGTTTAAGAAATTTACTTCTTAGTGATATATCTCATTACTTTGGAAACATTAGTTATTTTGATAAGGATCAGAAATGACAATGATATATTCCTTTGAACTCTAAAGAGCTTTCATTAGACGAACCCTGGTTATAAGGCTTGTATTGTATGTCACCCATTTTGACTCATCTCACAGACGTCTATCTTTTCCTATGATACTCGTGTACGTAAGCTCCCGCGAAAATAAAATGTTTCATAGCAACATCAATAGCACATACGAAAAATGTTTACAGGTACAATGACGTTTAAAAAATTGATCATTCCTTAAAGGTGCTCTTATTCGTATCACGATCTTCATTTGGGAACATATTTTGCCGCAAAAACCGAAATAATCAAACTGGAAAATCATGATTGTATCATGATAAAAATGCTTACTTGCGATTACATAGATTAGATTTAGTGTACAATTCTTTTCCAATACTTAAGTTGCATTGTTAATGTACATAACCTCAACATTTGAATATATTTATATTTACAACCAATAAACCAGCTTTAAAACTGGTTTGCATTCTTTAAAACCTTTGTCTCTAAAAGTGAAAAAAATCAGAGACAAAAGAATTTTGAAATATGAGTGTAGTGACGCATGATTCTGACTTGTTAATTGTGCTGCTCTTTGCAATATGAAAGTAGTTTAGTGAACTATCTATGATCAAAGAAAGAGAAAGAAAGAGAGAATGCACTAAAACTGCATATTTCATTGTAATTGCCTACAAGTTTCCTGAGTTGATGAGTGTGTTTTGGGACAGTCTTCAGGAAGTATCAACAAAAGAATAAACTCTACTGATCTTACTCGATAATTATACAGGGTAGAATTTTACAGATCGCTGTCTTTTTATTTGGTTTTATTCTATTTAATTGCCTACATGTATCCTGGGTAGTTGAGGGTGTTTTTGGAACAGTCTTTTGTTGTTTTAGGGTAGTCATGGGGTCTTTCATTTGGTGATAAATGCCAATATGTGGGGGGGGGAAACTCTCCTGATCTTACTCTATAATTATACAATGCAGGATTTTACTGATCACTGTCCTTTTTAAGGTTTGATTCAATATAACGGTAAACATGTATCCTGGGTAGGTGAGAGTGTTTTCGGACAGTCTTGAGCTAGCCCCATTACTTGCAGGGTGACAGATAGAAAAATTAAACTGTTGGATGTCTAATTCATGCATAAGTTGTTGGAAATAATCAAACAAAATTTGCTGGACAGAACCGTCAGTCTACCATTTTTCTGTTAAATGGCTTGTCAAATGGTCAAATGCAGGAATAGGTTGCAGATGTGCCTTAGATATCTTTTGATTGGGATTTCCTACCATTTGATAAGTGTGACAAGAGCTATGGTACCTATAAACATCACTTTTAATTTTCGGCAAATCAAAATAATTCAGGATCTTGTGATATGTCTTACTGACACAAAAATGACTAGGTTAAGGAGTTTTATGGGATAGACTATGTGTTTCCTGTCTATATGACTTTGGAACAACAATTTGATTGCTCACTCATCACCAGCAAGTACATCAGGTGTCTCCATTTTCTCATAATGACCCCATTTTTCACAAAGTAACAAACTGGTACTTGTGTGGCTTTAATTTCTAAAGCCCAGTCTTTTGTCTTCTCTGAGGGCCTATAACTCACATTAAAATGATTTGCATGCTTATAAAGTAGCTATTATTTTCTGCTCAGATATATTGCAACTGCAGTCATAAATTGGATATTGGTTTCTATTATTCCTTAAAAAGACTAACTTATTTATGAATATCTCTCTCTCTCTCTCTGCTTAGTGATTAAGACATTTAAATTATGGAATTTAACTTATCCATTGTTCCAAGGCTCATACAGTAGGGGTAAGAGGCCAAATTTCAGTTTCATCTCAGGTTCATAAATATAATAGTTTTATGAAGGTCAAAGTATCAGAATAACACATTAGCAAATAAAATATAATCCTATTCATGGTTTTGTGCCCATAGCAAGTGCAAACAACTTGTTTTTATTGCCCACAAAATAAATTCATCAGAAAGTGAGCATTTTTGCACAGTATTTATAGGTTACTTCATTTGTATGGGAAAATATGATCTCGTTTTGCCAGAAGGATATACTGCACTCCCAAGGTCGTGAAGTATATCCTTTTGACAAAACGAGATCATATTTTCCCATTCAAATGCAGTAAGCTTTTTATTATTTGCTCATTTTTAAAAATTCTACCTAAGGTTTAATTATATAAACACAATACACTACAAGAAACAACGTAAATTAATGTATGCCGCATTCCAAACCAAATACACAAGCGCATATTCATCATTACACAAATCAACATCATTACTGCGCACATAACTCAACCCAGATAAATTTGAACTTAGTCGCGCGCTCGACATAACTTTCGAAAGAAAATGGCGTGTCTAGTTAAAATTGAAATTTGGAGTCATATTGTGAATGAATGTGCATTGCAACAACTTTTCCATTTGAACTGGAATGAATAGATTTTGTTATCTTTCTCGATTCTAGGAAATTTCTTGATTATGGACTGGATTTGTATGTGACGATTCCACATAAAATACATGAGATTTAATAGGCTGGGCAGAAGCGTGTTGACATCTGAAATGTGTTTCTGTTTCTGTCATTGAATGTTTGAAATCATAATGTGGGAAAAGTATGAAGTCTTTCAATTGCAATCATCAAAAAGACGCTATGGAATTTAATGCTTATTTCATTTTGAGTGTAGTAAGGAGGATGCAATTGCACTTATCATCGAAATTACAGTACAACTTCGAAATGTGTAATCCAGATTAAAAACCTATGACATGGCTCGTGTAATTCGGATTTGCAGAATTAAGAAAATACATTTTGAGGAAATTCAGGATGTAAAACCGTAAGTATATTTTATTTTGCCATTCTTATCATCATCTAAAGAAGAATCATCATCTAAAGAAGACAGTATATGAATTGTCACTTGTATGTTATTTGTAAGGACCTTATCTTGCGTATGTTATATACTCTAGCTAGCTTAAATCCGTAACATTGTATCAACACAGAATGTGCCAAAACAGATGGTATGTGGCAGTCCATGACACAGCTGCTTTTGTTCATTTAGAAACAAATTTAAACAACCTCAGCGTAAAGAGCCTCTTACGAGAGTGTACATGATTTGTGCACAAATCAAAAGTGCTGGCGTCTGCGTTCATTGTTTGTTTACAATAGAAAGTAGTTTTTATGCACGTGAATGCTATATGTATATTGTCGCGCGGATTCAATATCGGGTAATACTCAACAATTCTGACAATGTAAAATTAACGAGGGAAAAAATGAGCGTATAATAAATATATTTAATACAGATCCAGTAATTGATGTTTTTGGGGATTAATTCTTGACAGACACTAGGGAATATAACCTGACTGAACTTGAGTCATAATTTACAAATGTACAGTATGTGGTACACAAAAGGTAAAGTGTCTTGGCCAATCCAGAATTTACAGTTTTAATTCCTCAGAATTTGCAATGATGAGTGTATGACAATTCCAAAAGCCAGATTGTGTGAAAAGCTTGTTTTCATTCATGTTTTATTTATGTGAAAGTAAAAAACAAAAGGGATTGGCAAATAAATCTATAAGAACAATGTAACAAGACAATCCAGATATATGTTCCTTATAATTGCCTACCTGTATGATGATATTTGTTTCAGAATAATTCATCTAACAATATTGTTTTTATGAATGCCGGTTTAAACTTTTTTCTTCTTATATTTCCTATCAAAAGCTAAATACAAGACTGTATATTGTTTTTATTTATTTATTTTGCTTTATTGCATAGTTGTATTGTGTTGATATTTTTTTGTGTCACGACAATATTAGCTTATATTTTAAACAGGATTAAATAATGATAAACTCACAGACAAATGAAGATGTTTATGTGGAGCGGCGGAGGTGATGGATGCTACAACATCCTGAGCTGTGACTAGCTTTAAAAACTTTACAAGTTTTGTTAGAAAATTATGTGTGTGTGTCTTATTCTTCTAACAGAAAACAATTACATCTGTAGATAATACATGTACAAAAAAATTATTAATCTTTTTAACTACTACATTAATTTCATATCCAAATATAGCAAGCACTTTTAGTACTGTACTGTAGCAGTAATAATAAATACAAATTGAACTGTTGACTGGTTGCGGTATCAATGTTATTTATATTCAATCTATTATATTTGTATAATGGATGACCTAAGGAGTCTGATGTGTTATCAGTGGGGTACCACACAGTCAGTCATCTTATCTGTACTATAAATATCGCTTCATATCTGGATGAGTACGGTTTTAAATATTTTTTTTAAAGAAAATGTAGTTTCCAGTTCGATATCTATCGAAATAAAGTATCTACTAATCATATGGACTTGTTCTTTATGTTTGCACATAGAAAATATATTTCATACTCTTAGAATTTCTTTTCTTATATAATGAAATAAGTTCATATTTTTGTAGCATATATGCATTTTATGTGATGTCCTCGTTTCAAGTCATTTGCATCTTGCTGTTGTATTGGAATTGGAGATTTAAAATGAAATAGGAGATATGACATACTTGTCACAGACAACTAGTGACAATACTTGCTGGCTATTGCATAATCATCCATGCCATGAATATATAAGAACTATGTATAATTTTACCTTACTTCTTCTGTATATATATATATATATATATATATATATATATATATATATATATATATATATATATATATAACAAAATCCTCATCTCAGTGATCATCTTAAGATGTTCCTTTTAGAACATTTTGAAGAA
Organism: Sinohyriopsis cumingii; assembly: GCA_028554795.2. Lineage (NCBI taxonomy): Eukaryota > Metazoa > Mollusca > Bivalvia > Unionida > Unionidae > Sinohyriopsis > Sinohyriopsis cumingii. Next base: position 29,005,214 of record CM068841.1, on the reverse strand, counting down.
GAAAAAAAAAAAGAAAAAAAATCTCGGAAAAAAAAAAAAAAAAAAAAAAAAAAACACCAGGCAAATGCAACAAGAAACCAGCGATGTAAAGCAAGCAGGACCGTTCCGAGCTCTCCTTCCCACTAATGACAGCCAACCATTTAACTGTAGGGACCTTTATGGACCCACAGGTTGAGGCCAAACTATCAGGGTTCCTTGAATCCATAAAAGCCTGGGGGAGGTGGCACCATCCCCTTCCCCACGAACAACTAGCAGGCTGCGGTGCAGTCAGAAAAAAGTGGCACATGCACAATTGTGCGAACGCTACTATAATTAAACTCAACAACAACATCTCTGTAATGTGCTCTCTCTCTCATGAATAAATAAGAAACGAAAGTATGGCCTCGAGGTGCAGTTATCAGCATTTTGCTCAAACCTTTCAAGCAGCCGTCTACAATGGATCATCAAGGAAGATTAGAAAATACATGCATAGAATTAGTGCGGTAATCCCTCTCCGTATAAGTATGGAGGCCCCGAGTGGCCGAGTGGTCTAAAGCGCTCTCCGTTACGGATCATTGCCATCTCACCTCTTTTCTGCGTCGGTTCGAGTCTCGGATTCGGCCGGTGTGGGTATGTGAGAAAGCTTGCCGGTAGCTTCTCGTGGGTCGGTGGTTCTTTCCAGGGTTTACCCGGGTTCTTCCTCCACCGCTAATACTGGCCGCCATGTATAGCCTATCGTGTGCTGAAAAATAGCGTGAAACCCAACAACAACAACAACAATATAAGTATGGTATCATTACATTCCTTTACTGATAAGTTCATTGCTAATCTTAACAAAACTTTCTGAATCCCGAAGAGATATTTGTGGCATGTGCATGTTTCCGTTTCTAATATTGTACCACTCCAACACAATTATGAATGATCAGATATTGAATGTGTGTCAGATATGACAATCAGACCACGACACGATGCATGCTTGCTTCCTAAGGGACCAAACGGTATATGCATTTTCTAAGGCGTTGTTGAATATGGGGTTTTGATAATATCAAAACATAAATCCGTAGTTGGTTCACAGAAAATGTACAGAGCTTAAAAACTGGCTTTGCTTTTTATATTCCAGTTATTCTCTCTCTCTAACACACACACACACACACACACACATACATATATAATATATATATATATATATATATATATATATATATATATATATATATATATATATATATATATATATATATATATATATATTTCTGTTACATGTCTGTATTATAATAATTGGAGATGCTTCCTGGATATTTTATTATTGATGGTTTTCTTTTCTAGTTTGTTTTGGGAATTTGAATTTTGTTGTTTTGGGAGGGTGGGGGCTTTTCACAGTTTGAATTCAATAAAACTACTTGCAACTTTATACGTATCTGACGGGGATACTTTTTTCTATACTTCGCCAAAGCTGTTACTCCATGCAAATGTAAAATCATTCATGTCTTTTGAACAATATCATAATATATTTTGCAACTGGAAACAGGTCTGATATTCCAGAATATATGTTTTACTATACAAATTGAAGATTTAAACTGGTAGGCACGGCGGCAATATAATTTAACGAACTGGTAGACACGGTGGCAACATAATTTAACGAAACGGGTAGGCACGATGGTAATATAATTTAATGAAACTAATAGGTATGGTGGTAATAGAATTAAACAAAACGAAGATACTGTTTAGTATGTGGTAATGGTGACCTAGACGACATATCCGTTTTAATTGGATGAATAAACTGCACTTGTTTAAAACTATGGTATTAATGAATTCAATCTGAGAATCATCAATCAAGCGGTGTGATATTCAAGTATCTTAGTAAGTATTTTGTGCTGCCAATTAAAAAAAATATCCAATTTATCTTTTTGTTTCTCATCCTACTAATTAAAATTGTGGATGCAGAATTAAACCCTTGACGCGAACAAAAAAAACCGAGATTACTCGAATTTGTGTCACTACAATAAGTATGTTAAAAAATAAGATGATCAGAAGATATAAGTGAGAAGCTGAAAATAAGCCATTAAAATGCTCCCCACCCCATACCACAGCTTAGTTAATGTCGGTATATGACAGTGGTATTGGACAGAAGGAAAGAAAAATATATCAATGTGAACAAAATGAAATTGACATTTTGCCTGATTTTTAAGATCGGGATTTTAGCACATTCATCTAGATTAAAGCTGTTCAAAAAAATGTACAGAAAAAAACAAACAATAACCACACCAAAAGCAATAACCATATCAAAAACAATAACCACACAAAAAACAATAATCACACAAAAATTAAACCCAAAACGGAATAACTAATAACTACTGTAATTGCCTGAAACTTTAAACAGGACAAACGCACGTAAAAACACATTAATTTAACTACACAAGTCTACTTTAAGGGCATATTGCTTAGTCGTGCTCACAAGGTTTTGTAAAAAAAAAAAAAAAAGCATGAAAATCTAATCTCTCTCTCTCTCTCTCGTCGCGATAATTGCAATCACCGGTTCAATTCTTCTGTGCTTTCACCGGCTGCCCAACTGCAATGATTCCCCCATGGAACGCACATGTATGTTGAAGGGCGCTAGTATGCAGTGGTTTACATATATCTCACATAAAACAAAAATCGATTACAATGTTTCTGATAATAGAAAGAACGGAATTTGGACTAATATACATTAGCATTGCAGGTCGTTCCTTCTTTTATCGATTATGCTTTACACTGATACAGCATATGGAGTAATAAATATAACATCCAATGTTCCAATAGTTTTGTGATGTCTGGTGATAACCGACATTAATATACTCCATTACTCAATGCCAACCAGGTTTACCAGTCTGTTTTGGGATAGGGTTTACTTAGCACTTCATCAGTGGAGGGGGTTGCGATTAGCTATAAGTGGAGAGAGAGAGAGAGAGAGAGATTGCACACATATATCTGGATGGATGTTATAGAAAATATTTCGCCCTAGCGGTCATTAGTTTAAGTTACTCAAGCTGGATATGATTTTAGGATCCACACAGCTTACATGCACCTTTTTTTCATCCTGACATTCACATCTGAATAACACACACACACACACACACACACACACACACACACATCTTGCAACACAAATGAAAACATTCTAAAAATGCGACTTTCGGAAGTGAATCAACCGCCCAAAACATATATAGGGAAAAGTTCATGAAGAGGGATGGGGTAAACCCTATGGGTCGTCGCTAAATTCACCAACAGTTGTGCCCACATACACGAGAATTTGATGAACTTTCATAAAACAAACCCAAACAACCTACCTTGTTTTGCCAGAGCTGTTCTCTATGAAAGCTACAGTGTATCCGAACATTGCATTTTCTTCTTCCTGAAAATAGATGGGCTTTTTATCGTCCACATTGAATGTACTGACTTCATCCACAATAACCCAGACGAATATAGTTGATAACGCTAGACGATTCGCCAAACCGAACTTTGTGTTCATTTTTGAATCTCTGTATCACATTGGGAAATGAAATATCAACAAAGATGGCAAAAGGCGTACGCCTCTTGTTGGAATGTGTGTCGGAAAAGGGCGTCCATGCGTCTCACATTTTCCTGTATCCTTGTAGTACCGTATATACTTATACAGGGACCCTCAAATTAGAACCCATGGCTTGAGGAGCAGCAATATTTATAAAGGGTGTCTGCCATTCTGACGTAATAGATAACATTATATACAGATGTTACAACTTGATGTGGAAGATATGTTTAAAAGGTTCTGCAAATTTAAAACACACATTAGATAGAAATACAGCGTTTCAGAGAAGAGAGTAGCTTTACAGCTTGATGATGGTGGTCCGTGATAAGTGTTTGGACGGAAGTGTGCTGGCTGATTTACAACTGATGAACTGGGATGCTGAAAATCACTCATGTTTGTATGGGTGTGGGTGTGTGTGTGTGTGTGTGTGTGTGTGGATATATGTATGGATCTGTGTATGTATGTATGTATGTATGTATGTATGTATGTGCGTGCGTGCGTGCATGTAAGTATTCATGCATGCATGCATGTAAGTATGTATGTATGTTTGTATGGATGTATGTATGCATGCATGTATGTATGTATGTATGTATGTGTGTGTGGAAGGTGGAAAGATGAATGGGTAGATGCATGTATGTGTGCATGCGTTAGTCAAGATACATACTTCGGGAAAATATGGGAACTACATACACAATCATATTACTACAGACAGCCAAATTTTGACTTGAACTGTTAGACTTGACCTCATGGATTTGACTTGACTCGAATGTTGATCATGTAAATTGCGTGGGAAAGACTGATTCACTGAAGGGATATGTTTAATACAAATGACGTTTACGAAAGTATACATACCAATGGCTTTCTGTCTATTTTGTTTCTTAACTGAGTATTACTGAAACTTTAACATGGATTCTGTATACCGCCACAAATCAAAATTGAAGCTGATAAGGCGGTTTTCATTGTCTTTGATTTCAGCGTTCAATGCCACAATGACTGCTGCATTCGATTAAGATGGCGAGATAATGAAAGAGCTCAAGAAAAATGATAACAAAGGAAGTTGAACTGCTGAGACAACAATGGGTTGCATAATAATCAAGAAGACAAAGTGTATAATTACATCATGTATAGCAGCATAGGACTACACTGTATCATGGGAATAGGAATGTATTATTAGTAGTGACATGGAAAACGACCTCATTAAAACTTATATATAGAAAATAAAGAACTTTCCTGAGTGTTGTTGCTATTGTGGGCACTAGCGTCCCTGGGCGGTGCGGCCTGCACCCAATGACACCAAAATGACTGTCTATAAAAATTTTTGCGGTGTTTCAACAGAAATTTAGTATTTTTTTTAAAAAAAATACCCCTGTAGTTAGTTATAACCACAAAATCATTTTTTCGTAAGCCCAGCTTACATGTACTGTATCAATATAGCTACAAGGCTAACACTCCGTAGCGATGCCACTGATTGTGGGTTTAAGGTCTCACTGGACAGTTTATCTGGTGAATTTTCATCCGACAATGACCAATTACAGAAAAATGAGAATAATTTTACACTGAAGATACAAATAAAAACAAACTAATGATTTTTGTAGAAAGCATACATGTAAGATTTAGACTGCAGTAATCAGGTTAATTCTTGATGCAACTGGTGGTTTTTATACTGAACCAACACTGCCACCACCCCCTAAATTTTACATTCATTTTTGACAAGAAATAGCTATTTTGAATATTTTTCTGTGACAAGGCAGCTAAAAGAATCAGTATGTGCCTTATGCATGAATCAAGTTCACTAGTACTATAACAAATTAGCATACTTTTCATCACCCCTCAACCATCTAGATTTTTAGATATTTACCTCTGTAGCAGACACACATAAATACGTAAGCCAAGTTGGCAGCTCATTTGCAGCCCAAGTTACGCATTTGATCTCCAATGCTCATCTAACTGTGACAGGCAGTCACCAACAAGCCAACCTATTTCCAAACCTAACTCAAAGTAAATCTAAACCACATTATAGATTTAGCTTATGTGTGAATTTATAAATGCTAGGCTTGTGATAATTAGGTTCATGCCTTCTACCTTAAAAATGGGGGGGGGGATCAAAATATGAAACTATCCAGTGAGACCTTAACGCCAATTTTCAGCGCATGATAGGATACACATGGCGGTCAGATTATCTGGTGGAAGAAGAATCCGGGAACAACCGTCAACCCACGGGAAGCTACTAGCAAACTTTCTCACATACCCACGTTGACCCTGCCTTTGACCACTCGGCCACCCGGGGCCTATTATTACCTGATAAACAGATACTAGTATGTAACGTCATAAAATTGAGAAAGTCTTAAACTTTAAAATTTTCCCAGTTTGATTGCTTTCGCTAGCCTATCACCATCCATAATGTGTAATTTCCGGAAACTGTTCTGATATTTGGGGGTTGGGATGGTCTGCACATTTACAACTAATTTTGAAAAAGAAAACAAAAATAGATGGGAGATGCTCTGTAATTTCATGAATCACTTAAATGGAAACCAGTTACATGGAATGAAACATTTTATTGTTTTCTCTGTTTTGAGAGGTTGCTTGTTTTTTCCATCCTCTGTTTGCGGTAATGCTACTTTAATAAAATCCAAAACCATATAAGAACTAAAAAGGGGTTTTCTATGACCTCATAGTAACATACGTATTGCCAGTTGTTGACAGCTCTTTTTTTTCCTTCTTATATTCCGTACAGAGATACCAGTATATTAAGAATCAAATTTTAAATAAAATGCAGGAACAGTCGGTCTTGATGATATTGTTTCACAAATGACGAATAAATAATAGCACATCACAATATCCGAGCCGGAAGTGGGGCTACATCCTCTAGTACTATGATTATACTATATCGAGTTATTTCTTGTTAGCAGTGTACAAAGTGAAAGTTCTAGCGCATCTTTTTTTTTTTTTTTCTTTCTTCTTCCTTTTTTCTTTTTTGATACGAACATTTATATATCCATATTTACAGTACATGGGGTGGGGCTACAAGTTCTCACAACTTAGCAATAGCCCTCCGCCAAATACACAAGTAGGTACATGAAAAGTGGCAAGGACTAACAGTACGTATATATACTTATGCATGGACCAGTAGTACAGTGCATTAAAACAATGAACATCGTAAAATTCATCATACTAGAAATGTGAATACAAGATTAGTGAATAGCAACTAATTTGAAGAAGGAAAAAGGGGATAGTTTGAGAATATAAAAGGATTCCGTCGCGGGTACTGGAGGGTGATCAAGCCAGCAGGTTGTTTATCTTGGACAATTATTGAAATATTTTAGTCTCTTTAAAGTGTCTGGAAGAGTTCAAAGATGCGGATGTTTATTTCATTTGATAGCTCAGCCGATCCAAAGAGCAAGACATTTTTTTATATATACTAACAACGATGAATTCTTGGTCTAAGCAACGCATTTGTCTGAGTTTTGGTTCTATATGGTTCAGCAGCAGAGAGGGTGAACAGACCTCTTGCTTTAAAACCAATTATGAAAAATAACGAAATAACTAAAACTGAGTTTCTCTAGTTTGGTTAGCTGATATTGTTACTTCATTTTTGTCGCTTTGTGTTTTACTAAATTTTAATAAGTGTTTTTGTTTACCAGTCGGACACTCATTTTTGGTCGCACCCTCTCTGCTGCTTTAATGTGCGAGTAATTAAATCATCATTATATTAGCCTCTCAACCAAAGCTTTTATCAAGACGTATATTTTACGATATCGTGATCGAGGATCATGTAAATTTATCCTGATAAATCCGTGTGGGGTAGATTATCCGAGCTTGATTTGATTGTTTGTCGAGCATTATATCGTCGTATACTACGAGATTATTAATAAATCCATCGAGGTCATCTACAGATGGGGCTTCATCAATATCGGTGATAAAATTAATAATATCATTGCCGTCCTCGTCATTAAAATCTTTAAGCATATCGTAGCATCTCTGAGCATCTACGGATGGTGTCACTAAATATAATTTATCTTGAGCCATCTCATCATCAAATTAAGCAGTAATTGTGTTTAACCCGATCTGGATGGACCTATTGTTATCATTCTGATGGAATTTGTTAATGCTGATATCCACGTTGTACAAATCTAATAATATTAATTTATATCGTGTTCGATGCAGAGTATCTACCCCCACAAGTGGAGTAACAACAATAACAACAAACAATAAAAAAAACGTGCACTTACAGGTAAATGTGTAAAATGTGGTACAGAAAATTATAAATTTATCTCCCTGACAGTCTGATGGTAATATAGCCGCTTCATTAAAAAAATTACCAGGAGTTCCATGGGCTAAGTATCCAGAAGAAAAACGTCTCGGATATAAGTAATGTGGTCCTGGAACACAACTTGATATCCGACTTGACGAACGAGATCAACCAAGACCTGGAGAGTATCCAATAAATGCAATTGATCAACCATGTCCCGTTCATGATGTAGCGTATAAAAATAAGGATTTACAACAACAACATATTGCAAATGTGAAGTTGATTCACTCGTTAAATTCCATACAAAAATAAATCTTTCAGAGATTCATTAACTAATTGGTTGATAAGATCTGCGATGAAAGGTAAACTAGTATTAGGGTCCGGTAATTAATCAACCGATTATTATTATTATAATGGGATTGATTTATTATAGCTCAAGAGGATATTGGAATGGTAGAGCAACGATTAGTAAACTTGCTGATGCAACATATGTTAAACGTTCTGCTATTGTAAATTGGTTAGCACGACAGGCAATATGGCAAATTTAGCTACCACCACCGAAAAAAATGAGAATGTACATTTTGATGTCAGCACTCCTAATGAAGCTCATCAAGCAGATATATTTTTACCACAAGATACTATTAAAATTAGTAGACGTCAATCACATATATACAAATTCGCGTTAACAGTCGTTGACGTTGTAAGTAGGAATAAAGAAGCAGAACCACTATCAACCAAAACAGCAGATGAAGTTTCTTCTGCTTTTGAACAAATTTATCAACGAGGAGACTTGCAATGGCCACATTCATTACAGGTTTGTCCTGGCAAAAAATTACTTGGTGCAGTATCATCTCTAATTGAAAAACATAGTGTCAAAATCAGACGAGGACATACCGTAATTCATCGTGATCAGGCAATTATTGAACGATTTAATCGAACACTTGCTGAGAGATTGTTTGGGTATCACCATGCGAAGGAAAAAAATCAGAAAGATATAAGATCTCGCGAATGGGTTGCACGATTACAAAGTGTGATATCTGCTTTAAATAATGAAGAATCTCGTGCAATTTCTATGAAACCCATCAGAGCAATTACAAAAAAAATATACCAGTACAACGATATAACTCCTTTTCAAAACAGCCTGTACTAGCTAATGTGACTGTAAGATATTTTTATGAACCCGGTGAACTTGAAGGTGGTAAAAAAAGAGCAACTGATCCTATTTGGATTATTACGATACATACAATTTCCAGCGTGGTAAGATCCACTTCTGGTCTACAGATTAGATTCAACTACTCCTCAACGTGGATTTGTGCGTGAACAATTACAAGTATTTCCTGAAGACGCAATTACCACCGCGTTTACTTTTGTAAACTAGCGCCTCTGCGTCGATTACATTCAAGACAGGTTAACATCACATTTTCGCGTGTATGACCAAAAATTACTATTAATTCGGTCTACGGTAAATTGTCTTGAATTATTATCTGAATACTGTCATAACATTACTGTGTTACAACTTGCACAATGATTATTTTGATGTTGTTTCGGCTTCCTGATAAATTCAACATCGAGATTAAAGTCACGTTTAATTTTGTTGTCACATTGTTTATACATTATTGCTATTACCAGCAGTTTCTGTAAAGTCTATGATAACCGTCCGCAGCTCAGATATTCTTTTGACTCCAAACACTGCGAGATTTGGCAGTTGCCTCTTTCTGATCTAAAAGAATTATTCTCACACTCGTAAAACCCTCCGTAATACTTTGATGCCATCTACATCAGTTCGGTTTGGTGCTCGGACAAGAAGACTAAAATGATAGTTGGAAAAGAATAAGTTGATATTTGTAAACCATAACTATTCGTATAAATAGATGGCATGACTGAGATTATTTAGACTATGGATATTTTGATAATATAGCATAGATACATCCGTTTACTGTGATATGCAGTCAAATTATCAAGACACTAAGTAATGACTGTGAATATTTCACTCATTCCATTTCAAACATTCAACTAAAACAAATGAATTAGATTCATTCACTCATTCCATTTCAAACATTAAACTACAACCAATGACTGTGATCATTTCACTCATTCCATTTCAAACTTTAATCTAAAACCATGGATTGGGATCCATTCACTCATTCCATTTCAAATATTAAACTAAAACCATGGATTGGGATCCATTCACTCATTACATTTCAAGCATTAAACTAAAACCATTGACTGAGATCCATTCACTCATTCCATTTCAAACATTAAACTAAAACCATGGATTGGGATCCATTCACTCATTCCATTTCAAACATTAAACTAAAACCATGGGCCTGAGATCCATTCATTCACTCATTCCATTTCAAACATCAATCTAAAACCATTGACTGAGATCCATTCATTCACTCATTCCATTTCAAACATGAAACTAAAACCATGGATTGGGATCCATTCACTCATTCCATTTCAAACATTAAACTAAAACCATTGACTGAGATCCATTCACTCATTCCATTTCAAACATTAAACTATAACAAATGACTGAGATCCATTCACTCATTCCATTTCAAACATTAAACTAAAACCAAGAATTGGGATCCATTCACTCATTACATTTCAAACATTAAACTACAACCATGGGCTGAGATCCATTCACTCATTCCATTTCAAACACTAAACTAAAACCATGGATTGGGATCCATTCACTCATTCCATTTCAAACATGAAACTAAAACCATGGACTGAGATCCATTCACTCATTCCATTTCAAACATTAAACTAAAATCATGGATTGGGATCCATTCACTCATTCCATTTCAAACATCAAACTAAAACCATGGATTGGGATCCATTCACTCATTCCATTTCAAACATTAAACTAAAACCATTGACTGAGATCCATTCACTCATTCCATTTCAAACGTTAAACTAAAACCATGGATTGGGATCCATTCACTCATTCCATTTCAAACATTAAACTAAAACCATGGACTGAGATCCATTCACTCATTCCATTTCAAATATTAAACTAAAACCATGGATTGGGATCCATTCACTCATTCCATTTCAAACATTAAACTAAAACAATTGGCTGAGATCCATTCACTCATTCCATTTCAAACATTAAACTAAAACCATGGATTGGGATCCATTCACTCGTTCCATTTCAAACATTGAACTAAAACAATTGGCTGAGATCCATTCACTCATTCCATTTCAATCATTAAACTAAAACCATGGATTGAGATCCATTCACTCATTCCATTTCAAACATTAAACTAAAACCATGGACTGAGATCCATTCACTCATTCCATTTCAAACATTAAACTAAACCCATTGACTGAAATCCATTCACTCATTCCATTTCAGACATGAAACTAAAACCATGGACTGAGATCCATTCACTCATTCCATTTCAAACATTAAACTAAAACCATGGATTGGGATCCATTCACTCATTCCATTTCAAACATTAAACTACAACCATGGATTGAGATCCATTCACTCATTCCATTTCAAACATTAAACTAAAACCATGGATTGGGATCCATTCACTCATTACATTTCAAACATTAGACTAAAACTATTGACTGAGATCCATTCACTCATTCCATTTCAAACATTAAACTAAAACCATGGATTGGGATCCATTCACTCATTCCATTTCAAACATTGAACTACAACCATGGGCTGAGATCCATTCACTCATTCGATTTCAAACATTAAACTAAAACCATTGACTGAGATCCATTCACTCATTCCATTTCAAACATTAAACTAAACCCATTGACTGAAATCCATTCACTCATTCCATTTCAGACATGAAACTAAAACCATGGACTGAGATCCATTCACTCATTCCATTTCAAACATTAAACTAAAACCATAGATTGGGATCCATTCACTCATTCCATTTCAAACATTAAACTACAACCATGGATTGAGATCCATTCACTCATTCCATTTCAAACATTAAACTAAAACCATGGATTGGGATCCATTCACTCATTACATTTCAAACATTAGACTAAAACTATTGACTGAGATCCATTCACTCATTCCATTTCAAACATGAAACTAAAACCATGGATTGGGATCCATTCACTCATTCCATTTCAAACATTAAACTAAAACCATGGTTTGGGATCCATTCACTCATTCCATTTCAAATATTAAACTACAACCATGGATTGAGATCCATTCACTCATTCCATTTCAAACATTAAACTAAAACAATGGATTGGGATCCATTCACTCATTACATTTCAAACATTAAACTAAAACCATGGGCCTGAGATCCATTCACTCATTCCATTTCAAACATTGAACTACAACCATGGGCTGAGATCCATTCACTCATTCCATTTCAAACATTAAACTAAAACCATGGATTGGGATCCATTCACTCATTCCATTTCAAACATTAAACTAAAACCATGGACTGAGATCCATTCACTCATTCCATTTCAAACATTAAACTGAAACCATTGACTGAGATCCATTCACTCATTCCATTTCAAACATGAAACTAAAACCATTGACTGAGATCCATTCACTCATTCCATTTCAAACATTAAACTAAAACCATGGGATGAGATCCATTCACTCATTCCATTTCAAACATGAAACTAAAACCATGGACTGAGATCCATTCACTCATTCCATTTCAAACATTAAACTAAAATCATGGATTGGGATCCATTCACTCATTCCATTTCTAACATTAAACTAAAACCATGGATTGGGATCCATTCACTCATTCCATTTCAAACATTAAACTAAAACCATTGACTGAGATCCATTCACTCATTCCATTTCAAACGTTAAACTAAAACCATGGATTGGGATCCATTCACTCATTCCATTTCAAACATTAAACTAAAACCATGGATTGGGATCCATTCACTCATTCCATTTCAAACATTAAACTAAAACAATTGGCTGAGATCCATTCACTCATTCCATTTCAAACATTAAACTAAAACCATGGATTGGGATCCATTCACTCATTCCATTTCAAACATTAAACTAAAACAATGGGCTGAGATCCATTCACTCATTCCATTTCAAACATTAAACTGAAACCATTGACTGAGATCCATTCACTCATTCCATTTCAAACACAAAACTAAAACCATGGATTGGGATCCATTCACTCATTCCATTTCAAACATTAAACTAAAACCATGGATTGAGATCCATTCACTCATTCCATTTCAAACATTAAACTAAAACCATGGATTGGGATCCATTCACTCATTACATTTCAAACATTAGACTAAAACCATTGACTGAGATCCATTCACTCATTCCATTTCAAACATTAAACTAAAACCATGGATTGGGATCCATTCACTCATTCCATTTCAAACATTAAACTAAAACCATGGGCCTGAGATCCATTCACTCATTCCATTTCAAACATTGAACTACAACCATGGGCTGAGATCCATTCACTTATTCCATATCAAACATTAAACTAAAACCATGGATTGGGATCCATTCACTCATTCCATTTCAAACATTAAACTAAAACCATTGAGTGAGATTTATTCACTCATTCCATTTCAAACATTAAACTAAAACCATGGATTGGGATCCATTCACTCATTCCATTTCAAACATTAAACTAAAACCATGGATTGGGATCCATTCACTCATTCCATTTCAAACATTGAACTACAACCATGGGCTGAGATCCATTCACTCATTCCATTTCAAACATTAAACTAAAATCATGAATTGGGATCCATTCACTCATTCCATTTCAAACATTAATCTAAAACCAATGACTGAGATCAATTCACTCATTCCATTTCAAACATTAAACTAAAACCATGGGTTGGGATCCATTCACTCATTCCATTTCAAACATAAACTACAACCATTGGCTGAGATCCATTCACTCATTCCATTTCAAACATTAAACAAAGACCATGGATTGGGATCCATTCACTCATTCCATTTCAAACATTAAACTAAGACCATGGATTGGGATCCATTCACTCATTCCATTTCAAACATTAAACTAAAACAATTGGCTGAGATCCATTCACTCATTCCATTTCAAACATTAAACTAAAACCATGGACTGAGATCCATTCACTCATTCCATTTCAAACATTAAACTAAAACCATGGACTGAGATCCATTCACTCATTCCATTTCAAACATTAAACTGAAACCATTGACTGAGATCCATTCACTCATTCCATTTCAAACATTAAACTAAAACCATGGATTGGGATCCATTCACTCATTCCATTTCAAACATTGAACTACAACCATGGGCTGAGATCCATTCACTCATTCCATTTCAAACATTAAACTAAAATCATGAATTGGGATCCATTCACTCATTCCATTTCAAACATTAATCTAAAACCAATGACTGAGATCAATTCACTCATTCCATTTCAAACATTAAACTAAAACCATGGGTTGGGATCCATTCACTCATTCCATTTCAAACATAAACTACAACCATTGGCTGAGATCCATTCACTCATTCCATTTCAAACATTAAACAAAGACCATGGATTGGGATCCATTCACTCATTCCATTTCAAACATTAAACTAAGACCATGGATTGGGATCCATTCACTCATTCCATTTCAAACATTAAACTAAAACAATTGGCTGAGATCCATTCACTCATTCCATTTCAAACATTAAACTAAAACCATGGACTGAGATCCATTCACTCATTCCATTTCAAACATTAAACTAAAACCATGGACTGAGATCCATTCACTCATTCCATTTCAAACATTAAACTGAAACCATTGACTGAGATCCATTCACTCATTCCATTTCAAACATTAAACTAAAACCATTGACTGAGATCCATTCACTCATTCCATTTCAAACATTAAACTAAAACCATGGGATGAGATCCATTCACTCATTCCATTTCAAACATGAAACTAAAACCATGGACCGAGATCCATTCACTCATTCCATTTCAAACATTAAACTAAAATCATGGATTGGGATCCATTCACTCATTCCATTTCTAACATTAAACTAAAACCATGGATTGGGATCCATTCACTCATTCCATTTCAAACATTAAACTAAAACCATTGACTGAGATCCATTCACTCATTCCATTTCAAACGTTAAACTAAAACCATGGATTGGGATCCATTCACTCATTCCATTTCAAACATTAAACTAAAACCATGGATTGGGATCCATTCACTCATTCCATTTCAAACATTAAACTAAAACAATTGGCTGAGATCCATTCACTCATTCCATTTCAAACATTAAACTAAAACCATGGATTGGGATCCATTCACTCGTTCCATTTCAAACATTAAACTAAAACAATGGGCTGAGATCCATTCACTCATTCCATTTCAAACATTAAACTAAAACCATGGATTGAGATCCATTCACACATTCCATTTCAAACATTAAACTAAAACCATGGACTGAGATCCATTCACTCATTCCATTTCAAACATTAAACTAAACCCATTGACTGAAATCCATTCACTCATTCCATTTCAGACATGAAACTAAAACCATGGACTGAGATCCATTCACTCATTCCATTTCAAACATTAAACTAAAACCATGGATTGGGATCCATTCACTCATTCCATTTCAAACATTAAACTAAAACCATGGATTGAGATCCATTCACTCATTCCATTTCAAACATTAAACTAAAACCATGGATTGGGATCCATTCACTCATTCCATTTCAAACATTGAACTACAACCATGGGCTGAGATCCATTCACTCATTCGATTTCAAACATTAAACTAAAACCATTGACTGAGATCCATTCACTCATTCCATTTCAAACATTAAACTAAACCCATTGACTGAAATCCATTCAGTCATTCCATTTCAGACATGAAACTAAAACCATGGACTGAGATCCATTCACTCATTCCATTTCAAACATTAAACTAAAACCATGGATTGGAATCCATTCACTCATTCCATTTCAAACATTAAACTACAACCATGGATTGAGATCCATTCACTCATTCCATTTCAAACATTAAACTAAAATCATGAATTGGGATCCATTCACTCATTCCATTTCAAACATTAATCTAAAACCAATGACTGAGATCAATTCACTCATTCCATTTCAAACATTAAACTAAAACCATGGGTTGGGATCCATTCACTCATTCCATTTCAAACATAAACTACAACCATTGGCTGAGATCCATTCACTCATTCCATTTCAAACATTAAACTAAGACCATGGATTGGGATCCATTCACTCATTCCATTTCAAACATTAAACTAAGACCATGGATTGGGATCCATTCACTCATTCCATTTCAAACATTAAACTAAAACCATTGAGTGAGATTTATTCACTCATTCCATTTCAAACATTAAACTAAAACCATGGATTGGGATCCATTCACTCATTCCATTTCAAACATTAAACTAAAACCATGGATTGGGATCCATTCACTCATTCCATTTCAAACATTGAACTACAACCATGGGCTGAGATCCATTCACTCATTCCATTTCAAACATTAAACTAAAATCATGAATTGGGATCCATTCACTCATTCCATTTCAAACATTAATCTAAAACAAATGACTGAGATCAATTCACTCATTCCATTTCAAACATTAAACTAAAACCATGGGTTGGGATCCATTCACTCATTCCATTTCAAACATAAACTACAACCATTGGCTGAGATCCATTCACTCATTCCATTTTAAACATTAAACTAAGACCATGGATTGGGATCCATTCACTCATTCCATTTCAAACATTAAACTAAGACCATGGATTGGGATCCATTCACTCATTCCATTTCAAACATCAAACTAAAACCATGGATTGGGATCCATTCACTCATTCCATTTCAAACATTGAACTACAACCATGGGCTGAGATCCATTCACTCATTCGATTTCAAACATTAAACTAAAACCATTGACTGAGATCCATTCACTCATTCCATTTCAAACATTAAACTAAACCCATTGACTGAAATCAATTCACTCATTCCATTTCAGACATTAAACTAAAACCATGGATTGGGATCCATTCACTCGTTCCATTTCAAACATTAAACTAAAACAATTGGCTGAGATCCATTCACTCATTCCATTTCAAACATCAAACTAAAACCATGGATTGAGATCCATTCACTCATTCCATTTCAAACATTAAACTAAAACCATGGACTGAGATCCATTCACTCATTCCATTTCAAACATTAAACTAAACCCATTGACTGAAATCCATTCACTCATTCCATTTCAGACATGAAACTAAAACCATGGACTGAGATCCATTCACTCATTCCATTTCAAACATTAAACTAAACCCATGGATTGGGATCCATTCACTCATTCCATTTCAAACATTAAACTACAACCATGGATTGAGATCCATTCACTCATTCCATTTCAAACATTAAACTAAAACCATGGATTGGGATCCATTCACTCATTACATTTCAAACATTAGACTAAAACTATTGACTGAGATCCATTCACTCATTCCATTTCAAACATTAAACTAAAACCATGGATTGGGATCCATTCACTCATTTCATTTCAAACATAGAACTACAACCATGGGCTGAGATCCATTCACTCATTCGATTTCAAACATTAAACTAAAACCATTGACTGAGATCCATTCACTCATTCCATTTCAAACATTAAACTAAACCCATTGACTGAAATCCATTCACTCATTCCATTTCAGACATGAAACTAAAACCATGGACTGAGATCCATTCACTCATTCCATTTCAAACATTAAACTAAAACCATGGATTGGGATCCATTCACTCATTCCATTTCAAACATTAAACTAAAACCATGGATTGAGATCCATTCACTCATTCCATTTCAAACATTAAACTAAAACCATGGATTGGGATCCATTCACTCATTACATTTCAAACATTGGACTAAAACTATTGACTGAGATCCATTCACTCATTCCATTTCAAACATGAAACTAAAACCATGGATTGGGATCCATTCACTCATTCCATTTCAAACATTAAACTAAAACCATGGATTGGGATCCATTCACTCATTCCTTTTCAAATATTAAACTACAACCATGGATTGAGATCCATTCACTCATTCCATTTCAAACATTAAACTAAAACAATGGATTGGGATCCATTCACTCATTACATTTCAAACATTAAACTAAAACCATGGGCCTGAGATCCATTCACTCATTCCATTTCAAACATTGAACTACAACCATGGGCTGAGATCCATTCACTCATTCCATTTCAAACATTAAACTAAAACCATGGATTGGGATCCATTCACTCATTCCATTTCAAACATTAAACTAAAACAATGGGCTGAGATCCATTCACTCATTCCATTTCAAACATTAAACTGAAACCATTGACTGAGATCCATTCACTCATTCCATTTCAAACATAAAACTAAAACCATGGATTGGGATCCATTCACTCATTCCATTTCAAAGATTAAACTAAAACCATGGATTGAGATCCATTCACTCATTCCATTTCAAACATTAAACTAAAACCATGGATTGGGATCCATTCACTCATTACATTTCAAACATTAGACTAAAACCATTGACTGAGATCCATTCACTCATTCCATTTCAAACATTAAACTAAAACCATGGATTGGGATCCATTCACTCATTCCATTTCAAACATTAAACTAAAACCATTGAGTGAGATTTATTCACTCATTCCATTTCAAACATTAAACTAAAACCATGGATTGGGATCCATTCACTCATTCCATTTCAAACATTAAACTAAAACCATGGATTGGGATCCATTCACTCATTCCATTTCAAACATTGATCTACAACCATGGGCTGAGATCCATTCACTCATTCCATTTCAAACATTAAACTAAAATCATGAATTGGGATCCATTCACTCATTCCATTTCAAACATTAATCTAAAACCAATGACTGAGATCAATTCACTCATTCCATTTCAAACATTAAACTAAAACCATGGATTGGGATCCATTCACTCATTCCATTTCAAACATTAAACTACAACCATGGATTGAGATCCATTTACTCATTCCATTTCAAACGTTAAACTAAAACCATGGATTGGGATCCATTCACTCATTCCATTTCAAACATTAAACTAAAACCATGGACTGAGATCCATTCACTCATTCCATTTCAAACATTAAACTAAAACCATGGATTGGGATCCATTCACTCATTCCATTTCAAACATTAAACTAAAACAATTGGCTGAGATCCATTCACTCATTCCATTTCAAACATTAAACTAAAACCATGGATTGGGATCCATTCACTCGTTCCATTTCAAACATTAAACTAAAACAATTGGCTGAGATCCATTCACTCATTCCATTTCAAACATTAAACTAAAACCATGGATTGAGATCCATTCACTCATTCCATTTCAAACATTAAACTAAAACCATGGACTCAGATCCATTCACTCATTCCATTTCAAACATTAAACTAAACCCATTGACTGAGATCCATTCACTCATTCCATTTCAGACATGAAACTAAAACCATGGACTGAGATCCATTCACTCATTCCATTTCAAACATTAAACTAAAACCATGGATTGGGATCCATTCACTCATTCCATTTCAAACATTAAACTACAACCATGGATTGAGATCCATTCACTCATTCCATTTCAAACATTAAACTAAAACCATGGATTGGGATCCATTCACTCATTACATTTCAAACATTAGACTAAAACTATTGACTGAGATCCATTCACTCATTCCATTTCAAACATTAAACTAAAACCATGGATTGGGATCCATTCACTCATTCCATTTCAAACATAGAACTACAACCATGGGTTGAGATCCATTCACTCATTCGATTTCAAACATTAAACTAAAACCATTGACTGAGATCCATTCACTCATTCCATTTCAAACATTAAACTAAACCCATTGACTGAAATCCATTCACTCATTCCATTTCAGACATGAAACTAAAACCATGGACTGAGATCCATTCACTCATTCCATTTCAAACATTAAACTAAAACCGTGGATTGGGATCCATTCACTCATTCCATTTCAAACATTAAACTACAACCATGGATTGAGATCCATTCACTCATTCCATTTCAAACATTAAACTAAAACCATGGATTGGGATCCATTCACTCATTACATTTCAAACATTAGACTAAAACTATTGACTGAGATCCATTCACTCATTCCATTTCAAACATGAAACTAAAACCATGGATTGGGATCCATTCACTCATTCCATTTCAAATATTAAACTACAACCATGGATTGAGATCCATTCACTCATTCCATTTCAAACATTAAACTAAAACAATGGATTGGGATCCATTCACTCATTACATTTCAAACATTAAACTAAAACCATGGGCCTGAGATCCATTCACTCATTCCATTTCAAACATTGAACTACAACCATGGGCTGAGATCCATTCACTCATTCCATTTCAAACATTAAACTAAAACCATGGATTGGGATCCATTCACTCATTCCATTTCAAACATTAAACTAAAACAATGGGCTGAGATCCATTCACTCATTCCATTTCAAACATTAAACTGAAACCATTGACTGAGATCCATTCACTCATTCCATTTCAAACATAAAACTAAAACCATGGATTGGGATCCATTCACTCATTCCATTTCAAACATTAAACTAAAACCATGGATTGAGATCCATTCACTCATTCCATTTCAAACATTAAACTAAAACCATGGATTGGGATCCATTCACTCATTACATTTCAAACATTAGACTAAAACCATTGACTGAGATCCATTCACTCATTCCATTTCAAACATTAAACTAAAACCATGGATTGGGATCCATTCACTCATTCCATTTCAAACATTAAACTAAAATCATGGGCCTGAGATATATTCACTCATTCCATTTCAAACATTGAACTACAACCATGGGCTGAGATCCATTCACTCATTCCATTTCAAACATTAAACTAAAACCATGGATTGGGATCCATTCACTCATTCCATTTCAAACATTAAACTAAAACCATTGAGTGAGATTTATTCACTCATTCCATTTCAAACATTAAACTAAAACCATGGATTGGGATCCATTCACTCATTCCATTTCAAACATTAAACTAAAACCATGGATTGGGATCCATTCACTCATTCCATTTCAAACATTGAACTACAACCATGGGCTGAGATCCATTCACTCATTCCATTTCAAACATTAAACTAAAATCATGAATTGGGATCCATTCACTCATTCCATTTCAAACATTAATCTGAAACCAATGACTGAGATCAATTCACTCATTCCATTTCAAACATTAAACTAAAACCATGGGTTGGGATCCATTCACTCATTCCATTTCAAACATAAACTACAACCATTGGCTGAGATCCATTCACTCATTCCATTTCAAACATTAAACTAAGACCATGGATTGGGATCCATTCACTCATTCCATTTCAAACATTAAACTAAAACAATTGGCTGAGGTCCATTCACTCATTCCATTTCAAACATTAAACTAAAACCATGGACTGAGATCCATTCACTCATTCCATTTCAAACATTAAACTAAAACCATGGACTGAGATCCATTCACTCATTCCATTTCAAACATTAAACTGAAACCATTGACTGAGATCCATTCACTCATTCCATTTCAAACATTAAACTAAAACCATTGACTGAGATCCATTCACTCATTCCATTTCAAACATTAAACTAAAACCATGGGCTGAGATCCATTCACTCATTCCATTTCAAACATGAAACTAAAACCATGGACTGAGATCCATTCACTCATTCCATTTCAAGCATTAAACTAAAACCATGGATTGGGATCCATTCACTCATTCCATTTCAAACATTAAACTAAAACCATGGGCCTGAGATCCATTCACTCATTCCATTTCAAACATTGAACTACAACCATGGGCTGAGATCCATTCACTCATTCCATTTCAAACATTAAACTAAAACCATGAATTGGGATCCATTCACTCATTCCATTTCAAACATTAAACTAAAACCATTGAGTGAGATTTATTCACTCATTCCATTTCAAACATTAAACTAAAACCATGGATTGGGATCCATTCACTCATTCCATTTCAAACATTGAACTACAACCATGGGCTGAGATCCATTCACTCATTCCATTTCAAACATTAAACTAAAATCATGAATTGGGATCCATTCACTCATTCCATTTCAAACATTAATCTAAAACCAATGACTGAGATCAATTCACTCATTCCATTTCAAACATTAAACTAAAACCATGGGTTGGGATCCATTCACTCATTCCATTTCAAACATAAACTACAACCATTGGCTGAGATCCATTCACTCATTCCATTTCAAACATTAAACTAAGACCATGGATTGGGATCCATTCACTCATTCCATTTCAAACATTAAACTAAAACAATTGGCTGAGATCCATTCACTCATTCCATTTCAAACATTAAACTAAAACCATGGACTGAGATCCATTCACTCATTCCATTTCAAACATTAAACTAAAACCATGGACTGAGATCCATTCACTCATTCCATTTCAAACATTAAACTGAAACCATTGACTGAGATCCATTCACTCATTCCATTTCAAACATTAAACTAAAATGATGAATTGGGATCCATTCACTCATTCCATTTCAAACATTAATCTAAAACCAATGACTGAGATCAATTCACTCATTCCATTTCAAACATTAAACTAAAACCATGGGTTGGGATCCATTCACTCATTACATTTCAAACATAAACTACAACCATTGGCTGAGATCCATTCACTCATTCCATTTCAAACATTAAACTAAGACCATGGATTGGGATCCATTCACTCATTCCATTTCAAACATTAAACTAAAACCATTGACTGAGATCCATTCACTCATTCCATTTCAAACATTAAACTAAAACCATGGGCTGAGATCCATTCACTCATTCCATTTCAAACATGAAACTAAAACCATGGACTGAGATCCATTCACTCATTCCATTTCAAACATTAAACTAAAACCATGGATTGGGATCCAATCACTCATTCCATTTCAAACATTAAACTGAAACAATTGGCTGAGATCCATTCACTCATTCCATTTCAAACATTAAACTAAAACCATGGACTGAGATCCATTCACTCATTCCATTTCAAACATTAAACTAAAACCATGGATTGGGATCCATTCACTCATTCCATTTTAAACATTAAACTAAAACCATGGATTGGGATCCATTCACTCATTCCATTTCAAACATTAAACTAAAACCATTGACTGAGATCCATTCACTCATTCCATTTCAAACATTAAACTAAAACCATGGATTGGGATCCATTCACTCATTCCATTTCAAACATTAAACCAAAACCATGGACTGAGATCCATTCACTCATTCCATTTCAAACATTAAACTAAAACCATTGACTGAGATCCATTCACTCATTCCATTTCAAACATTAAACTAAAACCATGGGTTGGGATCCATTCACTCATTCCATTTCAAACATTAAACTAAAACCATGGATTGAGATCCATTCACTCATTCCATTTCAAACATTAAACTAAAACCATTGACTGAGATCCATTCACTCATTCCATTTCAAACATTAAACTAAAACCATGGACTGAGATCCATTCACTCATTCCATTTCAAACATTAAACTAAAACCATGGACTGAGATCCATTCACTCATTCCATTTCAAACATTAGACTAAAACAAGTGAATGAGATCCATTCACTCATTCCATTTCAAACATTAAACTAAAACCATTTACTGAGATCCATTCGCTCATTCCATTTCAAACATTAAATTAAATCCATGGCTTGGGATCCATTCACTCATTCCGTTTCAAACATTAAACTAAAACCGTTGACTGAGATCCATTCACTCATTCCATTTCAAACATTAAACTAAAACCATTGACTGAGATCCATTCACTCATTCCATTTCAAACATTAATCTAAAACCATTGACTGAGATCCATTCACTCATTCCATTTCAAACATTAAACTAAAACCGTTGAGTGAGATCCATTCACTCATTCCAATTCAAACATTAAACTAAAACCAATGAATGATCTATAAAAGAACTCATTTTAAATTGTATTTGTGATTTAAATGATTAAGAAAGATAATTGAAGAATACGTCTTTAATAGTATCCTTCAACTCTTCTAAATATGAGGAATTAGAGTTATTTATATTGTTTTACATATCGAAAGTTAATTTTGTGTGCATTTCCAAACAGAAAATTGCATTTATAACTTGTGAGAATGAAGCGTGCCAATTATTAGACTCTATGGTCTTAAACTAGGTGACAGAAAGAACGAGAATCAACAAGTTTATTAAAGTTCTACAGTAATGTTTTTACCAAAAATACAAAGTAAGACTTTAAAGAGGACTGACAGTATTGTGAATTAAATCCTAAATGGTCCTAAAAGTTATATCTCAAGTCCAACATTATAGAGCATTCCGAATGAATTCCAGTCTTGAAAGTGCTGATGCAACAATAGTTTGGAATAGTGTTGATGTGCTAATAATAGTCTTGATGCATCCCAAATGTATAATCTAAAATGTCTCTTAATGAATGAACAATAATCCAAAAAGTGTTTTTAGTCCTTAACTTTGTAATTCCAGTGAATAATTTAAATAAATCCTCTCAAATAAAAACTGAACACAGTTAAAAGACTGATTCTACTTTGGATGTTAAGATAGGAATGAAGATGTTTTACTTCTTTCTTTTATAAAAGCCTACATCACAACATGAGTGCCAGGAGGAGGGCCAAACGTTCATTTCTAGAACATTCTTTGTTGTCAGCAATATCAGGTCTATTAGTAAAATATTGTAAAGAACATAGCAAATAGCAGGTACAACAGGAATTCCCGAGGGAATACCATTGCCCTGAATTCAAGCCTCAGTAAATATGATTACCTACAAATAAGACTGCTCTGGTGGCCTAGTGGTTAGAGTGTCAGCCTCGGATGCGAGAGGTCGCGGGTTCGAACCCTGGCAGAGTCATACCAAAGATATACAATAATGGTACTAACAGCTGCCTCACTAGGCGCTCAACATTAAGAGGCTAGTGTTAGGACTGATGTCAGGATAATGTGACTTGGTGGGTCATCATGCTACATATATGTGGCATGATGACCCGGTACTATACATCACTTTAAACTTCCACACTGCAAACGTCGTAGCGATATGACTGAAACATTTTAAAAAGTGCGTTAAAAGTCTAAATCACACACACACACACACACACACTAATAATAATAATAATAATTTTTATTATTAGTAGTAGTAGTAGTATTAGTATTATCATTTTTATTATTATCTTAATATTAAAATCTACAATCATGGAAAAAAATTAGCTCTGTAATATGTTGTTTACAAAAAGAGACATTAGTAAAGTAGGCCCAGCTCGTACCCTCGATTATAGACAACGGTCAATCACACAAAACAAATTAAATGTACATAATACAATGTTGTGATATTATCACTGCCTCAGACAGTTCTTTTGCCTAGTAAATCGCTGTTCCCTGTAGCACATTGCTAGGCTATTCTTGTCACACCTGAAGCAGAAGGCACATAGTGTAATGGCTTACAATTCAACATGAACTCATCATATCTGTTTATTGACATTATTTTTTATATATGTACAGGCATACAATAAATTATAGAAATAACAGAGGTAAGGCATAGCAAGATGACAAGGGTGGCTACCCAACTGTTTTGCCAGCATATTTATGGCCACCCAACTTAATATAAAGTGGCCCCGAGTGGCCGAGTGGTATAAAGCACTGTCATCTCACCTCTGTCTGCGTGGGTTTGAGTCTAGGATTCTGCCAATGTAGATATGTGAGAAACCTTGCCAGTAGTTTCTCGTGGGTCGGTGGTTCTTCCAGGGGGTTTCCCGGGTTCTTCCTCCACCACTAATACTGGCCACCATTCATAGCCTGTCGTGTGCTGAAAAATGGCGTTAAACCCCACAACAACAACTTAATATAAAAAATTCATTATGCCCCAAAATACAAAGTTATGCTCACACCAACGTTAATAAGTGGATACATCCATTTTCTGTCTATTTGAGATAGGTTGAATTTTTTAAGTATCATTGTTTGACAGTGATCCAGAATTTATGCGGCATATAAAAAGAAAGAAAAAAATGGTTTTCAGTTTCTTTTAAATTTCTATTCAATGTTAAATAGAACGTATTATGATTCCATGAATTACAACAGATCAGGACCTCCTGAATAAGAACTTGTTTGGACACCACTAATAACGAATATGTTAAAATTCCTCTAAAAATAATTATAAGGAGGAGAAGATGGAGAAAGGGAAACATTTCTAACGCTAATGGCAGTCTTTTAATGTATCTGATTTTATTTATTTCTCGAGTCTATGTTGCGTAAGCGGTTAGATATATTCGCTTTGAGTACACTATAAAGAGAGAAAGCATAAACAGCTTGGAAGGAATACAGACAAATAAATATGAACTGATACATGTAATGAAAAATTTAGAAGGTCAGTGTGTATAAAACAAACATACTGTTCCTGAATCCTGGTTGAAAACAATGGGGGGGGGGGGCCAGTGTAAGCGGGTGAAGTGGGGTATTATCTTTTATTAACACATAAATGATTTCCAATATAATTATGTTTGGCTTATAGCCATTTTCTGGGTATTATTCTCTTAAGGCACTCTCTGCATAATTTGTTTTCTTCAGAACCATCCAGACACCATCAGAAGTCTTTTGGTGGAAATCCCATGTTGATATGACTTTCCATTTAGGACGAGTAAGAACAATATAATATTTTAAGATGGATGCTTTGGTGGCCATGTTTGATGTCAGATCAGCACCATTTGCATTATAAGTTTTCTAATGAAAATCTAATGTCGCTGTGACTTTACATGAACGTGTGTATAAAAGTTTATGGCAATCCTCAAAATAGTTCAGGAAGAATAGTGATTTAAAAAAAAAAAAAACCATGTTACAATGAAAATACTGATACCGGAAAACCAGCCATAAGCTATTTTGGCTTATGACCAGTACAGCTAAAGGCAATATACTTAGATCTATATGCGGCAATGCAGACAAGTATTAAAAGCAACACACAGACAACAGTGTTCCCTATTGATCTTTTATCTATTGGGGTGATGATGGTTATTTTTATGACTCTCCCTCTGTGTGTGTGTGTGTGTGTATATATATATATATATATATATATATATATATATATATATATATATATATATATATATATATATATATATATATATATATTCTTAGTTGTCATTTATCACTTGTTCTTTTGGTTCAAAGTATTTCAGCAAAAATCAAACTAGTAAATATTTGTAATGACATGTAATAGTTATATATGAGTGAATTAATTCTTAAATGCAATAATACTTTTTTGTCAGGGATTAACATAAAGGGGTTTTGGAAACTTCCTATGTGTTCTGTCACCATCACTATTACAATGCAGATGAGGCTCCCATTACACTGTGATATCACAAGGTGCATTTATTAAAGGGGCTAGACAAGTTTGATCATCGTGTAATTTATTGAGACAATTAAGCAACTCTTGGTGGAAAATGGGATGTAAATGAGGAATTTTGTATTTGTATTAACAAAATGTGCACTATGGCTTTTTAAAAACCCATTTGCACAATTTGTAACAAAAATGATAAATAAACTTTAATTTTAAATCCTTTCATTACAATCGAAAAATCCATTGCTAATAATTTAAATTCAGTACTTTATTTAATTTACTCATCGTCATACTTCAAAATTAAGTGTAGAGTAATAAATAGGGGTATCTTAACTTACATTGTAATATTTGGCACTCTTCAGCTTAAACATTCCTCCCAAAATATCAGAATGGAGTGAAAGGTTTGTGTCTTTTGGTATTGTTACATTTTGTCTCTTACTTGGCACCCATAATCTAAAGGGAAAGGATATTATGGGGAAACGTATCTCTCTCTCTAGCTTGAAAAATATTTTAATTAAAATGAGTTGCTGATGGCTTACATTCATTCCCCCCACCCCCAACACCACCCCGGGTTGTCCATATGATGAGATGAAATCATCCTTGCCATCAACAAGAACGAAGAAGAAAAAAATCACCCACTCATCTGCTACCAATCATCGGAGTCTTAGCTACATTCTGGACGTGTGCGTGAATTCAGTTGCTGATTTCGTACCTAATCGACAGGAACTTACATCTTTGTACTTTGATAAACTATAATCACTGGATTATGAAATTCATTTTATGACAAAATTCTGTTATGTAATATATATTTATTACTTATGACTCTTGTTATTTGAAATGGATAACATAATAATGGAATGTCAGTAGAGTGTATGGATCGTATTGTATGAATACTTCAGAGACGACCACTGTCATTCATGCATATAAACCCATATCATGCTTTAAATATGGCAAAAATGTGTTGAATTGCGCTTAACTTAAAATATGTAATGAAACAATACCAAATGCTTCGTATATCTTTTATCAGAGGATTATAATAAAGCAAACACATGTAGTATTTTATGACCAGTGTACACAGTAATTATGTTGATTTATCAAATAGCTTTGTTGATCTATAAGAATAAAACACAGCATGAAAAGTGTGTCCGAACATTTGGGAAAGGGAACTTCTTCGTCATACTTTGCTAGTTTTTCGTTGGGTCTTTAGATACATGATATGTGGTTACAATGAAATCGACGAAAATTGGCAACCCACAAAAAATTAGTGATGCTACAGTAATATACATGTTTTTAAAAAAAACATGACAGGGGCATACGTATAATTATTTGGAGTGGGTGGGGGGAACAAACATGAAGTGGTAAGATATTAAGTTTTACGGATGTAGGCCAAAACCTGCTAAGAGGTGAAATCCCGGAGGGCCCATCAAGTGCATCATCATCGTTAAGTACACTTTGAATATGTTTGATTAATAAGGCTCTAGTTTTAATTCCATGTTTACAATATTTATTCCATCTTCTTAACAAGTGTATAAATAGTGGCTCTAATCTAATGAATCTAACTGTGTCGTTTTCTACTGTATATAAGTCATGAGAGTGACGATGTAATCTTTTACTTCGAATTTATTCTCCATAGAGTGACCAGCTGAATAAACAGGGCTGTCTTGTCAGTTCTTTTGTACTGGCGCCAAATCTAGACCCTTTTGTCATTACATGGAAAACTGACTTCCACCGTCAAAGGTAATGTTTTATGAAGTTATGAAAAAAGAGACACCCCTTAACACCATTTGTTGCCTATGATCATTTTGCTACTGTTTTTAAATTTGATCTTAGTTTCTGCAGTCAGACAGACACCGATGCTGTGTTTAAAATAGAGTTTAGTTTCCTTAGTCAGACAAACACTCATGGTGTTTATAAATTGGAATTAAGTTTATGCAATCGGACCAAAACCAATGCTGTTTTTAAAATTTCCGTATTCATACAAACACCGACGCTGCTTTTAAATTGGAGTTTAGTTTCCATAGTCAGACAAATACTGATGCTGTTTTTAAATTGGAGTTTAGTTTCCATAGTCAGACAAACACTCATGCTGTTTTGAAATTGGAGTTTAGTTTCCATAGTCAGACAAACACTCATGCTGTTTTTAAATTGGAGTTTAGTTTCCATAGTCAGACAAACACTCATGCTGTTTTGAAATTGGAGTTTAGTTTCCATAGTCAGACAAACACTCATGCTGTTTTTAAATTGGAGTTTAGTTTCCATAGTCAGACGAATACTGATGCTACTTCTTAATTAAAGTTTAGTTTCTGCAATCAGTCATTCACTGATGTAGCATATGGATATATTTTTTCAACGCTGGGATGGATAAAATGTTATCTAGCAAACATATTGTACCAGACGTTTTTCATAATAATCAAAAGCATGGTGTTGGTAACCCTTGGTGGAATGAATGATTATGCTTATTATGTTGTTGAAGAAGCTTGACTGTATTGTAAAAATGGTAATAGGAAAGAATTTTAAAAATTGAGTAGTTCTGAATTCAGATCAGAGATTGAAGAAGAGGTACACTTCATGTTAAGGATCAGAATACCCGGATGTGAAGGCTGTCTGTGAAGTGTCGAATTTTGAATTACAGAAAATTTTAAAGCTGAATGCATTTAGCAATTAAAGTCTTATCGCAGTTAGCCCAGAAAGGTCTTTGTGAAAGGTCACTTCGAACTTTCTTCGTTCCTCTTCCCCCATGTCAGTGTAAACTTCAAAGGAACAATATTTCCGACCCAGTGAAATTGACCGGGGTATCTTAACACGGTCCTTAGGAAGTAAACATTTGAGCTACCAACCCTAACCGCTTGGTAGGAACCTATGTCCAACTTATCATATTTTCAAATGGAAATTGTCACGCACTGTCGTACACAGATTATGAGCTGTCTAAATCTGATGAAAGGAATTATTTATTTGGGAAAGATTAAGGACCACCGCCTACGATTGGGTAGAATAAATTAGGGCGTACACTTTAGAACAGTCTGATGTAAAGTGACGACCCTTGTCGAAATTCTTTAGTCTGGAAATTTCCTAGAAGAGGAGTTTGTCTCGACTCGTGCGAAGCCTAAGATTACTGCTTTCCTCGTGAAACAAGAAAGGGGACCAGTTGGTCGTCGTGTAAAAGCAAAGGCATGTTTAGTGCTAGGAAGTACAAGTTCTGAAGAAAGGGGAAAAAATACAGCGACATGGTACGCAATTTTAGTTTCACGTACTATTCTATTATTTGATTGCTTGCTTTATGCAAATGTCTTTGCTATGAATAGGTTTCCATAGTATGTATCGTTTATTCAATTCATGGAATTGTGTTGAAGTTAGAGTTGTTATGCAGTTTATCTTATTCAATTTCATGGAAATATGTTGATGCTAGAGTTATTATGCACTATATTTTATTCAGTTTCATGGAAAGTCTTGATTATAGAATTGTTATGCAATTTACCATTTTAATTTTACAGTTATTAGTTCATTGGTAGAATTGATTGCATGCGATCCAAATGTTCATATGTGTAGGACTTCATATAGTTATATGAAAAAGCTTCCTTTGTTGTTAGGACGATACAGATCATCGTGAGTTAACGATAATTACCTAATTATATATGATTTTGTAATGCTTGAATAATCTTATAGTTAAGGAATGCCATGAATTACATTTCTTTTGAATTTCATGCAATAGTAATCGTACATGTAGCAGCATGTATAAATTAATACGGTAATACTTAGTAGTCGTTCACGTGGTAATTTAAGACTTGCCGCTGGTAAGCGAAGTCAATGTCCTAACGTGCGATTTTTGCGAATTTTTACTCTGAGACAAGTCCGAGCTCATGTGATAATAAGTATAACCTTTTAAGCCAATCATATTTCGGCGTTGACGTGTGTGCCGCATAGTTTACCTATTTTTAAAATAAAGTCGCATGTATACAATGTATGTGCAGCGAAGAAGACAATGTCTAATTCTTGCATGGAACAGGATTCATAAAGTTGAATCGAGTTAATGGTAAGTAAAATCTTACTTTTGCATCTACCGCTGTTCTGTAATTCAAGAAGGGATGCATCGTAGAGTCGTAAACATGGTACATGTAGTTCTTGTCACCGGTTTTCACATGTGCACGTACTTGTCTCAGAGTAAAAATTCGCGAAAATCGCACATTTCGGAGCCCGTAACTTCAGTTTGATACAACGCAGAAAAGTCAATGTGGCTTGATGGAGAGAAAAATATCTCAGGAGTAAACCAAGCCATATAGTATGGCTGTGTGCCTTTAAAGACGGAAATAGCAGAAGGAAATCGAGGGCCATGGGTAGAACGAAGTATTTGGAAGTTCCGTACCTTCTCTCTTATATATTATGATAGAGAGGGTCATATGTCAGAACGGGTCATGGGGGTAATCTACGGTATTTTTGTCACTCTGTATGAATGTTTTTCCTTTAGAGTATTGTTTTCTTTCTCAACATCAAGCTCGCGTCGAGCACCTGTGTCAGCCAGGGGATAGATTGTGACCGGCGAGAGTTGTACACATCAGTTTACCCCAGAATCAAGTGCCTGTGATGGCTGACTCAAGTAAATAATCACACAATTTTATAAAGATATTGTATGGCGTATCGCCAAGGACCTTTCGGTGTCTGTCGACCCTTTGGTCATTGCACCATATATTTTGGCAAGTTGACTTCAGATGGGCACAGCAGAAAATATACATTCCAATTAATTCAGATTGATAGCATGTAATATATAGTTTACAGCATGGTTAATGCTAATTGATGAAAAGAAAATTGTAATTAACTATCACCAGAACAAACAATGTCAAAAGTAATGCCGTCACTGTGAAATCACCTTTGCCGCCATTATTTTATAATCTAAATATTCAGTAAGTGTCAATCCCGTTAAAATTCGATATCCTACATAACTGCTCATTTAAAGTTGATATTTATTTGAATGAAATTAAAATTGGTTTTACAAATATACAATAAATAATAAAATGACCCTAAAAGTTGGTTTGACAAATAAAAAATAAACAATAAAATGACCCTTAGACAACGGAACTCCTTTTGTACGAAGTTTACAAAGTAATAGAAGTACACAGATCTTCAGATTACCAATATTAAATCATAATGAAAGCATCTGTTGTTTTTAATACGTTGCCAATAAGTTTAATTTGTTGGATACCATCATAGAAATATTCAAAATAATAAGTATATACATTTTTCAAAAAGGTATTGTGTTCCAAAGTAGAGTGCAATTCAAGTCAAGAAATGGACGATCTATTGTATGCACAACGGCTATGGATGATATATATATAATTATTGTGCAATATAATTTACCATAACACCACATCTCAACACCAGTAAATATGTTTTACTATCTAATGTAAACTCCTACAATATATGACTTATTATATATTTTCAATCAAAGATTACAACGTACTCTATGCATTCAACAGATAGGGCCAGCTTGAAAATGCTTTATAATGATGTAAATATTACCGACTGAGTTTTAAAAGAATAAAGAAGATATCTGAGACGTGTCCAGGGAGTGTAGAGAGGAATACTATCTCGCTTTCTTCCTCTAGTGAATATTACTAAACGTTTTCATTAATATTTTTATTTCTGTTTTTGTTTCCGGTGACGTTGGATGGGTTGATGGGGGTGGGGATTAGCAAGCTAGTCACATTTGTGCTTAAGTTATGAGAAACGTAAATACGATACAAAGATGAGACTAGAGTCTATCCCACCAAGAGAAACATTAAAGATATTTTAACGTGTAAACATATATCAGGTTGCAAAACGAAATATTTGCTTTTTTCCTGTATCTCAGTCTGGATACCTCCGTCTGTCTTCAGAATGTTAACATGTTTGAGAGAAGATGTGAATGCTGATCGATAATGATACATAGTGTTAACTCCAATACTTGAGATTTGCGGAAGAGCACGTTGAGATCAATATAATCCACCGCATGCATTGGTGTTGGATACGAAGATCTCACCCGAGAGTAAACAAGAATGGGGATTTCCATATTATATATCAATGCATGTGGTGGATTACATTTCTCTCATTTCTCACTATAAAACAGTACTTGTAAAAAGAAATATAGCATACTATCGGTAAGGATAATTAGAAATACTGTGTATTCTCCAGAAATGTTAACTTGATTAGCATAGCTAATTTAGTTAGCAAGAAAAAGCAAACAAATTTTTTCTTTTCACTATTCAAGCAGGAAGAAACCTTGCAGACGCTTATGACTTAAGAAGCTGACTGAAGTCATTTACAATGTGAATGGGTACATTTACGTGGAATAGGTGTGTGTTTTGTGTGCGTGTGTGTGTGTGTGTGTGTGTGTGGTTAGGATTTTTAACGTAGCTTTAACAATCTTTCAGTCATATCGCTACGATGTCTGCAGTGTGGCAGTTGATAGTGATGCCTAGCACTGAGACATCATGTCGCAGACATGTAGCATTATGTCCCACGCAGTCACATTATCCTGACTCCAGGCCAACCAGACCTAACACTAACCTCTTAATGCTGAGCGCCATTTTTGTAAGTCTTTGGTATGACTCTGTCGGGGATCGAACCCACGAACTCCCGCATCCGAGGAGGACGCTTTAACCACTAGGCCACCGGAGCAGTCCGGAATAGGTGTGGCCCAAATGCCTGTCTCAAATGAGCAAAACATTATCACACATATATACTTGAACGAGATAAATACGATATTGCCCATGCGGACGAACATGACTATGCATTCATATAAGTATACAGAAATTAAGACTAGCGTATTAAATGATTTATAATAAAGTATGTAACCCTATTCATTAAATAATCCATTAAATAATCTTCACCGCGGTATTATTTTCTATATCGGCATTAAATAATAAACAATGCATTATTTAATTACATATAACGAGGTATATATATATGACTATGCATTCATATAAGTATATAGAAATTAAGACTAGCGTATTAAATGATTTATAATAAAGTATGTAACCCTATTCATTAAATAATCCATTAAATAATCTTCGCCGCGGTATTATTTTCTATATCGGCATTAAATAATAAACAATGCATTATTTAATTACATATAACGAGGTATATATATATATATATATATATATATATATATATATATATATATATATATATATATATATATATATATACAAATCATATGGCGAACAGAATAACAGTCCTTTCAACTGGATCCAGCAAGGGATCACGTTTATCGGGGATTGATTAAGATAAATGTAATAAACTGACTACGAACAGTGCAAAAACTAGTATCTAGCTAGCCTAAGCACTTTCGACTCTTAATTAGTATTTTCAAAAGCAAATACAAAATACTGACAAGACAAACAAATAAAACAGACAAACCGTTGTCTTTGTAAAACTTTACGTGACGATGACTTGTTGCGGATGCTGAAAGATATTTTGTATTGACCTAGAAATCGATGAGCCATAGTGTCATCGGTTATTTTATGTAAATCTATGTACGCGCAAATTCTATCCCGGATATTGCATTGATATAGTTGTAAATATATAATATTGGGTGACTAAAGAGCAAATTTAGAGAATTATTGAAAAGATAATATGCCGGCTGCAAAAAGGTAATTTTATTTGTGAATGGCTGTCTTTTTTCTAGTCTTCTTGGTTTAAATCTTGGCTTAAATCGCTTGGTTTCAATGTTCTAAGGCGGCGTATCCAGTAAGATTCCTTTTCTTACCTGGTTTCGGAACACCATTTGGGGTTGTGAGCAATTGCTATAAGTGTTATATCACTGAAAGTGTGGCCATGGGAGGAGAAATGTTCTGCGACTGGGCTTCTGTATAGCTTCTTTGTCATCCAATCAGATCTATGAAAGTTGATCCTTTTGTGTAGTTTTTCAGTTTCTCCGACATACTGGATGCTACAGATCTTACATGTGATGAGATAAATTGCATTCTCTGTTTTGCACGTTTTGTTTGATCCATGCATGTTCAGTTTTTCTCTAGTCACTGTGCTAGAAAAAGTCCTGGTTTCTATCATATGTTGGCAGATTTTGCACTATTTATCGCCACAGGGCCCAGATTGACTAGTGTGGTCTTGGTTAGTGATTGGCGTTAGCTTCGCCCTGACCAGGATGTCTTTGAGGCTTTTTGGTTTCCGGTAGGCTACTACAGGTTTGTTCGGGAGTATTAACTTTAGTGTGTCACACGATTCCACGATGGGCCAGTGTTTCCCGATGATTTTACCTACTTTCGGGTTGTCTGGATGGTAGATCAGGATAAATGGTATTCTATCAGCATTTTCTTCTCTCAATATTTTAGTAGGTCATTGCGGTTTGTTTGTTTCGCCTTTTTGGGTTGCCTCCGCAGTCCGGTTTTTGTCATAGCCTCGGCAAATCAAATGTTTAGATAAGTCTTTAGACCTTTTTTTGGAATGTTTCATCGTCGGAGCAAATTCTGCGTATCCTCAGTGCCTGGCTATATGGGATGTTTCAAATGCAGTGTTTTGGATGAAAGCTGGTTGGGAGGAGATACTGGTGTTTGTCAGATGGTTTAGAGTATATGTCTATATGGAGTTTCTTTTCTACCAGTCTGGTTGTTGTGTCCAGGAAAATGTGGTTTGAGTTAAAGACTTCTGCCGTGAATTTTATTGACGGATGGAAGTTGTTTGCCTTTGATACGAAATTATCTAGATTTTCTCTTCCATGTTGCCACTTCATTTCTTTATCATCGATGAAGCGCACCCACTGCTATGGTGCAAGTTCCACCGATGCTAAGAGTTGAACCTCCAGTTTCCCCATAAAAATATTTGCATACGAAGGGGCCATTTTTGTACCCATTGCGGTTCCATTGATTTGCAGGCAGTGTTCTTCATTAAATTCAAAGTTATTGAGTTTTAGGACAAGCTCCAGGAGTTTGACTAGGAAGTGAGTGGGTGGATTGACTATAGTTCTTGTTTCCCATGCTTCTCTACACGTCTGTATCCCTTCATTGTGTGGTATGTTAGTATATAAAGATGTGACGTCTAAAACCCCACTAAAGTGTCTCTCGTCCCCTCCCCCATCTATCCAATGTCAGTTAATGTCATTCTGTAACAGTGGTACTTTACAAAAGGAAGCTAACTTATTAGATTAAAATTGTTAATCAATATAATTAACGTTCAGAAAGCATAAGCTTTAAAAAAAAATTTAGTAAAAAAAGGGATACAGGACTAAAATATTGGTTCAACAACAAGAAGGACTTGTATTTGTGCAAGTACTACAGACCAAACACGTGTAAGTAAACGAAAATTAAATAAATGTCGAAAATTTATATAATGACATCAAATGTAATAAAATTATGTACATACACATATGCACTTTCTACCTTAAATGGTTTTTGCTAGATTGTGCAAAGAATGATTTTGTAAAAAAAACAAAAAACAAACCACCCCCAAACCCCGAAAACAAAACAAAACAAAAAACCAAACCAAAATACAAACAACGTCAACATCCACGAGTTGAAAAATGTGCAGAGAAAACTGAAATCGCTACTATAAATGGCGGAAAATTTAGAGACGATAGATACATATAACTACAAATATTGTTAACTTCACCTTGCTTAATCTTGCTAACAAGGTTTTGTTAAAATGGTACAAATATTTCCAAAATGTGGAATTTGTTTGAAAATATAATCAGCTTATCGACATCATTGTACAAACAAGTCTTTCAAATTTTATTTTGTCTAATTGCAGTGACTTTTCTTAAGCATGCTAACGTGTGTGTGTCTGCGTGTGTGTTTGTGTGTGTGTGAGAGAGAGAGAGAGAGACAGAGACAGAGGCAGAGAGAGAGTGTGGTTCATGCCCAAAAGTGTAAAAATCTGTAATAAAAATAAAAAAGATTGGAACAATGGCAAGGGAGACTAAAATTTAATTTACAAGTATGCATAATTAATGGTATTTGTCCATCTCAATTATTCTTTGCTTAAATATGCTCAAAAGTTATTTTGCCTAAAAGATAAAAATTAAATGCACATAAAAGAATTAAAAAGTCACCGTCATTAGAGCCTAAATGAAGTCTCGGGAACCACCCAATTAATATAAATATCAAATGAAGTCTCGGGAACCACCCAATTAATATAAATATCAAATGTAGTCTGATTGAGCTATCTTGTGATACAAGAAGGACGGACGGGTAAAAGAAAATCAACATGCTTCCCTCCCCTGGCTTGGGACACATAATTATTGGAGTATATCAAGTATGTTTAAATGTGTTTTAATACTATCTTTGTAAACAAATAACTTATTTGTAATCCGGGAAAAGATATATATGGCGCTTTTAGATGTAAATTGATGATTGCAACATAATTCATATCCGCGTATGTCACCATGACTAGCTTCACTTCTGTGAACAATTCAACGGATGAACGGAAACAGAAACGCGTGACATTCGGACATAGTACACAATTAATTTTGCTATATGTTCTTTACATGTATTTCTCAGTACTGACCTTTCCACTGTGTGACAATCAATGCAAATCATATGTTAATCTAAAATACCTTCAAAGATGACTTCACGGTGAAGTTCTTGTCAAAGGTTGACCTGCTCTTTTTTTAGATGATTGACTGTCAACATAACAGCATGTAAACAGAACACATATTTCACTTCCGGATCATCACCAAGGCCTTATTACTCACTGTGCACTGTCGCCAAAATACATACAGACAACAACACCCTCAGCTCATATTATCAAGAATAAACAGTTACCTTTAAATCCCTACCAAAAATGCATAAATAAGACTCTTCTATCACCACCAAAATGAGAGAGGAAAAAATGTTCTAAAAATAGACTAGAACTACATTCGTGGGTACTGAACTGGAAGTATTAATTGTGATGTAATTCCATTCAAATGAAATACCATAAATAAGACCCACAATTTATTTGGGAAAGGGGTTAGGGCAAGATTTATAAATGAAAGAGATATTCCTGCCCTGATTTATAGAAAAAACGATTCTGCTGTATCAATTAAAAAAAAAGTTAATTAATCTGAGAAGAAGAAAAGAATAAAAACCCGGTTCAAAATAGTAAATACCGCTACCCCATACCTTGCCCCTACATTAATGGTGGTCGGTCTCCAACCATCCAACGGATTAACATAAACGCGTGACATTCAATTAATGAATTGATGATGCCATTTTCCCCCCATATTTGTTCCCCTAAAAGGTGGCGAATCGTTGGATTGCCGTTGATAGCAGTGCAGAATGTGACCTACTTATGTGAATGAAGTAGACCCCCATATATATTCAAAATGCACTCAGCTTACATGGACGCTTATTTTCTCCAATAAATACATTTCCGATCCCGTATAGATACTCTCTCTCTCTCTCTCTCTCTCTCTTATTAGAAAAACTGAAGAACGGACAGAATAAGTCAATACTGTTCTCGCATTGGATGAGTGTTTGGGGAAAAAATTCGCTTCAAGAAAGATCACGTGCAACTCTTTCGTGAACTGTTAATCCATTTCATGCCTATGCATTTTGTGTTCTTTTATAGAAATAATAGTAATAATAACAGCAAAAACACAAACAATGGCAATGCTTTTCATAAAGTCGGTAAAGGCAAAACTCACACTAATAAAGTCACTTATCTCTTCTTTAAACTAATTTTGTCGGAAACATTTTGTCATGACTCCAGAAATTCTTTCTCTCTTTCAAAACACACACACACACACACACTTCCGACCACAAATGAAATGTAACAGGGTGACTTTTGAAACTGAATCAACCGCCAAAATTTTAACAAAGGGGATGGAGTAACCCTATGTGTCTGTGCTAATTTCACCACACAACAAATGTACCCAGATAAACGTGTATTTGATAAACTTTCGGGGGGGGGGGGGGGGCACCAAACAACCCACCTTGTTGTACCAGAGCAATTCGCTATGAAAACTACAGTGTATCCGAACATTGCATTTTCTTCTTCCTGAAAGTAAATGGCCTTTCAATTGTCCACATTGAATGTACTGACTTCATCCACATTAACCCAGACAAAGAGAGTCAATAAAGCTTGATAATTCACCAAATCGAACTTTGTCTTCATATTTGAACCGCTGTACCACATTAGAAAATAAAATATAAGCAAAGAAGGCGAAAGACGCGTAGCCTTGCTGATGGAATGTGTGTCGGGAAAAGGCGTCCATTCAGCTCACATTTTCCTCTATCCTTGTAGTACCGTATACACGAATATAGGCACCATCAGATTAGAACTCATGGCTTGAATAGCAGCAATATTTCTAATGGGTGTCTGCCATTCTGACATATTATAAAACATGACACAAAAGATGTTACAACATGATGGGGAAGACATGTCCAACGGTTCCGCAGATTTAAAACACACTAGACAGAAAAACATGCTTTTCAGAGCAGATACATCTTTCCAGTAGAATAAATCACAACATGTTGACGCTGATGTGCATGGGCGGCAGTTGTTATATATGTTCAATTCAATATAAAGCTCTTTAATTGTTTAGCAAGCTCTCCAAATAAATGATGGTGCTACAATTTATTTAGAAAGCTCTTTATATCACGTAGAGACCTCTGTATGTCAATTAGAGATCTCTCTAATTTAATTATTGCAAGCAATGATCTGAATACGATTGTAAAAGAAATAGTGACTATTCCAGTTGAACTTGAGACCTCACTAATTCAGTTGTAGAGCTCTCTATGGTATTAGGCTTACAATCCTCAAAGTTATCATCGAATACAAATTGTTCCCTCCCATAATCGGAACACCTCTGGGATTTACGTGCCAATTTTAATGTGCTTTTAGAATGATTGAAGACATTACTGGACTTCAGAAGGGGTTTGCAAAGGATTTGGGTAAGATAATCATTTCAAGTTGAAATGTTGAATTTTCTTAAAACTACCAAAATAGTGCACAGTTGGTAATGTAATACCGGGACAGACTAGAATCCTGATTTTTTTCCTTACGAATATGGCTCAGTGGCTGTCTGGAATGAAACGCCGACCAAAACATGCGGTCAAGTAGTAAATGAGGAGAAGGTTCGCCCCACCTGATCCCTCATTATGCTCAGTCAAGGAGCTATACTATTTTTATTAGGTCCCGGGAACTTTTGCAGGTGGTCAGTAGGCGGGAGGGGATATCAAGGTAGCATAATACAAAGTGTGTGATACCAATCAGTGATGAGATGTGTTAATGGGATAAAATCATAGACCATGAGTGCTTGCAATCTGTATCGATAGGGGTCCGGAAGAGGCATGGAAGAGAAGTCCTCTGACGACTACCCGTATGTCGTTCATAAGTGTTGTGTAAGGTATTCAACTTCTCCAATATTAAAGTAAACTCCTCACATAGAGAGACATCCTCTTGGTGCTCGCGAGACCAAGTCTGACGTGGAGTTCAGCTTGCTCGCAGCGAAGACCCAGATTTGATCGTGCTTGTCGGCCTTCATTCGGAGGTGAATTGCCCAGACAGCGAGAACAGTCCGCACACGAGTGACACCTTTTGATGAGATAGCACGAGGGGCAGCAGCTAGTGTGGCAAGCACACTCATACCCGCGATCCCGACGCATATGGTTACAGTGCTGGATGTTACCACCATATCGTCGACACGGAGAGAGAGAGAGAGTCATCAATATCGCTCTCTTTTTCGGGGTTGCACGGAGCAGCGAGGGATATTTTGTAATACGAGTTTAAGTGACATCTTTAAATCGTAAAGGTGAACTTTCCGAGAAGCAATGAAATATTAACAGCTCTGATAAAATTGACTTAACCAGAGCTTTCAGTATTGAGAGTTGATATATAAACAAACTGGTAGTCAACAGACCTCAACTTAGAGCAAGACAAAGTTATCTTTTTGCGCGAAGAAAAAGTAAACGTCAAACCTTTTACCATCAAATATTCGCATGGCGTTTTCCGAAAATGTAATTTTAATTGAATTTATATTAGAGGGACGCAGGGGCACACCCACGCCGCCTTGGTAGAATGTGTAACGTACGATTCGGTCGCAACATCTTCAGAGGCTACGCGTGTAACAGTATTTTTACTCATATCCAAGTGGCCAGCCATGGTGACACCAGGCTTGGCCACCTGGAAAGCGGTTATTCTGCCGACATACCCTTTGCTATTGCACAGAGCCTCTCTAGCGCGTTGTCGAACTCCTACTTTTAGACAATGTCTTGATTATCGATATGTTTTTTTTTTCTTACATCTGAGCTTTGTTTTATCAGAGGCGTATTCTTTACGGCCAGTGGTTATCGTTGGACGTATGGAAATTAGCATTAAGAAACTTTCTGGGAACGTAGGGAAATCTTGTATTCAAATTATTTATAGGTTTAAGGTGGAAGGTTTTGGGGGAAACAAATGTTTTGAGGGACAAACGGTAAAGGCAATGCCGAAACGATTGTATTACATTGTATTACATTCCACACACACACCACATATAATATCTGGCTGCCGCTTTTCGATTATCATGCAGCACATACCCTACTATCCAGCGCGCACGTTTTAATTACAATCCAGCACACTGCATATGCTATCCAATCCAATAGCCACTTTTTGATTACTCTCTATCATAACCCCACTATCCAGTGACTGCTTTTTGACTGGTATCAAAACACACTCCGTCCACTATCAAGCGACTGTTTCTTGACACATACCTACACTCAGACGAGAAAAGGGTAGGCTTGTTTATGCATACAACCTATATTTTCATACTCAAAAACATACTATCACACAAGAATAGGAAGTGCTTATAGACACGATTATACCCTCACGCATTCTATCATACAGAATAAAGAAGAGTTAAGGGGCTTTAAGTTTTAGTTCTTTGTGGAAGATATAGACATACACAAAACGTACACAAAAACATACAAAAACACAAATTGTTTTGGTAACTGATTATTAACCCTTTTCTAGAGATATGGACATTCCTGATAAGGTTCGTTTGTTTTTGTTAATCCAAGAGGGTTAACATAAGTGACATCGCTTTAATTTGTTTTTAACAAACTTCTCCTCACATTAGGCTTGTACGCCAATTTTCTC
Source organism: Sinohyriopsis cumingii (assembly GCA_028554795.2). NCBI lineage: Eukaryota > Metazoa > Mollusca > Bivalvia > Unionida > Unionidae > Sinohyriopsis > Sinohyriopsis cumingii. The sequence continues at coordinate 28,962,898 of CM068841.1, read as the reverse complement.
TGACATCCCTATTTTTCCACATATTCTTCTCTTCACGATGTCGAGTTGTCTTGAGAATAGGTGACACCATAGGGGAATGTAGCTGTATGCGTAGTCTGGGACTTGGTTGACAACAGACTGAAATGCTCCACAAATCAAAACGCGTGGTAAAAACTTCAATCAGATCGGCGGGTCCATCTTTCAATCAGAAGACTGCATAAGCGTCACTTTCAATATATATGCGCACGAGCGTTCCTAATGTTTTCCATTGCGGAGCGGTTTATGTACAATACCTATGGATGAAAAATTAAGACAATGTATTGGAGTTCTCCTGCTGCGAATACAACGTATACACGAAGTGATAGTACAACGTTTACGACTGCTGCTGCTGCTAAGGATGACTTCTTTTTAAGTTTAGCTGATTTCCTATCGTCTCCACAAGAATATTTTGCCTTCGCCGGTAGTACTACCCTCAGTGGTTGATGATTTCAGAAAGAGAAAAAAAAACGAACAGCGGGAGAAGTTTTTACAACATTAGAAAGAACGGGCATTTGTTTAACAAGAAGAAGAGGAGGAAAAATGAAAAAAAAAAGAAAAAGAAGAGTTAAAACGAAACGACGAGTTTGTCACACGACAATTTGGCAGAGTTAAAGCAACTACGAGAAATGTATTAAACTTCTTTAACTCAGCTAAAGAGAAAAAGACCTACACGATCCAAAACTTCTAAACCTTCTATCACAACATCCACTCTCAACGCCACGGAAAAGCCAGCAGTAAAAGGACTTGGACGTGGAAAAATATATTTAAAGCTGACGGTGTCAAATTCATGAGTCTTTTATTATTTATTAAAACGCCAACGTTTTTTTTTTCTTTCTTTCTTTCTTTTTTCTTTTGGCAATCATTGAGTAGTGTCTCTTTTCGGCGATATATAGGTGACCATACAAAGAAACGTTGGCATTTATTTTTGTATAACGCCTCCTGCTTCTCCTCATGTTTAACTTAACACCCTTTTATTGGCGTGCATGCGAGTGTTTAATTATCTTGTCGATATGAATAAAACAATATACGAATAACAATCACAATAAAATAACCATTTTCTTCTTCATTCCTCCACTATCTTTTGTTAAAAGATATCATTACTGGTTAGGTTTTTTCTTGCTAGTTTCTTCTAGTTGTCTTGCCGTACTGCGTTTCTTGACCAGTTGGAATTCTTCTCTTCTTTCTCTTTTGGTTTCTGAATGCTCCTCCTCCTGCTTCTCCTCTTGCTTGGTATCGTTTTACTTGAGACACTGATGACATTGTCCTTTTCTCTTGTTGATGATTACAGGTATCTTCACCTTTGTCTCTCTTTTTCTCTTCTCTTTCCTTTTCTTTGTGGTCTGGTGCCCAGCGCCCTTTTTCTGACAAAACATATGAAGTATTTTGACTTTTTATCGGGAGTGTAGTAATCCATTGTCTTGTTGGAAGTGGTGTACTTTCTAATCGCTTCGCCAATCTATCACGAGATGGGTGAACTGTTTTGACTCTTCCAGCTTCTCCACAGTCTGAAAGCAGAATGAATATATTTTCTTAGGTTGAGAAGCTGTCTCTATATACAATGACAGAGTGTGTAAAACCAAGTTAAATAACATTTTGGAATCAAGATGAAACGATCACACCTTGCAGATAAAAGTCAAAAGAAGAAGACAAGAGACGACGACGGAGACTTTCGTCTTACTCTAAGTGAAGTGTTAACAAAAGTGCATGCCAGTCATTTGGAAGATTACGTAAGTGAAACTGAGCTAACAACCTCTACCACAAGGTCAAGAAAGTCAAGATCCATTAAAAACAAAAATCGTTGAGAAGCTCCCGAAAGTTAATTTCACATTTGAGAGACACAAAATATGATTTCGAAAAATGTTGACTAACAGCTTACAGGTAAACACATTGAAATGTAAACAGTTCGAGTCTCAAATGTTACCAGAAAAACAGCTGGTTTCATTAGGTTTTCCATCAATCACGATAGTCTAAAGTCTAATGTCTGGATCGAAATTATCACACTAGCTGGATTAACACCGTCCAAAAATAAGTGGCTTATTATGCCAAATTCATTGTGTGTCAATGAGCCAAGAAAAGAAGTTAACTTAAAACCAGTGAAAGAGAAGCCAGAAGTGAAATCGACATTAAAGACAACTTTAAACAGTGGCAGCAGAACATGAAACAGAGGGGGATAAACTACAAGTCTACGAGAGTAATGGAACTATCGAATAGTAGAAAATGACATTCCAGGAAAATCAGCAACAATCAATTTCCCCTAGATTAGAGCGTGTTCGTAGATTACGTGCGACACAGATAGATCGAGATGTGTACACTAACTTGTTTACATGCAGCTTTGGTGATTATAATTTTGCCTTCTTAATGTACGGAACCAATTATGCCTTGTTGGTTTTCGCATTTTAATTATTGTATATTGATTTTTCAAATATATTTTTGCGTTACATTTTCAGTGTAAAGAGAAAGACATTAAACGTGTTTAAAATGTATAAAATATCATGTGACTTTGATGGTAATTGCACAGTTCTGAACACCAGTGATATGGCTGCATCCTCTCCTCAGTTCCCAAAGTGGTTTTCCAAAAAAAATGGAGATCGGCTTGCACATTGCTCCAAAAAAGCAAGGGAAATCTATTTCGTTTGTAGAAGGCATTCCTCACGAATACGACGGGATCGTGTCTGACTTCAGTCAAATACATCTTGTCATCTTCGATGACATCTTCGATGACATGTTAGGAAAAGACTAAAAAGAAATTAAACTTTGGTTTATACGAACAGAAAATCATCGTAATATCATTATTATTTATATTACAGTGTACTCGAATTTATTTCAACATCGCACCAACGATCTCATTATGCTGTATTGTTTAAAAGTCCAAGAGATAACTTTAACGTTTTAATGTTTTCCAAATAGGAACAACTTGGTTAAAATATGCACATAACGATGCTACTAAAACACCCATTGCGTATTTACTTATAGATTTAAAACTCGTGATTGTTTGAGATTTTGTAGCAAATTGTTGCTCAACTGGCGAGGAGCAGAGATAGCGAACAGCCTCTAATTGACTCACTCTCGAATCGTAAAAATAAGCCTTCCTGAAAATCGCAACAACAAAAAAAAATCGCGGCGATGACTGCTGCTGTCAATTAAAATAAAATTATATCAGATAATGCCACCAGCGCAGGAATCTTACACAGCTAGATTTGCTCGAGAGCGACTAGAAGCAATTTAAGAAATATATTCCGTTGAGAGATTCTGTTAAGCAAAAACTGCAAGTGCGTCAAGAAGCAAAGTTGAATTCGCTACAGGCACAGAACAGTTATTTAAGCCTATCACAACAGTTACTGAAAGAGTCTCAACGGATACTGAAGGTCTTCTTCCATTAGGAAAACAAACCGCTGAGCAAACTAGAAAAATAGCGGCGAGAACTAAACAAACAAAAATGATTTTACGAGAACTTCCAGCTGAAATAGCTGCAGCTCAACATCCACCCGTCGGTGAATAAATACAACAAATATTTGATAGTATTGATAAAGTCCGCAAGGAGGTCAGTGATGTAAAGAAACTTGTTACGCCAGAATCAAAACCACCTTCAAAACCACCAGCTCAGTTTACCCAAGAGGGTTATAGACTACTTCATCAGAAAGCTAGGTTGATAAAGATCGTGATAAATTATTAGATCCAAACACCGCCGATGTTTCAGAAGAAAAATGGATTCCTTTTATATTTCGAGGATTTGAAAATATACAAAGAATCACTGGTAAATACAAGGATAAATTCACGCAATTTATGAAAGAAGTTGAAGAGATAAAAAAAAACATCCGTTACCAGGAGATATTTTATCATTAAAAAAACTGCATATGCTCCACCTCGTATTGAGTAAGAAGAATTTTATGATGCACCTGGCACCGGCGCTAATGGTAGCGAATTTACGTGAAGTGGTCTTATTACTTGTCCTAACAACATCATCAATGACGTGCAATGACTAGAAGTTCTCATAGGAGGAAAACGAGCTGGAAATAATTCTCCGGAAATAATGAATGAAGCAGCTGATATTTGTCAACGATTATTTTGCGGCGGCATCTTGGATATTAATGTTTATCGGTAACTTATTGATGAAATCGCGGACGGCTACCACAGCGATTAAACGAATAACTAACAAATAAGATGATTATACACAATAACGGTCACCGCAGGTCCAAGATGGTCAGAGTAGTAAACTCGCGATTACCCGTTTACAGCGCGTATTACGGAGATGGACTTGGCGATGTTGTTCGGGGATTATTTACAAGGATAGCTTCCAAAGCAGCGCCAATCGCAAAACAATTATCAATGAAAGCCGTTAAAGTTATTCGTGGAAAACTCTTGGTGCAATCAGCGACCTTGCTGGTAAAGCGTTCACGGCAATTAAAGACAGAATAACACGATTAATATGTAGACGAAAGGTGGTGCCGCAACCAGTAAAATTACCAACTACCGAAGTTATGGCCGCAAATGTCAGTAAAATAATAAAAACTAGCAAAGCTGGTAGGACAAGGAGAACCTAGGAAACAAACACAAGTTTTCTTTTCGGGAAGTGGTCTTCGTAGGTTTGCGCGATAACCATTTGTAAAAACGACAATTCAATAAGATGTTCAAACGCATATCTGACACAGCATTCGAAATGGATCAACCAATTCACAAAGACGAATCTGTACGCGATTATCAGTTTTATTCTTACGACGCACGTGCACCTAATGCACGAGGAATACTTGAATTGCAAGTCCATGATACAAGTAGATATGTTCTACCCTCCGAAGCATTAATTGAAATAGAAGGTGAGCTTGTAACAGATGTTGTTGCCAATACACAATACGGTGATGGGGTTATATTTGGTTTTGTTAATAATGGTATTATGGCCTTATTTGACAGAGTCACCTACATGATTGATGGATTAAACATCGAGACAATTCAAAAGGATGTTAATGTTGCCACAACAATAGTAGGGTTAGCAAAATACTCCGACGATTATACACGATCCATTGGTCCGTCGATGATGTTTTACAAAGGTAACTCTGATCATCCTGATCACAGGCAGTTTCTACAAGTACAAGTACCACGAGATACCGCAATTGTGGGACAACCACGACCACATGCAACAATAGAAAGACCAGCTGGTGAATTTTTGATGTTACAAAGCACCAACGACAATTACAACCTTGGATTTGCTGCGCGTAAGAAAGTGCTGGTAGGTAACCGTAGAAGATTTTCATGCGCGATTCCACTGTCACATATCTTTGGAATTACAGAAATGTCAGAAAAGTTATCTTTGGAGCGAAACACAAAGTTGTACTTGTACGAAAAGGTAACGACGATGATGATATTTGGCGTGTTGGTGGAGCTGCTGCTGGCAAGGTAAACAGTTTAAACTTTCACTGTGGATGCCAGTAATGACTTCATCGATCGCTGAAGAACAACGATTACTTTTTTCATGGACACAGGTGGTAAGTTTCTGTTGTAATGGCACTCAGTGTCCACGGATATCATTCAACATAATTTTGCCGATGTATTTACATGGCAAATAACAACTCAGCAATGTGTCTCTGCACCAAGATACATATTTGTTGCGCTGCAAAATACTAATCGGCTGGGTAATCAAGAATGCAGTCACATGATATTTGATCCCCTTGAAGTTACGAATAAACGGACAACAAGAAACATCCGAGAATATAATCCTGAATTTTGATAATAGTGTTGCGCGCGCGTATCATCGCTTGCTGTCGTATATGGGACGTGATCAAAACATATACACTGGTTTACAAATCTCACAGTTAGGTTTTACAGCACTGTATCCGATCTATTACTTTTCAATGGAACATTTAGATTTATTTAGGCAATCTGTCGTTGATATACACTGTAGAGCTGGAGTAAATTCAGGTGGTGTTACTTACAGAGCAACTGCGGTTATACTCAACGACAAGGCAGTGTTGCTTGAAGGCGCTGACAGTGGAAAATATGTAATGATTTGAAAACACGAGTATTTTATAAAAATGTCTTACCATCACGTTAGTGTCAGTCTGACTCCTGGTCAGATTAAAAAACTACTATCCGCGTCAGTGAAAAAAAAAACAGGAACCACAATAACGCTAAAGTACAATCAAATCACAGGCGGTGAAAATAAACTGTCGTTGACAGCGCGTCAGCTTAAACATTTTAATAAAGCCAAACTATCCCAGACTGGAATACGACTTGAACTTTCCATCGGTGCCATCAAGGATACTGCTAAAACAGGAGGTATCTTTCCACTTCTCGCGGTAGTGTCAGCGTTGATAGCCACTGAAGCTCCATACGTTGCAAAAGCAACTGCGTTAGGTGCTGTTGGAACCGCTGCTGGAATGCAACGGAACACTGCGTTAATTTCGCCGATGTAAAATTTTGACTTACTTGATGTTTCCAAGCAACTGAAAAAAAATTAGAGGTGTTTTGTATGCGCGATCAGTTACCGCAACGACCAAACAACACTGAGACGGGTATTATTAATCTCGATAATAGTTCCGGTGTAGGAACTCATTGGGTAGCATAAGCAATTGATCCCCGTGGGATTATTTATTTTGACTCGTACGGGTTGGCTCCACCGCAGGAATTTATGCACTATGTTTCTGCGTACAAAGTCGGACACAAAGTGCCAATCTGGTACTCGACGCTACCAGCACAAACATTAACCGATCCACCAATATGCGGCCGTGAAGCAATTGCTGTACTTGACGCTGTATCAAAGACGCCATGATTGCCACATCACAAAGTCGTATCTAATTATACAAGTCAACAGTTTGAGAAATCATTGATTTAGATCAGAAAGAAAAGAATAATGGTAGATATGTACGGAAGATCCCGCGGTGATACTACTAAGAATAAAAGAAAGTTCGACGAAATAGATTTGTCAAATTACGCGACTAAAGACGAACTCGCTGATATCGTGAACCTCTCTGGGGTTGACTGAGATGAGGTTGTTGGTTTTCAGGATAAATACGGCGTTTTAAAAACGAGTAATATCAAATGGAATGATATAATTCGTAGAGTTCTCTGTGCAACCACGGATAACATCTCTGTGTTTACTGACGGAGGTAGAATCAGAGACTCAAATATATCGTTTATAACCATCAGAGATGAAATTGCAAGAAGCGCTGCTAATCATTTGAAGAATACCGGCGACACAATGACAGGTGAACTCAACATGAACGGAAATAAAATAGTCGTGCTAAGAGATCCAACATCTGACGAAGATGCCGCAACAAAAAAATATGTGGACGTTAACTACAGCACCATAGATGGCAAATTATCCACGTTTCCGGCCGAGTATGACGCTCACGTAAGTGCGTTTACAAATCTCCGTAGAAACTTTCGAAAACCTAATGAAGTCGCATATGATTTCTTTGGTACCCCGTTGACCGCTGACGTGAAACTCTGATGTCAAGAAGGTCATTAAAACGATCTAAAAAACACTAGAAGATGTCGTAAGTGGAATTCCTGATATCGTCAACAAAATAAATCTGATTAAAATTCCCCACAAACAGATCATCAATAACGCACACACAGTGTCTTCAGGATTCTCAACATGTTCACAGCAAAATAATACTATCAAACATACCGCGCGGTCACTGGTGTGTACAGGTTGTCTGGATTCAGCGCTGCAAAATTTAGTATATACACTACATATCCCTGGCGGCATTCAACCGATAAGTTTTTCGGGGTTGTGTCTCTTGTGTTAATAAACGGGGACGAAGAAACATTTATACTGGAATCAGATGATAAGAAATTTACCGCAGAATCATACTGGTGGTGTCTGGAATTTGTTGCTGAAATGCCTCAATTGGTTACTGTGTAAAGTATAATGGACGTTCAAAAATTTAGATATGATCGAGTACGTGAATGGCAAACAGCGCTAAAAACCATCGTTGACAAGTATAAAAAAGGGTAGCTGCCATCGATGTCATTTTATACTCTGTATCTACACTCGTTGCATCCACCGGCGTGGTATTATCAGCGCTAACACCATTAACGGTAGCAGTAACAACGATATGTTTCATCATCGGCAACAATTGCTGGTGTTTTAAATATCATTGCGAAAAAGATATCCACGTGCACGACCACGAAACTGCATGATTATGCTGTGCGATTACACACGGCAACAAACGCGTACTCTAAATTATCGTCGCTGATATCATCAAGCCTTGACGATACGACGATATCAGACTCTGAATTTGATATAATGGTTAATACATACAATGAAGTAATTGATTTAGAAAAACATGATTTAAATCATAAGAGTTTAAATAATGACAGAACTACTTCAGCAGATAGTCGCAAATATAAGTCCGCTGAAAACCACGATATCAGTAAGCTCAACCAACCCTGAGTTCAGTATTAAATTTTTAAACCGCGATTCCAGTAAAGGAAATCACCCTTGCGCAGTTGCGAGTATACTACAGTTGGCAGGTCAAGATCATTCGGCGGTCTACAATCGAATAATTCGTTGGTATTTGCAAATAAAAATAAACCAGATGGAACACTCGATTGGCAGGTCATTGGAATACCAACTGACAGTCATCAGATCGAACAGATCAATGACGCATTTCAACGTGGAATTAAATCTGTTACGGGGAAAGAATTCAAGATAGTCATAACAGTATATGTACCAACAATGGCCGCCGTGATTGAGATAAATCCCCCCCCCCCGATCACGCCGTGGATATCTATCACTCATTGATCAGAGCAGTGCTAGGGTGTCCTGATATAGCTCCCCCCCTGCCTGCACCAATACCAGAACCAACACGGGCTGATTTTACTTCAGACAAAAAGCAATATATAATGAAACCAAATTATCGAAAAACTCATGATTATTACTGGCGTGTATGGACCGACAAAATTCATAGTGGTATTGGAGAACTGCATATACCTAATTTTACCGGCAAAAACCTTATTTTTAACGAAAAAATCCTTGTATATTTAGCTCATACTATTAAAGCCGAGTACAACAACTACGCCAATACATTAACACTGCTGTTTAAAAAATAATATTTCAGAATATCCTAACGATGAGCTAAAAAAGCAAATTATTTAAACAATACAAACCTTAACTCATATTATATCAGACTTTGAACAAGCAAATCAAAAAGTTATCAAGCACGACATTACTTATTTTGATTGGCGTGCACGGGTAGATATTAAAAGTTTATTTCTTGATCACTATAAAATAACTGAAGAACAATTATCAACATTTGTAATACCACTGACAAACTAACAAAATCAATCAGCGATCTTATCAACGAAAACTTTCCTAAAATACTTGAACAATGGAGAAAAATAAAAACACATCAGGATAACATTCTCAGATACAACAATGGACAACACGGACAATGCCTTCAGATTTCACCGGGAATTGTAAATATAACCTCAACGATCGCAGTCAATCTTGTATGTGACGTAGTTGATGGCAGCTATCAGACGAACACAGACGTATCAAATCAAGCACAGCAATGATATATCTTGTATACTTTTACACCGCAAGTACCGCCCGGATATCCGATTGTGCAAGAACCGATCAAACCGGTCTATCTGCGTTTTCATAATCCGCTATTATCAAGAATAACGTTCAAACTAACTGATCAGACCGGCCATTTGCTTGACTGACGAAATGAAACGCTAAGTCTGAAATTATTTGTGAAATCTTACAAACCTACGATTTTCGAGGATTTTTTTTATCGTAGAGTACAGGGGAACATTACATACCTGAAAAATGGCAGTGACGGAGATCAGGCACATTACAAATAATATGAACAATAATCCCCGTCCCTTTTCATCCCCTGATTTTATCAAAGGGGTGGATATTTTTTTAAACTGACAAATGGACTAAAATCAGTGAGAGAAAGACTAAAATCTGACATATTTTCACTTTCATTTCCATGAATGACTCTAACTTTCATTTTCATTACCACTGATGGTTTCTGACATAATCCTTCTTAATTGTCTTGTGCGAGTGTTAATTGTCTTTTTTGCTTCGTATTCACGAGACATTTCTAATCTATTTTTATTCTGTTGCGCGCGCTAGAGAGAGAGAGAGAGGAATTCCCATGTTCTGATAGTGTGTATCCACCTTCAATTTACGTTCTTGTAATGTTTCAAAATCAGAAATATTTTTGTTTCAGTATTTAGTTCATCAGTTATATTTATGCCGTCTTTTTCTATTTCTTTAATAGCAGAAATAATATCATTGATATTTGCATAGTTCATTATACAGTATATCATATATCTTTAAATTACATCTCTCAACCATATGATATAACACAATTGTGTAAAAGATTACTGAAGAAAATATTTTACTTACCCCTGTAAACTTCAGTCCGGACTGACTAGAAAGTCGCTGATTCTCCGTCTTTATAGTTATACACAAAATTTCCAGTGAATCATCGTGTGTGATTTCCCAAAATAACTCACCGAAAACATTATGTGTATAACTATATCACGTAGACATTTAAATTGTATGATTTCAGCGGCTAGATAACAAAAAAGTATTTATTTACAAGCATTCTGAAATCTATCTCCGTTGATAAAATCAAAGATAAAATCAAGAGAACAACGACAACTCTCTCAACCACATTACATATCCGCGGCAGAGTTAACTCCGTTGATTTTATCAAGGATGTTGTCTATCACGATTGGAACATAACAAAATGAAATCCATTATTCATACTTGTGTTAAAAACCAAATTGGTTACTTTATCTGCAACACATTGTACCCCGCTTGAGTTAATGCCGAAATACTTGCCAGCCGTGGTCACTGACTGAAATATTATTTCTTCGCCTGTCTCAATATGTATGGATTTAACTGCCCTCCTTGAAAAAGTTTTACATCTACCAAAATTACCACGTGCAGAATTCTCACTCTGTGTAATAGCTTGAAGGTTGTGTAAAGAGTTATTGAGTTTTTGTTCGTCATTATGATCGATCACAGGATCGTTTTTGATCACCGTGTGAAAAGTCTCGTACACAAACCTGTGACAGTAATACCGCTTTCCTCCAGCGTTGAATCTAAGATAGGTTGGGTCGGGAATCCGGGCACTTTTTCACATCCGGGCATTTTCAGTGCATAGTTACGACCGCCGAGGTGAAAACGACCGCCATTGTTATAGGGACTTTAGGAACGTGTGGGTGACATTTGTACAACATTTTAAAATATGCCTAAGATTTAATAGGACAAATAAAGAATAATAATTATGAAAAAATATAAATTAATGAGAACTTTCAAAAATAACACTGGACAACAAATTTTTACAAAAGTCATGTTACTGAAATAAAATTAGTCAATTCTTATCAATTTTTATGTGCTGAACACGAATATGACAGTCAAATTGCAAAATTGGCTCTAGTTTTTTTGTAATCTGCAAGAAATTAATGTTTACATAACGAAATGCATTCCAATAGTAAAAGGTCAACTGTAATAGCCTACCTATAAAAAATCAAGTCATTGACTACATCTTAGATTTCTTCGCCTGTCTCTTGTACAGCTGTTCGGGAGCATCTCTGAGGAGTGTCCAGCAGTAGTCAGCCAGCATTGTAGTGGACCATTTTCCCTGGTATCTTTGTTCCATTGTTGCGATATCTTGATGAAAACGTTCGCCGTGTTCATCACTAACAATACCACAGTTGCTAGGAAAGAAATCCAAATGGGAATGAAGGAAGTGAATCTTTAGAGACATATTGCAGCCAAGTTTCTTATACTTCATCAACATGTCTTCTACTAGTTCCTTATAGTTTTCTGCCCTAACATTTCCGAGGAAGTTTGTAGAAACTAGGCGAAAAGCATTCCATGCTTGTTTCGCGTCACCTTCCAGCAAGTTGTTGAACCGGTCATCTTTGAAAAGCTCTCGAATCTGAGGACCCACAAAAACTCCCTCTTTAATCTTTGCTTCGCTGAGTCGAGGGAATTTTTCATGCAGGTATCGGAATGCTGGCAAAGTCCGGTCAATGGCTTTCACGAAGTTCTTCATCAAACCTAGTTTGATGTGAAGGGGTGGTAGCAAGATTTTCTGAGCCTCAACCAGAGCTGGGTGTTGGATATTCTTCTCTCCAATGGCTACATTCTGCCTGTGAGTCCATTCCTTCCTCATGTAGTGCATTTCCCTTGCTCGGCTATCCCACTCGCATAAGAAACACATGTATTTTGTATATCCTTGCTGCAGTCCCATTAAAAGGGCAACTACCTTCAAATCACCACAGAGGTGCCAGCTGTACTTGTTATACTCAATGGAATTCAGTAGCTGCCTTAAGTTATCGTATGTCTCTTTCATGTGGACAGCATACACTACTGGAATAGATGGAAGAATGTTTCCATTGTGCAAAAGCACAGCCTTGAGACTCAGTTTCGAAGAGTCCACAAATAGTCTCCATTCTTGTGGGTCATGAGTGATTTTTAAAGCATTCATGAGGCCCTCAATATCGGAACAGAATATCAGATTACTTTCCTTTCTGAAGAAAGGCTCCAATTGCTGGTGGCGCTTTCGATATGCAGTAATTGTGACATCTTCTTCTAGAAGATTCCATTGTTGGAGTCTTGATCCTAGCAATTCTGCCTTGTTCTTTGATAAGTCCAAATCACGAATCAGGTCATTTAGTTCTTCCTGTGTTATTCTGTGTGGGGTTGATGATGCACCACAGTGAAAATCTGGATCACTGCATGCTGATGGACCAGGAGAAGAACAGGTCGACTCACCTTTGTCTTCGTCAGATGAATCAAGAGAATATTCTGCTGGAGGTTCTGGAATAGGAAGTCCCTCACCATGTGGAACTGGTCTCAATGCAGACGGAATGTTTGGGTAGACTATTCTCGACTTCTTTCGCTTCGTTATTCCGCCGGAAAGAGGAGGAACCAAGCAGAAGTAACAGTCATTTAGGTGGTTGCTTGGCTCTCTCCACACCATTGGGACTGCAAACGGCATTGATGACCTTTTGCAATTCAACCACTGTGAAAGCTGTGTTGTACATGTAGCACAGCATATATGCGGAGCCCAAGGCTTGTCTTGGTCACCAACCTTGCATCCGAAGTAAAGATGATATGCCTTCTTCACTTGAGAATTGATACTTTTCTTCTGGTTGGCAAATGTCACTTCCCCACAAATATAGCAAAAATTGTCCGCGGTATTAAAACACTTTCGAGGCATTACTGTTCTTTATTGTACGTAAATGGATAAAATAATAAGTTTTATGTAACAGTAGCTTGAACTGTCTCGCACAACGTCTAAAATATTTTAAATGCTGAACCTATCTGATTGGGCTTTATATAGTACACTGCTTACGTCAGCTTCAGCAGCCGCCTGGCATTAGTATAATAGGCCTACACATGTATAGTACACTGCTGACGTCAACTTACTTCAGCAGCCGCATGGCATTAGTATTGCATTGCATCAGAAAATGATACAATCAACTGTGGATGATGTGAGCATGATGGTATTATGCAATGTTACATCATTATTCCGGATGTTGCTGCAGTCCTACTGGAGAAATTTACACAGTGAAACATAGAAAATGAGGTATATGAATATCTTCAAAACGAGAGCCAATACAAATTTTTCACGGTTATATTCGTGTTCGGCACACCAAAATACTACAGATTAGGGCCTTTTCAAGTCAGTAATGATTTCACTGTTGACCAGTGTAATTAGGATCACAAGTAATACCGACTGAAAATTTCAGATTTTGATATAGTTTAATTAAAGAAAAATAGCTTTGAGAAAAAGGTGTTCAATTTACTTCAACTAAATATTTTGTTAGAAAACAAATTCACCAGGTGTATCTGTAAGATAGTTGCAAATATCAGGCCAAGTCACTTCAGGCCATTTTGTTGGGTAATTTACCCAAATATTTGCTGAAAATTTAAAATCATTAATTTCCACAACTTTTAAGTTTATGTAAATATCGTGCATTAGCATCGCTATCCAGCGTCTCTTTGTAAACGTAAGACATTGCAAGAATGGCCAACTGATCTTATGAACCTTGCATTTATATTCATTTTATAAATGAAAAGTGTACAATACACAAACTATATAACAAACAGTCTTCAAACTGCCTTGACACTAATTGGCGTATATTGTCGTTTACACATGTACGTGACACGTACCACAGGAGTCTGACGTTTTATCAATAAAGTACGGTAAATCTCTGACATGAAATCAGCTTATCTTATCGGTAATATATTCTCCTTTCTTATTGTTTTTTTCTTCTTCTCTCAATCATTTTCATCATCATCATCATCATCATCATCATCATCATCATCATCAATAATACATCTCTCATATAAGTATCATATTTTCTTCTCCACTATTATTTTCTGTTATGAAAAAAATATCAGTACAAACAACAGATAATTTTACCAGGTGGCAACCTCTAGAAAATCATTCAAACACAATGGATTCTAACAGAAAGAGTTTGTGGCCGTAATGGTCAAAATAAAGGTTAATTCGGTGGATTGGATTCATGACATGGTCGTCCGAGAGTTATGCGTACGTCACTGCCTTTTGAATGTATATGTGTAGTTTTTCAGTTTTCTTGCGTTTCTGAAGCGATTAAAGACGCGTGAGAAAAAGTCGAATTGAGCGGAGGGTTGTGTTGGTCACGCTTGCACTTCTTGTGTTCATTTATATTACCGACAAGATGATTTCATGTTGTCAGAGATTTCGCCGTACTTTGTTGATAAAAAGTCAGACTCCTGTGCACATACACACCACTATAACCCTTATCAACCTAAAATATATTACGTCTTTAACAATATTCAACAGACACATTCGTGGTTTTATATCCTGCTTTTATAGAAGACTATGCATCACTTCTGAACAGAAAAACAGAAATAATAAACAAAATACAGGTAAACTAAAATGATTTGCATATCGAACATAACTAACGCTACTGTACTGTTACTAAGCAATTGTTTTCACCTCCGCAATATGGCGGAAAGTAGGTCGCTATACTTGTGACGTCATGCCGACCCAACCGGTATTATCAATAGTACCAACTGCTTTTTTCCGCTGACAGTGTCTGATTACACCATCACGATATGCTTCATAATTCTTTTGATAGGATGTCGGACAAATTCTTTTTGCTCCATTATATATAATATTATTTGTCTAAATTATAATTTGTCTTTACAAATATAGCTATATATTCTTCAGGGTTTCTTATAACTTTATCAAGAGCAGAGTGAGTCAACATTGTTATTCTTTTTATCATAATATCGTTTTAGTTCTCTATATTTTTACCGCCACATTGCACACACAACGGCGTTTTCGCTCTAACTCCAACATCACACCGTAAACAGGATTTTGGACCAAGACTTCATCAACTCATGCTTTGTAAATGTTGTCAGCAGAATTCATTTACATAGGATTTGTTACAAGGAGTTGAAGACCTTATCATCAACCACTTGCACTGATTCCTTATTTGAGTCATTGTATATATATATATATATATATATATATATATATATATATATATATATATATATATATATATATATATATATATATATATATATATATATATATATATATATATATATATATTATCTTAATTTAAATATTTGTTATAAATATAATATGGAAGAGTTTGGGAGATTATGTACAATCAATCCTTGGAAAACTTCGTTTCCTGAATCCAGATTCGATCTTGACAGACGAACTCCTGACTTGCGAAGGTGAGCTCTGGCTGATCCGATGAATAATCTGATTAATATAATTCGGGATGCTAAAAAAGAATTTCGCGATGATGGGGCATCTCATGTATCGTCAACATTCAAAATTATACGCAACACCAAAGGTGTTAACGAAATCATTGATGCTACAATGAACGATGAGCGAGCGAAAACGATTGATTATCTCAAGATCAAAAATATTTTTTTCAGAATAATATTTTTTGTGCTAGCAGAAACAGATTCCGCTGAGTGGTTTATCTGTGACAAACGTAGCCCTGTCCTTGCTAATGGCAAAACCTCTGTGCTAAGTAAAAATTCCAAGTCAGGAATGCTGACTGGTATTGATAAACCATATTACGCTCGACCAAATAATGTGACCGCGTTTATTTATGGAATTTTTCAGCTAAATGATAACCCCAACATTAATGATCTTGCGCCAATAAGATTTTCATCGTTGAATTGTGTAGCCGAACGAGTAATTGAACATTTTACAAACGCGATGCATGGAAATGGGTTAACAGATCTACGACGTGAAAAAAATAAGCAAATGGGCTAAATCGGTTAAGGATACCGGAGCTACATTAAATGATGTCGCCGAGTTAGGAAGTAAATTAATTAAAATTTCCAAGAATAGTAGAAACGATAGTTTGGTTACCACCACATCAGAGTTCTGATGATGAAAAAAAAACCGCAAAATATTTTGGTAGAAGAATAATTTGGTAAATTTACTCAAGGCGGAGCATATGATCATAAACGACATTATGCATGATTAATCATGGATGATGTTGAATATGATTTTATAATCGCTGCTGAAACGAAGAGAAATATATTTGTAAGTCGAGAAAATGCTTACTTGTCTAACGGAACACGATTAGGTACAATTGTTGGTTATATTCATGGTGAGTCACCTCAGTTTACTCATTTAAGATCCTCAATGCTCGCCTATGTTTCTATAAGTTTATTATCGATGATAAATTGATTCCCTACCACTGCAGTCAGAGTTGCAACGGATTTATTCTATATCGAAAAAAATATACAGAATTACTGACTCAATTTACAATCACTGATGCATCGTGGAGTAAATGGAGAAGAAAACAAGAAATGTTATATAATTATTCTGAATCCGCAGATGTTGAAATCAAAGATATTTATTATAAAAATAATCAGATATTAGAATTATTGTCTGCGGCATCTGTGTATGATCTAGTATCCAGACACAAGACGGTCTATCTAAACGGACTGGGAAGTTCTGGTAAAACAACGCGAGTTATTGAATTATTTTGGCAGAGTTTGGATGATATGGTTGTTTTGACACCTACACACAGACTCGCAAGAGTAATGAAACAACGAGGAGTGCGATCATGTACTTATCATAGCCTATTTCGATGGAAAGGAGACTAATGGACTCCTGATCGAATGAGAGAGAAATATATTCCAAAGATCATCATTTGAGATGAAGTATGCACAGTATCTAAAGATACATACAAAATATTTCTCGATTGGCTGTTATTGAAAAATACAGCTGTGATCATGGTCAACCACCGCCGTTTGTTGGGTTATCTCCACAAGGGTGGCTAAAGAATTTTGTAGATCATTACGAGGAGATAACTGATGATCATAGATCTCTTGATGTAGAATAAAGGGAGTTTAAAAAATTAATCAAACTACAACCAAATAAAATTCAGTGTGAAATAATGTGTGAAATAATTTCAGAAACTTCAATGAACTATTTTCTGCAAACGTGGAGACCAAATGGTTTGATAGTGGCAAGTAGAAAGATAGTTCGTGATACACTTCAACAGCGGTTATTTCAGCTGCATAAAGAAGTTTTCAAATATACGTGTACCATTGTGTTATATACCAGCTGATACACTATGACAGAATGTCGAAGTTGATATACCAGGACAGACTGAGAAACAGAATCTCGTATTAAATGATGTTGTCGCAGTTGATGTCAGTGTTGTTGAGGATGTTCTGAGCACGAACAAGACTCCATGGACGCTGGGATACGCAGTGACAATTCACTCATCTCAGGGGTTAACTATTTCTGATACGCGAGTTTGGATTGTCGATGATCATGTCGAATGGTCAAACTTAGTTTATCTCGCAGTGTCTGGAGTCAGAAAAATATCTCAGCTGCGGAGAATTGTCATAGACGCTACAGAAACCATCAATGATGTCTTTGATAAATGTTGAGGTGACAGCGCTATAATAAGACAAAAAATTAGCTGCTTATAAACAATGTGACCACAAAAAAAATAAAACGAGACTTTGAACTAGATGTTGAATTTATCATGACGTTGAGACAACAGCAGAATAATCATTGTGCGAGCTGTAATACAGTAATGTTGTGGCAGTACTCGATTAATAATCCAAAACTATTACCGTAGGTAGAAAAGATTGTAGTCTTGGTCATACACCCGAAAATGTGATGCTCACCTGTCTTGAATGTAATCGACGTAGGGGTGCTAGTTGAGTGACCGCGGTGGTAACTGAGTGTCTTCAGGAATTACTTGTAATTCTTCACGTGTAAATCCATGTTCAGGAGCAGTTGAATCTAATATGTAGCTCGCGGGTCTACCCGTAGATGTAACCACACTGGAAATTTTATGTGTCGTAATACTCCAGATAGGATCAGTTGCTCTTTTTTACCACCTTCAAGTTCACCGGGTTCATATAAATATCTTACAGTAACATTATCCAATACTGGCTGTTTTGAAAAATCACGTCATTGTATGGGTGTATGTTTTTTGTGATCGCGCTAATACGTTTCATGTTGATTGTTCGAGTAATTTCATTATTTAATGCAGCTATCACACTTGATAATCTTGCAACCCACTCGCGAGACCTTTTGTCTTGAATTATTTCCTTCGCGTATTGATATCCAATTAACCGCTCAGCAAGCATTCGATTAAATCGCTCAACAATTGCCTGATCACGATGAATTGCAGTATGTCCTCGTCGTATTTTAACGTTATGTTTTTTCATCAACGATGATACTGCATCCTAAAATTCTTTGCCAGGATCAACTTGTAACAGCTATGGCCATCATAGACCACCACGTTGATAAATTCGTTCAGAAGCTACTTCATTTGCTGTCTTTATTAATAGCGGCTCTTCTTCCTTGTATCTACCTGCAACATCAACGACAGTTAACACATATTTGTATGTTAAATGACATCTACGTGTTTTGAGAGTATCATGAGGTAAAAATAAAATATCGGCCCGATGAACTTCATTTGGCACGCTAACATCAAAATATGCGTACTGAATTTTTTCAGCAGTGGTAGTTAAATTTGCCATATTGCCTGTTGTGCTAACCATTTTCAGCAGCAACACGTTTGACACCTGATGCTTCAGCGAGTTTACTGATCGCTGCTCTACCCCTCCAGTATCCTCTTGGGCTATAATAAATCGACTCCATTACAATAATAATCGGTTGATTAATTACCGGCTCCTAATACAAGCCTACCCTTCATCGCATATCTCACCAACCAATTAGCTAATGATTCTTTGAAAGATATATTTTTATGGAATTTAGTGCATGAATTTTACATCTGCAATATGTATATCTTGTATGTTTTTACTTTTATAAGCTACACCATGAGCTCACGCTTTATCAATAGCATTTACTGGATATTAACCTGGTTTTGGTTGATCTTGATTATCAAGTCTGATATCAAGTCGAGTACCAGGACCACAGTAATTATATCCTGGAACATGTTTTTCTCCTGGATATTTTGCCCATGGAGTTCCTGATAACATCGTTAACTGCGCGGCAATATAAACTTAATTTTTTTTGTACCACATCGTTCACACTTACCTGTAACTGATGATCTGTTATTTTTGTGAGGGTACGCGTCCTGCATTTTACACAATATAAATCCATATTATTTATTATATTTCTACAACATGGATGTAATTGATTTCTCAGCAACACAAAAGCAAGAGCCGGTCAAGCATCATGCTGCGCTACCAAATTCTGTCCGAATGATCATAGTACGTCCATTTGGGTCTGGTAAAACGCAACTACTGCTTAATTTGATAATGAGATGGATCAAATGGGACAAGTTGTACTTAGTTCCACCATCAGTTGATGATCAACGATGTTTGTGTGTGTGAGTAGGATTTTTAACGTAGCTTTAACAATTTTTCAGTCATATCGCTATGACGTCTGCAGTGTAGCATGATGTCCCACCCAGTCACATTATCCTGACACCAGGCCGACCAGTCCTAACACTAATCTCTTAATGCTGAGCACCTAGCGAGGCAGCTGTTTGTACCAATTTTTGTAAGTCTTTGGTATGACTCGGCCGGGGTTCGAACCCACGACCTCCCGCTTCCGAGGCAGACACTCTAACCACTAGGCCACCGGAGGTCAACAATGTTATGATGTACTTAAAGACTTTAATGAATATGCAAAGTGTTGTTGGATGAAAACGGTGATGATGTTATTGAATTTACTACTGATATCGCTGAAGCGCCATCCGTAGATGACCTTGATTGATTTATTAACAGTTTAATTGTATATGACGATGTAATGCTAGACCGTCAAATCCAGCTCGGATATTTTCTCAAGGCAGTCATTAAAACACAGATGTGATTTATGTTAGTCATTGGTATACACAAATACCTAAAGTGATCAGAGCCTTCTGTAATATTTTAGCTGTATTTAACGGAGTTGATACACATATTTTGAGAAATATTCATCAGACTTGGAACAGCGAAGATATGAACATAATTAAGTTTAGAAATTTATCAGTCAACTCCACATGCATTTATAACAATAAACTTGCATGATCCATGATCGCGTTATCGTATAGATCTTGATAAATTTTGTGGATAATAGCAGCAACGAGGGTGTTGTCTCGGCACCCCAGTCACCACCACGATCTTTTTTTTTTTGGCGATTTTCAGGAAGGCTTATTTTTACGATTTGAGAGTAGGTCAATTAGAGGCTGTTCGCCCTCTCTGCTGCTTGGCGACAAGAAGGAGGTTGAATATTTCCAAGATTACATAATATTACATCTCCTATTTACCTCTGAACAAAGAAGTATGGATATTGTTCTTATGTATGCACGTCTTACGAGAAAGGATAGCCAATATATTGATCTAGAAGAAAATTGGATTTCTCTTTTGTGTGAAATGATTGATTTGATTTTACATCTGTTTTCAGATGTAAATTTGCTACTGGCAGGTGATTGTAATGCACACAATAAACATTTATACAATTTTCTTACCAGTAGAGTATACGACATGCATATTGTCAATGGCAGATTGTATAATGCTGGCAATTTTACACGCATAACGTACTATTGGAATACGTATAGTGGATTCGATTTTATGTTCTACGAAAATGTATTTGATTTGTGACACGTTTTGGAGTAAGAATGTTTTACTATCCATAAACTCTTTTTTTTTTTTAATAGAATACTTCATTGTGGTAACTTTCCTAATGGTTGGGCTAAAAGCATTATTTGCCCAATATATAAGAATGGGAGTAGAGGGGTCCCTAATAATTATCGAGATATATCATTAATTAATACACTATGCACGGTTATCACACATTTTAAACAAAAGAATTTACTCTTGGGAAGAGGAAACTAATCTCATGGATGAGGCAAAAACGAAAATGGGTTTTAGAAATAAATATTGTACCATTAATAACATGTTTAATTTACAAGCCTCAGTTCTTATCCAAAAGTAAAGGAGAATTTTATTGCCTTTTTGTGACTTTAAAAAGGTGTTCAACAAAGTTGATCATGGGAAACTGCGGGTACCACTTATCCATAAAGGTCTCTGACGTAAGATGATAAATATACTGAGAAAAATGTATGCATCCTTAAAGAGTTGTGTTAGAAATACTAGCTTGACAGATTATTTTAACTGCATTCTAGGAACAATACAGGGTTGTGTGCTAAGCCCAATTTAAATTAGTTTGCATATAAATGATCTGATCACAGAGTTAAGAAGCAGATACAGCAAAGACAGTCTTATCACTCCAGACATTGAAGAACTAGTTGCTTCATTGTAAGCAGATGATATGGCAAACTGCTCTGAATCAGTTAGATTACTGCAACAACAATTATATATTATACAAAGCTTCTGTGATAGAATTAGCATGGATGTAAACCTATATAAGACAAAATTAGTGGTATTTAGGAATGGGAGATATTAGAAGAGAACGGAAACATGACATTTTAATGAGGAACAAATAGAAGTAATGCCTTATGATACATATATGGGATTCTTTTTACACCAAAGTTGAAATGGCCAATCCTAAACAAATGTTAGCTGCACAAATAAATAAATCTCTTACACAAATATTTTATTTGAAAAAGCAGTTCAGACAATTTCATGTCAGAGATATGTTTAAAATAAAAATCAATGATTAAATCAACATCATGGTTTGGGCAATTTCGTGTCACAGATATGTTTAAAATATCTGACTCAGTGATTAAATCAATATTATACAATGGAGCTGAAATATGGGGATTGAAATACTCAAAAGATAATGTGCAAGTGCAGTTTCAATTTTGTAAGAGTTATCTCTCTGTTTCATATGCCACAATTAATTGGATGTCTACAGAGGATTGCGACAACAACAACAACAGAGGATTGCGATAGGTTCATTCCCTCTACCTCATAATATGTATAAATTATTGAATTAAAACTATGCAATTATCAGATAATATCCACATCAGTGTTATGTTGAGAAAGTTAGAGGAAGTTGGTAGCGTCAACATGGGTTACGAAGATTAAAGATATGCTCTATCAGTATGGCTTTGGATATGTATGGATAACAAAAGATGTTGGCGAAGAAAGAGTATTTGTTTGGAAGTTCACATAACAGTATTTGAGACACTGTATTTCAAAGTTGTTCTGAGCATATGACTAGATCCTCAAAATGTTATTAATATAGTCAATATAAATATCTACTACAATGTGAGAAACACGTCTCAGTCAAAGTACCTTTTAAGAAAAACAGACTCAGACATCTTCGACTCAGACTATAACATCTGACAGACTCAGACATCTTCGACTCAAACTATAATATCCGACAGACTCAGATATCTGCCACTCAGACTATAACATCTGACAGACTCAGACATCTACTCAGACTATAACTGCCACTCAGACTATAACATCTGACAGACTCAGACATCTTCCACTCACTTATAACATCTGACAGTCTCGGACATCTTCTACTCAAACTATAACATCTGACAGACTAAGACATCTTCTACTCAAACTATAACGTCTGACAGACTCAGACATCTTCCACTCACTTATAACATCTGATGGACTCAGACATCTTCTACTCACACTATAATATCTGAATGACTCAGATATCTTCCACTCAAACTATAGCACCTGACAGACTCTGATATCTGCCACTCAGACTATAACATCTGACAGACTCAGACATCTTCCACTCACTTATAACATCTGACAGACTCAGACATCTTCTACTCAAACTACTAACATCTGACAGACTAAGACAGCTTCCACTCAGGTTTAAATGTCTTGATAAAATTTGGAGCAGTGATACTTAGTAGACTTATAACCAGATTTGGAAGGCCACCCCTGCCACCAACAAAACGAGGTCTCTCAGAACAGTTGGTCTCTTGTTGGAAGTCATTTCTCTATATAATAGATTAGTTTATATATTGCGTTTCAAGACAGGTGGTAATTTATAGCAGTGGTCTATAAAGAGAGGTTTTATTGTAGTATATCTTGACATAAAGAAAAATAGTACGTTCCTGGAGTGGGCTCAATGAATTTGACATTCATATAAACTAATACTTTGTTTATCTTCATAATCGGAAATTATCTTCATTATTTACTATAAATATTATTGTTCTGTGTAATTCTGAGTGTAGTTTTATTTTCAACAGTTCCAGAAGATGTAATTGTAAACATCGATAGAGCAATGTATTGTGCTAGACAAGATGTGACCATGCGATTTCAAAACCATATCTACTATCAGTTCTCAGTCCTGACTATCAACATGAATGTTTGAAATCAGTTGTCCATATATTTTTAAACTGCTGAGTGGAAATGAATGAAATTTTGTATATATTTCCATTCATTTGGTGTTAATAAGTGCAACCAGATTCATATAGAAGTTGTAATGGTATAGTAATGAATGCATTAACTTGTATAATGAATCATAATATGAAAGCATACATCATATCTCTCTTTCATATCTATTGTTAAACTTCCTTAGCTGTGAATCATTGTATATGCACCCTTTAGTTGAATATGTTAGATTTCACAGCCTGTGGCATATGTTTGGAATACAGCTGAGTATAAAACAAATAAAAATGCCACTACCGCAATGATGTAGTTGGATTTAAGAATGATGTAGTTGGATTTAAAAATTCTAAGTCAAACACGGGCTATAACTCTGTTAGGTTTTGAAGGAAAACAACAATAATCAACTATGGTCTTCTTAGTTTCCTACACATTAAATACTTAATAAAATCAATCTGTAGCAAGCAAATTTTTTTCCTTCAAAGACCCTATTTAGAGGAATGAAGGTCACTGAATGGCCAAAACAATTACTGGATTTTTTCAGCATTATTTTTTTCAGAAGAATCCTGCATGTGGGTAAACTGTACAGAACAGTGGTCTTCAATCTAAAACCATTGTAGTTTATCACTTTTGCCTCACATGTACTTTCCAGGTGAAAATGGAGATGACACTCAGCTAAACGTTGATCATGGGCACATACAAATTTTTTCCCCAAACGAGCAATGCTGCATATTTAATTTTTTCCTTTTAAATGCCTACTCTCATTTATGCAATGTCAGCATATATTTCCTTTCTTATGATGAATGCATTGTAATTCTGCTAAACATTAGCATTATAGGCTATGGGAATTTAATTATTTGTGCACTATACATGTATATGACAGGCCCACATACATATATACATACAAAATTGAATACAAAATGTTTTACAATAAAGATATTTCTAAGTAGTACTCCATAAAATGGCATTGAAATTGTTTCTTATTTAAAACATGGGCTTACCTCAGCAAATAATTTATCAGGCATCCTAAAATTCACATACAGGTCTGATACTTCTGCCTTTGATATATGTTATTTCGCGTAGACTCTGTATAAAATATATATATAATTTATTTCAGATTCAGTACTTTTTATCACTGGTAGTCTTCTTATCATTATTCATTTCAATTTGTTCTTTTCGTTTGGTGGTTTTGTGCAAAACAGATCTGACATATGATTGTTGGTGTACATGTTTAGTGTTTCCTTCAGCTCTGAATGGTTGTCATTAGAGTTTTTTATATATAAATATGTAGTCTATCTATGGTTGTCATTAGTGTCTTTTATATATAAATATGTAATCTATCTGTTAAACTGCACAAGATGCATATTTGTACCAATAAGTTTCACAAATGTTTAAGAAACACGAGTTTATGATTCTATTTATCAAATACAGTTAATGAGTTTGCACTACTCGATCATCTTGCCATGTGACATTGCTAGGCATTACATTACAGTGTAGTGAACAACCTTTTAGGGCACGAAAATGAGTGTTATGCAATAATAAAATTTAACACTAGAACACATATGGTATATTCATTTCCAAAAGTTATGCTCTACTGACCTCTATATTTCACCCTTTTACCCATTTTGTCAGCAAAACTTGCGTACACTCTTAAGTTCAACTTGAAGATACAGTTTTAGAGGTATCAATATAAATGTGCAAATATTTACAAATTCTAAATTCGTTGCACATGTGACTTTGAAATTTCACATTCTCACCACCAAGAATTGTTCAAATATCCTTGTAACCTTGTGTGTAAAATCTGATGATAATAAAAAGTCTGGGATATTATATCCAAGATGCTAAAATTGAATCTGATCTACTGCAATAAGCATGACCTTCAAATCTTAAAGGTCAATTTTCCTCACATCCTGAACCTATACAACAAGTGTAGCAAGACATCACTAATATAAGTCTAATGACAGGTCACTGATAAAATAGGGGATATGATTATTTTTGGACACATAATCTTTAGTTAGCCTGACCGAAAGACTGACAGATGGGGATACAATGCGACTGTTGTTACTCCATAAAAACATGCTTCAAAAGCAAACAAATCATTAGTAGCCGATAAATTAAATGTATGCTATTTTGTTTAAAAACTCTTATAAGTACACAATTGGTATTGCATTTCAGACACATACAGTCACTGTTACTGTAAAGAAAATTCAATATCACATTGCAGCTGTATACAATAACTGTTACTGCATAGAAAATTCAATATCACATTGCAGCTGTATACAATAACTGTTACTGTATAGAAAATTCGATATCACATTGCAGCTGTATACAATAACTGTTACTGTATAGAAAATTCAATATCACATTGCAGAGGTATGCAATAACTGTTACTGTATAGAAAATTCAATATCACATTGCAGATGTATACAATAACTATTACTGTGAACAGAAATCACTGCTGCATTTCTGACACAGATTACCTCTTGCAGTAAATGGAATTCTTTAATATAATTGAGCATGGATATAAACTTGATCCCACCAGTATAAAAAAAACACTTTGCTAAAATAAATCTTTCAGTGAACTTTATACCAAAAAAGCTACAGGATTTGATCAGATTGGTCCACAACTCATTAAATCTTCTGCCTCTAATATTTTAAATACCATAACATTCATAATCAATTTAAGTATTGCAACCTCATCTGTCCCCAAAATATGGTAAAATGCAAAAGTAATGCCTATTCACAAATCTGGTTCTAAGGATGATGTTGATAACTACTGACCAATCTCAATACTACCACACTTGACAAAATTGATTAAAAAACATGTCCATGACTCATTCATATCATATTTAACCAAACACTTAATGTTAACCCTAATCAATCAGGCTTTAGACAGGAACATTTATGTTAGACTGCCTTGATCTCCCTAATTGATAAATGGCTTCATGCACTTGATCAAGGTAGAATTGTAGGATCTGTATTAAATTTTGTAGATTTAAGGAAAGCTTTTGGCATGGTCGATCATGAAATCCTTTTGAAGAAACTGAAAATTTACCAATGTGGTGAAAGCATAATTAGATGGTTTACGTCATACTTACGTGAGAGAACATAACATGTTTATATAAATAATGTTCTGTCTGAACCTGGAACAGTTAGATCTGGAGTACCACAAGGCTCAGTTCTAGATCCATAACTATTTATATTATTTATTAATGACCTACCACTTTTTTATTATAGGGGATTCAATTTCATTTACAGATCTATATGCAGATGATACAACATTGTCAGACATTCAAAACACAAAGCATGAACTGGAAATTTCTTTAAAGGATGCCCTTAACAAACTGGACAGCTGGTGCACATACAATGGCATGGTGGTAAACACTGGTAAAACTAAAATATCACTTATATCAACATGGCAAAAAAGAACAAATCTCGACAGTGATGGACTATGTCTGACGTGGAAGGATAAAAATTTGCAAATGGTCTGTCATGATAGATTGCTTGGTGTTTTGGTAGATAATAACCTATCATGGACTGAACATATCAAACATATCAGTACAAAAGCCAATTCAAGTTTATGGCTTCTCAGTAGGATAAATCATTTTCTCCCTGAAAAGCACAGAAAACTATTTTATAACAGTTACAACTGTATTTACACTACTGTAATACAGTATGGGGTAATTCAAATGATAAAAACATAGCAAAGCTAGGACATCTTCAAAAAAGAGCATTAGGGCTATTATCAATCCAGAATGAAAGAAAGGAAAATTTAGCTGGTGTCATGAAAACGAGGAGTCTCAAGTTGTTACACAAAGAGTATTTATTCACACACGTTCTGAGTATACATCAATAAGCTTCTATGATGGATCATGGCACCCTCTGCCTCCTCAGGGAGCAGTCCCTATCTAATGTTGCAGCTACCAAGAGGAGCAGTTATTAGTTAGAACTAGCAAGTAAACTATGATACCAAACATCTCCCCTTTTTGGAGAATAATAATAATAATAATAATAATGAAGACGTTGTATAGCACCTAATCTTTAAAAGCTCTAAGTGCTTTAAGACATTAGAGAACATCTATAACATAAAAAAGCCATAAACTTGAATTGGCTTTTGTACTGATATGTTTGATATGTTCAGTCCATGATAGGTTATGCATATAATATGATTACAACCCCCTCCCAAAAAAACACCATGAAATTAGAAAACATAAAAAACATGCTGAAAATATTGAAGATAGGAAACATTATTAGGTCTTTAAGTTTTTTTGTTCTTGCAGTTGAAATTATTGAGTTTAAAAGCACTCTTGATTGGGATCACGGTGTCTATGTGGGCACTGGTATGCAAAAGAACGCTGTCCATATGACTTTGTTTTCATAATGGAAATAATGAGTATATGATTGTCAGAAGAGGAGAATAATTATCTTGCTGGTGTGTACACATGGATGAGGTTGGATAGGTATGTTGGACTGGAGTCCATCAGAGAAACATAGCACAGAGAACAAATTTTGTGTTTGATTCTGGATCGAATGGATAGCCAGTGTAGGGTACAGAGCAGTGGGAAGGTGTGCTCTGATCATGGTACTCTAAGGATGATCCAAGCAGCTGTGTTTTGAACTCTCTTAAGTTTCTGGAGTAGATATTGAGACGAACCAGATACAATTGAATTACAATAGTCCAGTCTTGAAAGTAGTAATGAACATACAAGTGTTTTAGTGGCATCAACGAAAGATATCTGCGAATGGAGCTGATGCATCTGAGCTCAAGATATGCAGCCTTGCATATGTTCGTGACATGTTGATGCAATGTGAGAGTACTGTCCAGAGTAACACCTAGGTTTCATACTGACTGCATGAATTTAATGTTGGTGTTGTTGATATTTATTGTTTGAGGTAAAGGATGTGAATGAGAAAGTCTTTGTGTTGTGATCAGAATGGCCTCAGTTTTATCATCATTTATCTGCAGCTTGTTACAAGTCATCCATGATTTCACATCAGAAATGCACCTCTCTACACTTTGGATGGTAGCATCAACTTCAGTTGGGTGGCTAGATTTGTATATTTGGGTGTTGTCAGTGTACAATTGGTGAGATACTGGATGATGATCTATGACACATGAGAGCAGTTGAGTGTATAGAATGAAGAGAACAGGTCCAAGAACAGAGCCCTGTGGAACACCACAACATAGATCAACTGGGCTGGAGTGTATTGTAAGGCTGTATCATGAATGCCAAATACATGTTGGAGATGGTGAAGTAATATATCATGGTCTGTTGTGTCAAATGCTGCAGACAAATCAAGGAGGGTGAGGACTATAATCTTTCCGCTGTCCAATGCAGAGAGAATGTCATTAACTACTTTCAGAAAAGTAGTTTTATTACTGTGGCAAGGGCGATATGTAGACTGTACATTGCTAAAAAGACTATTGGAATTCAGATGAGATACAAGTTGGAACAGAACAACTTTTTCTAAGATTTTTTAATCTAAATGGGAGATTAGAAACTGGGTGGTAGATCTTTAAATCGATATAGTCAAGTGTTGGTTTCTTCAGCAGACGCTTTACAATGGCAGTTTTGAAAAATGATAGAAATTCCCCGAATGAGAGAGAGGTATTAATAACATGAGTTAGTGAAGACAATACAGGATCTAATCACTCAAGCAGCAGTGATGTTAAAACTGGATCAAGTTCACATGTCTCTGGTACACTCTTCGTCACAACTGTATGTACTAAATCCATAGAGACAGGTTCAAATGCTGCTAATGGTTGCCGCTGAAATTCTGTATCCCAAATGTATGGTGACGAGTCAATTGAAACTGTGTTGTCCTCTTGTATGTCGTTCATGCAGTCGTATACATTATTCATAGAAACCAGAAAAAACCCCAAGAGATGACGACTTTTGGTGTTGCCTCAGATGCTTAGTGAAATATTAACAAAAGTGCATCCCAGTGATTTCGAAGATGACAGGAGTGAATCTGAACCTACACCATCTACTTCCACCGCCAGGCCAAAAGATTCAAGACCCACCAGAAAAATCATTCAGTAGCAACTAAAGATTATTTTCACATTCATGAGATCCTGAAGGTGACTTCCAGAAAATTTTGACCGACTGCTTACACATACACAGAGAAATTTAAATAGTTAAAGTCTCAGTAGCCACCAGAGAAAACAGCAGGTTTAATTACAGATTTATGGAATTCGTTGTTAGAGGCATTGAAATGACAGTGCCAAGCAAATGATGTTGATCGTTTGAGACTCACAATCAATCATGACATCTTAAAGCCTCCTATATGGATAGAATTTAGTACACCGGCAGAATTACCACCATCCAAAATTATCGACAAAATTCAACACATTAAACAATTAAATGACAAGTTTGACATAGTTTGATGGGAAAAAATCCTCACAATGCACACATTTCACCAACTTGACTTAGCAGACAAGGCATCTAAATGTTATCTGTGGATGAAATTTGCATACCAAAAAGAGTATCGTTCAAATTAATAAGTCAAGATGAAATGTGCTTAGCCCATCCCATCGTCGTTGCTTTAGCTTATGATGAGAAGAACGATACAGCGGATTGGAAAAGATCATGGGCCTGCATTCTGAACTTGGACAGACACCAACAATGAAACGAAGCAGAAGTCGCAACGAAGCAACAATGCATTTTCACTGAGATGGTGACGCTGAAAGTATACTCTTTAGTGGTTCAAGCAGACAAATTTAGGACAGACTCACAGATTTGTGTCCATGCAGATGAATATCAGCAAAATAATGTCCACTCCTGTCACTGTTGTGGAGGCAAACAAGTCTTATGATTTATAATAAATCTATTGGCTACATTTCAACTGCTGTCAGTGATATACCAAGAAACAGGATTGATCATGTGAATTATCTTTGCTACTTGCTTTAAATTCCTATTGACTTTTTAAATCTCATCTACCTATGGTATGAGGAGTTGAAATGGTGCTAGACAAGCTTTCCTCAGTCATGAAGAATATGTGAATCTGTTTGTTATTAAGTGCTAGTGCTTTGTGACATATATGTACAAGAGCAAACTATTTGGAAACTGAGTAACTTCCTAAACTGGAATAATAGACTAATTTTTTATAAGGCTTTACCAAGTGATTTGGCTAATTTCAACATTTCAAATCAGAAAACATTTGATATCAAGGAATTAATGGGAATAAACATTATTGGAATTTGTTGAAACTGATAGGAATTTGACACACTACACACGGTGTTGGTATTAGGTATGGTTTAAGTAGTTTATCTGAATTTTTTTTTTAAAATATTGACATTTTTAAAATATGATCAGCAAAGCTAGTTTTTGCTTTATGAAAGTTGCAATTTCTGAAAGTCCCCAAAAGCCAAATTATTAGTAGGATTTTAAAACCTTCATTTAAAGTGATAAGCAGTTCACGACTGGTCTAGCACTTATAAAACATTTTTAGGATTCAAAATGTTGTTGTTGTTGTTGTAGGGTTTAACGCCATTTTTCAGCACACGATAGGCCATATATGGCGGCCAGTATTAATGGTGGAGGAAGAACCTGGGAAAACCCTGGAAAGAACCACCGACCCACGAGAAGCTACTGGCAAGCTTTCTCACATACCCACATTGGCTGAATCCGAGACTCGAACCCACGCAGACAGAGGTGAGATGGCAGTGGTCCGTAACGGACAGCGCTTTAGACCACTCGGCCACTCGGGGCCCCCAGATTCAAAATGAAGGTTACGACGAATAATGCAAAATTGTATGGGTGTGAATAGCATAAACTTAATCAGAAGCTAAATATGAAATGCTGAGAACAATCTTGTGTCATATTTCCAAATTTTCTTGCATTGTTTCAAGCCTTAACATTAGTGGCAATGGTTCATTGGCAAGTGCTAAATATAGTATGTTCCAAGATTCAAACTTTGTCTTGTGCTGACAATGTTCAACATCAATTCAGATTTCAACAGGTAACTGTAGTAACTCGGTTGGCAGATTGGCAGACTCAAAATCCAAGGATTGCAGGTTTGACACCCAACCGGGCCAGCATGGGTCAGATGCCTTTGTATGTCCAGCTTGCTATGGTTAATAAAGTGTTAAAGTGCTATTAAAACCAATAAAAATAAACAAGAGTACCTCAAATGGGACTGAAACTCTACTGGTCAAAAAGAATTTCCATGAATTCAAGATAAGGCCATATCTTCCTTTTTAACTACTGGGTGATGAAACTGTGTTAATAATATTCTTTAGCAATGACAAAATTTTCATTTTAGCTACTGTGGTAGATATACTGGATGTCAGAGTGGCAACATTATAATTTAGAAACAGCAAGATTTTATTTAGGACTAAGAAGAAATTATAATAAGTCTTCTTTTGGAAACCCTATGCATACATGCCAACCCTAAGTAAGGTATATGCACAACTTTTAGTAATATAAATGGGGAAAAAAGGTGTAATCCGAGCATAAAAAGTGTAATCTATATATTATATGCCCTGATTACAGTAGACTGTATGAAAAATAAACATTTATTTTTGCAGCATGCGAACATTATTGGCAAATACATGTGGATTTGAACCAGAATACAAATACAAAACATACCGACAGATTATTTATATTACCTACTCTACATGCCTAACTATTGGTGAATGATCATAAAGTCTACAAATTCTTTTGTACTCAATCCAAAGTCTGTATTATATCACTCCAATATTCTTCTTTTCAAATTTATTAAGTGGTTTTTGATTTGTCATTTTTCTGATTGGATATGATTTTAAGTTTAAAAATACCCATCTGCTGTAACAATTTTCATCCACAAGACACCATAAAATCCTGTTTTGCTAAACTACTAGTGCCATTTTCTTTAAAAGTATGGACCACTAACTACCTTCACTGTCAATATAATGAATCTGCAAGACAATCTTTCAAGTTAAAGAAACTCGTGTTTTCTTGGAAATGGGTCATATATATTTGGTATAAATAGAAAATAAGGGAAGTAGATGTAGAATGTACAAATTAACTCTTATGCCATTCTTATACAGCAGTCATTGTTTTTAGAATATTCTCAAATTTATATTATGAGTGGGATTAAGGAATTGATGGTAAAAATGACAAAACTTACTGCTTTATATTAATTTTTTAATGTACCAGTAAGGCATAATTCATATATAGGTGAGCAGAAGATGAAATTAGGTGAACAAAAGCTAATGATTATGCCAAAATTATTGGCATGTATGCCTATGTTTATATGATGTTCCATTCTGGAGGAGGAATGACAAGATTTTCAAGATGGTTGCAATGGTGGCCATATTTTATGTCAGATGTTATCTTTCATTTGAAGCACAATACTGATATGACCAGCCCCAAAGTTGGGATGGTATTTCAAGATGGCCAGTATGTGGCCATAATGAAATTCAGATCACCACCATTTTCACCAATGATCAACTAGACATCACAAAAAGTCTTCTTGTCAAAACCCCACCAATCTCTCTGGAGTTCTGATAAGATTTTTTAGATGGGCAATGTGGTGGTTATACTTGATTTCTGAGCAGCACATCTTCACTTTGAACCAACCAGACATTGTAAGAAGTCATTTAGTAAAATCTCCATGTTGCTACAACCATTCATTCACGATGGACACTGTGGCAGCCCTATCAGAATGTCCAAAAGGCACCATTTTCATGATGGACCTACTAGACACCACAAGAAGTCTTCTAGTTAAAACAAAAATGCAATATTACTTTCATTCAGGAGAAGTCACACAACAAGATTTTCAAGCCAATGATGGGTCCATTTCAATTTGCAGTATCAGTGTGCATGCAGCAATATTTGCACACATACTATTAATATATTCTCACTGACTGACTGTAGGAATATTTCCACACTTTTTACTTTCACAGACAGTATCAACGGGAAATAGATAAATATAATATACTGAGTGAAACAAAGAATAATTTAAAAGCTGGCAATGTTTTATAAACGGATGTGACAATTTCTCCTAGAAAGCAGAAAGCTGCAAATGAATTTCTAATTTTTCATAATGTTGTACTGTTCTGTGTGAGTGTATGTGTCTTTACCTCTGGTGTGAAATCCAGAACTTTTAAAATTTATATAAAACAAAATGAGCAGAAAATAATTAATGGCTAAACTAATTTTATTTTTCTGATTTCCTTTTTAGAACTATAGGGTTCATCCCCAGATGGAAGATTCTGCAAGTCTGCAAGGAGGGAATTATTGGTTTCCTTCAGTCCTGCATAGAGATCAAGAAATTCTCGTAAACGCTGCTTTATCACATCTGTGTTCTCTCTGTTCTTAGCTGACATTTTGAAGATTTCATCAAATTTGACCAATCTATTTGGATGCATTTCTTTCGGCACTTCCGACAAGGAATCTGAAGATAAATTTCGAAATAAAATAACAATCTTAAAAACATTTAACCCTTAGATTAAAACACACACACACATATATTCACTAAATCTGTTAATAACTGAACAAAAAGAAATTAAATTAGCGTAACCATCTAGACAATATGGACATCTTCCACTCAAAGTATAATATCTGACAAACTCTTAGAAAGCAGACATCTTCCACTCAAACCATAACATCTAACAAACGCTTAGAAAATAGACATCTTCCACTCAAACTATAACCTAAGCAACTCTTAGAAAGCAGACATCTGCCATTCACACTAAAATATCTGACAAACTCAAAGAAGGCCCAATAAAGGCAACCTTAGTGGGGTCATAAATATGCAATAAATGAAAAAAATATGGAAGTCAGAAAAAAGACCATTGTATATCCCTACAATGGGTGGCATGAGAATGAATGTGTTATGTTTATCCGTTTAGATTATGACAAGTTTGTGAAATTTTTAATTTAAAAGTTGTCTTCACTTACAGCACATCACATGAAATGTTTTAGTTAGGAATTGATCAATCCAGCCCTGGTTAACCATAAATGTTCAGTTAAGAATTACACCTTTACTTGATGGCTCATGCACAAAACAAAGACCACACAGCAAGTCAGGGAACAAGTTACTGAGGGACTGCCAGAACATACAAACTGATGCCAACCCCATTGGATATCAACAAAACCACAGGAAGGGCTATTTAATGGCTGAATACTCATTTTATAACTGCACTGAAGATAACTGTCAATAAAGCATTTTTTTTGGACAAAAATGTTTGCTTTTCTGTATAAATTACTTTCGTTTTCAAGATGTGCAACCTCTGAAAGACTGTTGACATTATTTCAACTGGTTTCAACAACCTTTATTTGTACATGAAAACATGCAAGACATCTATTAAGTCCTTGCTTTTTGTTGTTCTTGATTCAATTTACAGCCAAACAAGATCACTTAAAAAAAAACTAGGGCAATTTTTTCATGAAATTTGTGAATGAGTGAGGTAATTAAAGATAGTTTAGATATATTAAGCATACAATAATATTTTTAAACGTGTCAGATTGATCAATTTAAAGAGTTGATCTGACACATAACCAGGGCTGCCAGCTCTTAACCAGGTAGGATTTGCATGCCTTTTAGCTCTTCTTTTATTCCACCTTCTTTATCTGATCTGATACAAAAGATATAATTAACATGATAATACAAAAAGGGCCTGCTTTTAATTCAGTGCAACAATGCATCAAATACTTCTTCAAGTCAGACATCAAAACAAGGTCAAAACTTAAGTTCTCAAAGAAACGTTCATGGACATAGCTGTTATGGTAGACTGACATATTTCACGTCTGACTACTAGATGGCACATTGCATTTATGATGATTAAGCTTAAACCAAACTGAAACATGAATTTCACTTGACAAACTTATTTAACTGGCATTTATTTATTAAAGTGCTGCCCCCAGTAGGCATTAGTGACATTCATTGACAGAAATTGTGTGTGTGTGTGTGTGTGTGTGTGTGTATTTTGGATTGTTAACATAGATTGTAAAAAATTCAGTCATATTGCTATGATGTCTGCAGAGTGACAGTTTCTAGCACAGGGGCATCATGCCACAGACATGTAGCATGATGTCCCTCCCAGTCACATTATAATATCCTGACAACAGACTGACCAGTCCTAACACTAATCTCTTAATGCTGAGCGCTTAGCAAGGTAGCTGTTAGTACAATTTTTAAAAGTCTTTGGTATGACTTGGTGGGGGTTCGAATCCATGACCACCCGCATCCAGGGCAGATACTAACACCATTAGGCCATTGGAACAGTCAGAAATTTAGTTGAATATAGTCATTTATGATCTACTTATATGAAGCTGAGGATTTCATAATGCTGATTCCAGTTAGTATTTACCATTTTCATGAAAAATGAGTGATATATCAAGGTTTCTGTACATAAAACAATTATTTTCTTCATGCTCCACAAATAGGTGTAAAATATGGGGGTATTTTATAGTTAAAAAAACATGGGATCACCACACATTATAACTACATGTTATTTAGGTTGTTGATTTTTATGATGAAAAACTTTAAAATGTAAAATAAGCCCTCTATGGATCTTTTTTGTTTCATGTATCCTATGATCAGAACTAATACTCACCTGGCAGATTCTTCACCAGCTCAATCACACGATCTGCATTAGAATTATGATCTGTGTCGATTTTATTGAGAGCCAAGACCGCTGGTTTGTCCAACATCTCTGGATTAAACAGCTCAAGTTCCTGAAACAGTACATCCAAATATGTCATACATGTAAAGTGAAACCTGCCTGTGAAGGACATTTAGAAGACAGAACTGTATCTGCAATAGACATGTATAAAGTGAAGCCTGTCTACAAAAGGGATTTAGAAAACAGCTGTAACTGCAACAGACAAGTGTTTTTACTTTATAAAGGAATTTATTTTCATAAGCAAAAGTATAGGTTTCCCCCTTTTCATCACAATGACTAAGGGTGTAACATTTACCAAATTCCTTATTCATGTATACAGTTTATGATAACCAAATGGATGCCATTTAATTGACAAGATTTGAAACTCAACCTTTCCCCTTAGGCTTACTGCTATTATAATGTGCATGCCATACCTTAGTTTACTTGTGATTGCTTCATTTGTTGTATGTCTCTTTTTTCATGATGCAATTTGTAAGACATGTCTTTGTTGAATATATCTAACAGATTCAGTAAAACAATTCCAAGGATTATCATGATATTGATTCCTACCATTACATTATTTGACATGTAGACATGATGAAAAAATTTATAACTGGGCATTCTGCCTCTATATTACTATTAAATTGTAGTAGTCTATAGAATCTATGAAAACTAAGAAACTATGCAGTTCTTTTAAAAACCTGAAGGTATTACCTTAAAATAAAATGTTGCTAATCAAAAGTTTATGTAAATAACGTAGCTTAAAGAAATTTGTATCAGCATTATCAGTACATGAACCTGATGTGTAATGTGTATCAGCATTATCAGTAAATCAGCCTGATGTGTAATGTGTATCAGCACTATTAGTACATGAACCTGATGTGTAATGTGTATCAGCATTATCAGTAAATCAGCCTGATGTGTAATGTTGTGTAATGTGTATCTGCATTATCAGTACATCAACCTGATGTGTAATGTTGTGTAATGTGTATTAGCATTATCAGTACATCGACCTGATGTGTAATTTTGTGAAATGTGTATCAGCATTATCAGTACAAGAATTAATGTGTAATGTGTATCAGCATTATCAGTAAATCAACCTGGTGTTATGTGTATTAGCATTATCAGTACATCAACCTGATGTTAAATGTGTATCAGCATTATCAGTAAATCAACCTGATGTGTAATGTTTATCAGCATTATCAGTAAATCACCCTGATGTGTAATATTGCATAATGTGTATCAGCATTATCAGTACATCAACCTGATGTGTAATGTTGTGCAATGTGTATCAGCATTATCAGTACATCAACCTGATGTGTAATGTTGTGGAATGTGTATCAGCATTATCAGTACATCAACCTGATGTGTAATGTTGCATAATGTGTATCAGCATTATCAGTACATCAACCTGATGTGTAATGTTGCATAATGTGTCTCAGCATTATCGGTAAATCAAACTGATGTGTAATGTTGTGTAATGTGTATCAGCATTATTAGTACATCAACCTGATGTGTAATGTTGCATGATGTGTATCAGCATTATCAGTACATCAACCTGATGTGTAATGTTGCATAATTTGTATCAGCATTATCAGTACATCAACCTGATGTGTGATGTTGCATAATGTGTATCAGCATTATCAGTACATCAACCTGATGTGTAATGTTGTGTAATGTGTATCAGCATTATCAGTACATCAACCTGATGTGTAATGTTGCATAATGTGTATCAGCATTATCAGTACATCAACCTGATGTGTAATGTTGCATAATGTGTCTCAGCGTTATCGGTAAATCAGACTGATGTCTAATGTTGTGTAATTTATATCAGCATTACCAGTACATGAACCTGATGTGTAATGTGTATAAAACATTATCAATACATGAACCTGATGTATAATGTTGTGTGATGTGTATCGGCTTTATCAGTAAATCAACCGGATGTGTAACATTGTGTAATGTATATCAGTATTACCAGCACATGAACCTGATGTGTAATGTGTATAAAACATTATCAATACATGAACCGGATGTGTAATGTTGCATAATGTGTATCAGTATTATCAGTACATCAACCTGATTTTGCAATGTTGTGTGATGTGTATCGGCTTTATCAGTAAATCAACCTATGTAATGTTGTTATGTGTATCAGCATTATCAGTATATCAACCTGATGTGTAATGTTATGTGATGCGTATCACCATTATCAGTAAATCAAACTGAAGTGTAATGGGTAATTTGTACTATTACTCATTCAAAATTTTTATTCTTTCATGCAGCCAAGACACCAAATGTGTCATTCCGTAACAATGGTGCTTGAATGAACAGGAGAAAATGTCTGGGACAGAATGTTTTGTTAGGAGCAGGATAAATAAAGTCCATGTTTTTTAATGTACAGATTTTAGTTCTCATTTAAATTGATCAGAACAGTTAAAAAAATATAGGCTGCACATAGAAAACTTCTGCTTTGCAAACTCTGGGCAAGTTTTGATATTTCTTTGAAAGAGAAGCTTAGAGGATAAAATCTTGGACAAAGATAACAGACTTGTATTTGCAAAACCACTGCATACCATTCAAGTTCAAGTCAAACATATTCAAAATATATCAAAGTAATCTACATCTGCCTACAAACATGTACACCAAACGTTGTTTGTGGCAGACCCAATTAAACTTGAAAATATTATGCCCCCTTCCACCCCAATGAAATGGTCAGTCCCAAATGTGATGTATATTCATTTTTCTATAAGGACAAGTATGATCAGACAACATTAGATACAGTTCTGACAATGCTAACATTATAGATGTCCAGAACAACTCGACCCTGTTCAGAGTATCCAGCAGAGAAGTTTGAACACCATTACCATCCAGTCTGTAGTGAGTGTAGTGATGAACGTTAATGATATCCACATTATCTACAAACCTCAAATTGAACCCCAATGAAATCATATTTGAAGAGTAGCAATTGCAACGTGTGACAAAAATATCTAAATAGGGGAAATCTGGAGCATATGGAAATTGGAGGTGTTGTTGAATTTGAGTCTGGGATTGTGATTTTTCTAAAGCCATCTGCCCTGGTCCTATGTCTAAAGTATTTTTTTCTTTAAGCATTGCTGCCTTAAATGATTTTATCTGTGAAAACTGTATAAATCCAAAATGTAATAAAATGGGTTAATAACTGAATAACTGCTGTAATCATCTGAAAATCTAAAGATATATATATATATATATATACCAAACTTCATTTGTCAAAATCAAATGCAGATATATCGCAGCCTCACTTGGAAATGCCAGCCTTACAGTGAACATGTGTTGACTCATCCATGCAAGAGCAATGAAATTCCTGACACTAAGCCAAATTTAACTTTTCATTCCATTATTCACTACTGCAGATAATTTGGATACAATGGGGGATTGTCCCCCCCATCTTTACGCAGTGCAGTGGGTGCAAGTTTCAATGCAAGCTCAAGCTTGACCTTTAGTACCTGGGTTATATTTTGGATAAAGTGGATCCAGCATGTAGTACTACCTTGTTATTAATTGTTCCAGTCATCATCAAACCCAGACTTAATTTAGGGATTAAAGAATGATTTGACCATTTACCCAGACATATGGCTTCACACACACACACAAATTTGTGTGCGTGTGTGTATATATCTCTGTGTGTGTGTGTGTGTGTATATATATATATATATATATATATATATATATATATATATATATATATATATATATATATATATGTGTGTGTGTGTGTGTATTGCTTAACCGGCTTGAAGCAGCTGTTCTGTTTTCTTGTGTGCCATTTTTCATGATATATGCGCTTGCTGTCTGTCTTCTTCTACGTTATTGTGTTCATCATGCATTGGCTGTTCAGTTTGTACGTGTTTCTTCATCTCCATGTTTTGGAAATGAGAATAATTAGACTTTTTCTCTGCTGTATTGTTCCACTGCTACAACGTCCTTTGTTGTTGAACAAACCACCATCATGTGATACTCGCCAGTCACCCATTTATGCTATGATGGACTCTCATTAATTGCTTTAAATGACCACTCCTTGGCTCTCCACACTACACCGTGCTCAAAACTAAACGAATTGGGACTACATTCATCATTACTTAAATGTAAACAGAAGCTAAAAAAGAAACATTTTAAAGCTGGCCAGCGTAGATCTGGAAGAATTTCAGTTATCTCCCTTATGCCCATTCTGTCTCAACAATTTAAAAATTCAGCCGTTAATTTAGATAACCTAATTCAAATCCCTATTAAATCGTCAACCATTGAGTCAATTATCCAAGAGATACCTCTTCGTACTGCATTATTCAATGCCCAATCAGTAGGACCAACAGAAAAGCGCACAGAAAAAAAAATAGTTAATTTTATCAACATCAGAATATCGACGTCTTTTTCCTGACAGAAACATTACTAAAAACATCAGGTGATGAGCCCAAGTGTGCTGATTTAACACCCACCGGTTACTCCATCAAGTCGTCACCCCACCACTCTCACAGAGGTGGAATTGCTGTCATTAAT
Organism: Sinohyriopsis cumingii; assembly: GCA_028554795.2. Taxonomy (NCBI): domain Eukaryota; kingdom Metazoa; phylum Mollusca; class Bivalvia; order Unionida; family Unionidae; genus Sinohyriopsis; species Sinohyriopsis cumingii. The sequence goes on along the minus strand of CM068841.1, from coordinate 28,922,006 downwards.
TCGTGATTAAATGTCTAAACCACACCACAACTTTCAATTTTCTACCACACATCGTTTGAACTAGTCCAAACCACACTCACATTGGAACAAAGGTCAGTCCAATTTTTCTGCCTATACCACCTTCCTAGTAGAAAAAACAAGCTGACTGAATCTCTCTTTTTGGAGCAGTTTCCGAATCTCCTGGAGTATGGAAATTCGATAGGTGGCAACCTGATTATTCTTGGAGATTTTAACTTTCACTTTGACTGTCCCGAAAACCCCAACACATCAAAACTCCTAGATTCCATTAATGTTTTCAACCTCAAACAGTCAGTTAACCAACCCACCCATCAACATGGTCACATATTAGACTGAATTCTTCATAGACCTGATGATAATATTCTACAGTCCTCCATGGTATCCCAAGAACTTGCATTACATCACCTCTGCAATGTATGCCATCTTGATGTATCAGTCCCTAACCCTCCACCTTTATTTGCTACTAAGAGAAACCTCCATATGATAAATAGAACCAAACTAATGCATGACATCCTAACAACTTGCTTACCTCCTACAGCAGAACAACTCGATAACTACTGGCACTAATTGCTCGACAAACATGCCTCAGCCACCAAACACAGAGTATCAACTCAAAAGTGTTCTCCGTGGTATAGGAGTGTTAGGGACCAACTTCGCATTGCTAAAAGAGACTGCCGCAAAGTGGAGAGGCTTTGGCCTTTCACCAGACTCACTGTTCATAAGCAAATCTATCAAGCTGCTAAGAAGAACATCACAAAAATAGTCCATTACCAACAAGCTAATGTCAAGGAACAAATGTACACCACTTCCAACTACCTTGTCTCCAGTCAACCTTCCAGACCTGTTTGCAAATTTCTTCTGTGACAAAGTACAAACCATGAGAGGTAAGCTTGAAAACACAATTTCAATTGATCTGTGGTCACCATACAGTTGGGATACAGAATTTCAGCAGCAACCATTAGCACCATTTGAACCTGTCTCTATGGATTTAGCATGTACAATCGTGATGAAGAGTGCACCAAAGTCATGTGAACTTGATCCAATTCCAACATCACTGCTGCTTGAGTGCTTAGATCCAGTATTGTCTTCACTAACTGATGTTATTAATACCTCTCTCTCATCCAGGGAATTCCCATCATTTTTCAAAACTGCCATTGTAAAGCCTCTGCTGAAGAAACCAACACTCAACCATAATGATTTAAAGAATTACCACCCAGTTTCTAATTTCCCATTCATATAAAAAATCTTAGAAAAAGTTTTTCTATCCCAACTTGTATCTCATCTGAATTCAAACAGTCTTTTTAGCAATGTACAGTCTGCATATTGCCCTTGCTTTGGATAGCGGAAAGATTACAATCCTCACCCTCCTTGATTTGTCTGCAGCATTTGACAAAATAGACCATGATATATCACTTCACCATCTCCAGCATATATTTGGCATTCATCATACAGCCTTACTGTGGTTCAAGTCCTACTTGGTCAACAGGACACAAATTGTGTCTGCAAATGGAATACACTCCAGCCCAGTTGATCTATGTTGTGGTGTTCCACAGGGGTCTGTTCTTGGACCTGTTCTCTTCATTCTATACACTCAGCCGCTCTCAAATGTCATAGATCATCATCCAGTGTCTCATCAATTGTATACTGATGACCATCCAATGTGTAGAGAGGTGCATTTGTGATGTGAAATCATGGCTGACATGTAACAAGCCGCAGATGAATGATGATAAAACTGAGGCCATTCTGATCACAATACAAAGACTTTCTCATTCACATCCTTTATCTCAAACAATAAATATCAACAACACCAACATTAAATTCATGCAGTCAGTATGAAACCTAGGTGTTACTCTGGACAGTACTCTCACACTGCACCAACATGACATGAACATATGCAAGGCTGCATATCTTGAGCTGAAATGCATCAGCTCCATTCGCAAATATCTTTCAGCTGATGCCACTAAAACACTTGTGTGTTCATTACTACTTTCAAGACTGGACTATTGTAACTCAATTCTGTCTGGATCATCTCAATATCTACTCCAGAAACTTCAAAGAACAGTTGCTCGGATCATCCTTAGAGTACCACGATCAGAGCACACCTCCTGGCTGGTATGTACCCTACATTGACTATCCATTCAATCCAGAATCAAACACAAAATTTGTTCCCTGTGACTCCAGTCCAACATACCTATCAGACCTCACCCATGTATAAACACCAGCAAGATACCTACGCTCCTTTTCTGAAATTGACAATCGTATACCCATTATTCCCACTATGAAAACTAAGTCATATAATCAAAGTTCTTTTGCATACCAGGGCCCAGCAACGTGGAACAAATTGCCAACTGAACTTAGACACAAAGACACAGTGATCCCATTCAAGAGTGCTCTTAAAACTCACCTATATTGACTGCAAGAACAAACATAAACGCGAACTAGTCTAGCTACCACATGTCTGTCCAGGTGTAACAAAATCACATGGAGGATCCAGCTATCCCTATCTTCATTGCCTGCCCGCAGTATATTATCAGTGGTTTATTTATGGATGAGAGCATTGTGTCATCACTAGTTCAGGTTATGGTTTATCACAATATTGAAGACCAGGATCAAGATTATTCACAAATTAAGTGTGAAGATATGGCTAAGCAATAGCCCTACTCCAATCCAACTATGGAGAGGGCAGTGTTCAGTTTTAAGGATGCTGTTGAGGAGATATACCAGATATTGCTGGCTTATGAATACTCTCTACCATGACCATTATGTATGACTGTACGGTCAGATCATCTGTCAACATCAACAATAAGGAGTAGTATCCTTCTTTCCAACTGCTTCCCCAATCAGCAAAACTGAAGGAGATTAATGGGGAATGCTAAGCTTTGTTTCCAGAGAGCCAGGAAGCAGCTGCAATATGGACACAGTCTGCTGACTACCATACTGAACTCACAGTGCTGGATAATAATGCAACAGTGCTTAACACATCTGCCCCTCCATTTTATAAGGTGATTAATATTTGGTTTCTCACCACATTGAAGCTGGTTCAAAATATTGTTACCACGTGTTTGATGCAGGATCTGGCCTCAACAGCAATTTTCCAAGCAGTGAAAAAATCAGCCAAAACACACATCCAGGAGCCCCAACAGCTTGATATGTCAGGATAAATTTTCACATGACACTTCACTAAAACTGCAACCTAGCCTGACTTTAGGGATGACTCTCTGTAAGGCTCACCATTGATGTTATGTGGACAAAACTGAAGAACTTTCAGAGGTAGGCAGCTCAGAAATTTCACTTCAACTGGCTGCTTCACCTGTATCCTCATTTAGGAACCTGCAGTCCCTGCCACAATAGAAGATGACAGACAAGCCAGGCAAAAGTGATCTTTTATACCCCAAGGGGCATTCAGATCTTAGGAGAAAGACACTAGCAGTTCCAACTACACACTGGATCAACATATTTCCACAAAATGGATAGGTGGCCCAAGTCATTTCAGAGGATCTTCAGACTTTCTTAATCCAACCCACTCCTCATTCTGTTTCTCTCGTTCTAACAAATTTTTGTGTCATCAGTCAAAATGTCGGTGACAATACAAAAGCAACACTCTTCAGAGCTCAAATCAAAGTATGTTCATTATCAATAAGGCCAATGTCTTCAGGGCTCTATCAAAGGATGTTCATTATCAATAAGGAAAATGTATTCAGGGCTCTATTAAAGAATGTTCATTATCAATAAGGAAAATGTCTTCAGGGCTCTGTTAAAGGATGTTCATTATCAATAAAGTCAATGTCTTCAGGGCTCTATTAAAGGATGTTCATTATCAATAAGGCCAATGTCTTCAGGGCTCTATTAAAGGATGTTCTTTATCAATAAGGCCAATGTATTCAGGGCTCTGTTAAAGGATGTTCATTATCAATAAGGTCAATGTATTCAGGGCTCTATTAAAGGATGTTCATTATCAATAAGGCCAATGTCTTCTGGGCTCTATTAAAGGATGCTCTTTATCAATAAGGCCAATGTCTTCAGGGCTCTATTAAAGGATGTACATTATCAATAAGGCCAATGTCTTCTGGGATCTATTAAAGGATGCTCATTATCAATAAGGCCAATGTCAAGTTAAGGCATATCAAGCATCAGAGTCACCTCCATGAATTCATTCTTTCTGCCAAAATTCAGGAAGGAGATGGTGAGGTCTATCCAACTTTGTATCCAAATGGACAAGCATGCAATTAGTCTCGATTTCACTGATACCTAATTTCAAGGCCCTTTTCAACTGGTATCATGTAAGTTATTTTGTTTTGCTTACCATGACAAATTTATTAATTTCAAGTCTGTCCCTTTGGTCTAAATATCAGCCCTTGGGTCATCACCAAATTTATGTTTATGGATTGTGTTATCACCCCATCTTGGTCAACAGCCTTTTTGGCAAAGGAGTTGTATCTGATGATCAGGTCCAAAAACATTGTAAACAAACAATCTTCTACCCTTTTAAATCATCCCAGGCCACACCGATGGCCTAGTGGTTAGAGCATCCACCTCGGATGTGGGAGGTTGTGGGTTCAATCCCCGGTCGAGTCATACCAAAGACTTACAAAAATGGTACTAACAGCTACCTTGTTTGGCATTCAGCATTAAGAGGTTAGTGTTAGGACTGGTCGGCCTGGTGTCTGGATAATGTGACTGGGTGGGACATCATGCTACATGTCTGTGGCATGATGCCCCAGTGCTAGATATCACTATAAACTGTCAAAATGCGTACATTGTGGTGATAAGACTGAAAAATTGTTAAAGCTACATTAAAAATCCAAATCACACGCACACACACACACAAACAAATCATCTCAGTTTTCTAATGAGGTAAAAATTCTACGTTAACACTTAACATAAGCCAGTAAAATGTCAACTGTATGTCATCTAGTTTTGTGTTTCTGGCTTGAACAGTGCTTGAGACTGAACCCAATGAAATCACACATTTTTATTCTAAAATGTATTTACTACAGGATAATTTTTGCAAGGGGGGTAACTGTAACTGAAAGTTGTTATTCTCAATAGTCAGTATCATGGGTTACTTACCTTGCCCAAGTTGAGAGAGAGAGAGAGATAGAGAGAAACATGATTTTTTTAAAATAGGTAAAATGCCATTTTTGGCAGCTAGTATATTTGATGGGGGAAGAACCTTGGAATGCCCCAGGAAGAACCATGGACATAAGGGAAGCTACTGACAGGCTTTCTTACATAACCCCCAATGGCCTGAACTGACACTCAAACTCATGTGGACAGAAGTGAGATTTCAGTGATTTCTAAAGGTACTTGGACACAGAACGCACCAGAAAAAGAGAGATAGAACAGGTATTTTGTACAGCAAAAATTTATTCAAAATGCATATGATCTGAGAACTATTTCTAACCACAATGAACATCATTAATATATGTGCAGATGTTGCTCATGCTAAAACTTACTGGATGTCTTTAAGATTTTAATCTACCATGTTTACTAAAAACATATCAAAATACAGCTTCTAGAATGGTCAAATATTCAGCCAATGAGGTGCAACATCACCTCAATAATATATATGGATCTCACTTACTGTCAAACTCGTGTAACATTTTAAGCATCTAAACCAATATTGAAGTTTTATCAAAAATCAAAATTTGGCCTCCCAAGTGGCAACAAACTCCGCCAATCAGCTGCAATATCACCTAATTAATATGTGTGGATTTCACTCATTACTGAACTTGTACAATTGAATGATGATATAACACCAAATGCCAAGATCACCTCATGGATATGCATGGATCTTGTCCTTGACTGAACTTGTCAGAGATTGTGATGATATATGCACATATTCCAACTTTGATCAAAATCTGATCAAAGACATGGTAACAACATCAATCAATCATATGCATAATTAATATGCATGTGTGTTGTTCATTACTGAAACTGTCTGAGATCTTGATGGCATGAGTATATAGTCAGTCGCAAAAGCAATAGTTGTGTAGGCGACTTAAGTCCTTTAATTGATTGATGAGTATATATTTCATGTTAAATCTAAATTGGATCAGAAACAAACACTTGAGAGTGGTAAAAAGCTCAGCTAATTAGACACAAGATCATCTTATTAATCTGTGTTTATCTCACCCATCACTGAACTTATCCATCCAACATATTAACTGCATAAGCATATATTCCAAGTCCGATCAAAATCAGATCAGAATATGGACTCCATAAAGGTGGCAATCTCAGAAAATTAGATGCAGAATCACCTCATTAATATGCATAGACATTACTCATCTTTGAAGTTACTGGAGATATTGAAAATATAAAACTAAATTCAATGAAATATGTGACCTTCAAAGTGGTAGCAAGCAATGTCGAAAGATGGATGATGGATACACATTAACCATCAGCTCACTAGACCTTACATCCTGGTGAGCAAAAAATGGGTCAGGCTGAAAATAAATGCAAAAGCAATTTTATTTACTTTTAACTTTTGTGACTTAGTCAATAGCCATGGAAAAATAGCCATGCAGAATACATGTCAATAGTCCATTAATTAAAATGTCCAGGAAACAGAAATTAATGTCAATAACTAGAAATTATCAAATATTTTACCAGGGTCCATTTTTAGTAGCCTGACTATAGGAAATTCTTTACCAAGGTTCATGTAAAGAAAGCCTGCATGCAAGATTTTAAATACTTGACCAGGGTCCATTCTAGGAAGCATGATTGAGGGATATCAAATACTTGACCAGGGTCCATCCTAGGAAGCATGATTGAGGGATATCAAATACTTGACCAGGGTCTATTCTAGGAAGCATGATTGAGGGATATCAAATACTTGACCAGGGTCTATTCTAGGAAGCCTGCATGCAAGATTTCAAATACTTGACCAGGGTCCATTCTAGGAAGCCTGCATGCAAGATTTCAAATACTTGACCAGGGTCCATTCTAGGAAGCCTGCATGCAAGATTTTAAATACTTGACCAGGGTCCATTCTAGGAAGCCTGCATGCAAGATTTCAAATACTTGACCAGGGTCCATTCTAGGAAGCCTGCATGCAAGATTTCAAATACTTGACCAGGGTCCATTCTAGGAAGCCTGCATGCAAGATTTCAAATACTTGACCAGGGTCCATTCTAGGAAGCCTGCATGCAAGATTTCAAATACTTGACCAGGGTCCATTCTAGGAAGAATGATTGAGGGATATCAAATACTTGACCAGGGTCCATTCTAGGAAGCATGATTGAGGGATTTCAAATACTTGACCAGGGTCCATTCTAGGAAGCATGATTGAGGGATATCAAATACTTGACCAGGGTCCATTCTAGGAAGCCTGCATGCAAGATTTCAAATACTTGACCAGGGTCCATTCTAGGAAGCCTGCATGCAAGATTTCAAATACTTGACCAGGGTCCATTCTAGGAAGAATGATTGAGGGATATCAAATACTTGACCAGGGTCCATTCTAGGAAGCATGATTGAGGGATATCAAATACTTGACCAGGGTCCATTCTAGGAAGCATGATTGAGGGATATCAAATACTTGACCAGGGTCCATTCTAGGAAGCATGATTGAGGGATATCAAATACTTGACCAGGGTCCATTCTAGGAAGCATGATTGAGGGATATCAAATACTTGACCAGGGTCTATTCTAGGAAGCATGATTGAGGGATATCAAATACTTGACCAGGGTCCATTCTAGGAAGCCTGCATGCAAGATTTCAAATACTTGACCAGGGTCTATTCTAGGAAGCATGATTGAGGGATATCAAATACTTGACCAGGGTCCATTCTAGGAAGCCTGCATGCAAGATTTCAAATACTTGACCAGGGTCTATTCTAGGAAGCATGATTGAGGGATATCAAATACTTGACCAGGGTCTATTCTAGGAAGCCTGCATGCAAGATTTCAAATACTTGACCAGGGTCTATTCTAGGAAGCATGATTGAGGGATATCAAACACTTGACCAGGGTCCATTCTAGGAAGCCTGCATGCAAGATTTCAAATACTTGACCAGGGTCCATTCTAGGAAGCATGATTGAGGGATATCAAATACTTGACCAGGGTCCATTCTAGGAAGCCTGCATGCAAGATTTCAAATACTTGACCAGGGTTTATTCTAGGAAGCCTGCATGCAAGATTTTAAATACTTGACCAGGGTCTATTCTAGGAAGCATGATTGAGGGATATCAAATACTTGACCAGGGTCCATTCTAGGAAGCATGATTGAGGGATATCAAATACTTGACCAGGGTCCATTCTAGGAAGCATGATTGAGGGATATCAAATACTTGACCAGGGTCCATTCTAGGAAGCATGATTGAGGGATATCAAATACTTGACCAGGGTCTATTCTAGGAAGCATGATAATGCAGAAAAATTAAATGAATGGATGAAAATTGTTCATTACATTTTCCAGGGTTTCCACACAGTTTGAAATGAAAATCACCATGCTTTTTCCAGGATGAAACTGGTTTCTACAAGTTGATCCTTACTGAACAGATTCAACAACATTTTGGCACTGAATATGAATATTTTTTAAACAAAAGCTGTTTCTATTTTGAGACCTTGATCTCAATCTCTACTATATATCTAAATCATACCTTATATCTAAATCAGACACGACCATGTACTAAACCACAGGAGGTATCACTTGAAACAAGTGTAACTACTGAAATTTATATAAATTTGCTTGTAACAAATTTAAAGTTAGAGAATAAAAAGGTTAACTTTACTCTGATCAACTGCATATGTTGATATAAAAACATGTTTCTTAAAGCAAAGTTTTTTTAAAATTGTAACATAAAGTCCTTTCAATGATGCACATTTTGTATATAAAGAAAAGATTAGTCTTTAAAATAATCCACTTGTCTTTTTGGTGATTAGACATCTCCTTTCAATGTATAATGACTACTGACTGTATAATTGATGCAATCATTATTAAATTGCACATACAGCATGGGATTATGGACTGTACATTTAATGCAATCATTATTAAATTGCACATACAGCATGGGATTATGGACTGTACATTTAATGCAATCATTATTAAATTGCACATACAGCATAGGATTAAGGACTGTACATTTAATGCAATCATTGTTAAACTGCACATACAGCATGGGATTATGGACTGTACATTTAATGCAATCATTATTAAATTGCACATACAGCATGGGATTATGGACTGTACAGTTAATGCAATCACTGTTAAACTGCATAAACAGCATGGGATTCCTCATTGAAAAGAGCCAGCTGACAGTACCTTCTATGAATTTAGCAAGGTCTGACAATAAAATTCAGTTCATTAACTTCATATATTCAAACAGGAACTAAGATTAGTTTTGTTTATTTTTCTCTTAAACTTACTGAGACCACATGTCACAAACAAGATGATGGCGACTGGCCAATAAGACATACCTATTACATAAGCAAATATACACTCAGATATTGAGTTTCCTACTGAATAACCTGTTTACCTGACCAATCTAAAAGCCATAACAAATGTTTGGTGGAAGCACATAAATGATCCATGCAACCATTGTATATCAATTGACTGAAGAGTTCTATAATGGCCAAAGAATCTGGTAAGAATTCAATACTGTTAACTTGTGATTAGATCAATTATGATTTGATTATTTTGTCTACATACAAGTAGCAGCTGAAAATTCGCAGCTTTGATCAACAACTACGATTTTAAACAGACATTCCTGGTTGGAAGCAAACCTATTCATTCTCTTTACTTTTTCACCTATTTCCCAGCAGAGTGGGAACCCTGATTATCAAGCATGAATATTATTTGTTTCTTAAATCCTTCCTCTATTTAGCAAATTCAATGGAGGGGAGAATTTCCATCCCAAATTTTCAGTTCTAGAATAGACTCTGCTACCCTCACTGTAAATAGTGTCCATATAAAACACTGTCAGCGTCCAAACACTAACCTTGTTGAGGAGTAACAGTGTCCAAACACTAACCTTGTTGAGGAGTAACAGTGTCCAAACACTAACCTTGTTGAGGAGTAACAGTGTCCAAACACTAACCTTGTTGAGGAGTAACAGTGTCCAAACACTAACCTTGTTGAGGAGTAACAGTGTCCAAACACTAACCTTGTTGAGGAGTAACAGTGTCTCAAATGCAGATCTGCTTTGATATTTTGGACTTAACTGGAAACCATTAATGTCCACCAGGAATAGCAGAAGCTTGGTTCGTTCTACATGTTTAAGAAATTTGTGACCCATTCCAAAATTCACATGAGCCCCTTCAATCAACCCAGGTAAATCTGCAACAGTGACCTGGAAAAAAAATGTGTTTAGTGATGAACATCACACAATGGCAGTAATAATAATAACAACAATATCAAAGATGTAAGAAAAGTAAGTAAACTTTTAAAGTGGATTTATGATCATAAACTCCAACAGAATTTATTGTGTAGAAAATTTGCTATAATGTTAAAATAGATTAAAAATTTGTTTAAAATTAATGTAACGGTCTGGAAATCTAATTTGTTCATGTGATTATGACAATGAAAAAGTGTGTATAAAATTTCATGGCTCTGTGTTTAATGATTTATGGGGAATGATGCCAAAGCTAACTTGAGATTTTTACGCAGCTCAATTGACATACAGAATTATGAATGAATGGAAGGATATTTTTACAGATCTATTGAGACAGATTAATGGAAGGATGTTTATGCAGGGTTAATGACTTACCGACTTATGGAAAGATGTGCAACTCCAATGACATATAGACTTACAAACACATGGAAGAATGCATGTCTGACAGACAAACAAACATACTGATGTATGAAAGAATGTATGTGCGGTAAGGAAGAATGTATGTGTGGTAAGGAAGAATGTATGTGTGGTATGGAAGAATGTATTGTGGTTCTACTGCCATAATGGACTTACTGATGGTTTTTAGAATGTATCTTTGGCTCTAGTGATATCCAGACTTACTGATATATGGAAGAATGCATGTCTGGTTCTGTTGACATATAAAACTTGCTATATATGGAAGAAATCATGTCTGATTCTACTGGCATAAAAACTTACAGATGTCTGGAAGGACAATATTAAAACAATATGGCCCTCAGTGATATAGCAGAGGCAACATAAAAAAATGAGACAAAATGGGTTTAAAGAATTCAACACTAAATCATGAAATCAAACTTATGTAAAGTACTATCTTGTGTTTTAGTGCTCCCTTGAGTTTTGCATCCCAATTATTAGCTATCCTCTCATTCAGCCATTGAAGTCTGGTGTTTGTATCATTCTGTAAATTTCTAGTGAGCCTTAATTTCTTTGACCCTCAAATTTCCATCCACTTTCAACTTATATGAATATTCAATGCATCACAGTACCTAAAATAATGCTATGGGTCATCAGCAAATTGTGGTATGCCTCCATGGTGCCTTTCTAACTTTGAAAAGATCCAAAGTATATCAATTTCATACAACAATCTACAGAATACAGCATCTTAAATGTGAACAGTGTCAGGATGTACCCTTACTAAATCTGACTTGGAAATACAGAATCATATAATGTTGATGCATCAGCTGCTGGAAAAGTGATTCCTTGGTCTTTCAATAATGCAGAATTAAGAAGAAAGTAAATCTACTTCACCTGTCGATAATCTCTGTACATCATTGTTCCAACCTGTGGCTGTATTGTGGTAACTGTTGGAATAAAATTAATGAAGTGAAATTCAAGGAAAAAGATATATAGCGATAAACTTTAAAGTCAAGGAAGGTGTCACACACACACACACACACATTTACCTCTGAAGTAAATTAAGATGTCATACAAACTAAAACAGATACCTGGAGTAAAGGAAGGTGTCATACATGTCAAAATGTATCTCTGCAGCAAGGGAAGGTGTCATACACACCATAAAGAATCACTATAGTAAAGGAAGTGTCCCACATAAAAAAGTATCTCTATAGTAAAGGAAGTGTCACACATCAAAAAGTTGTTGTTGTTGTAGGGTTTAACGCCATTTTTCAGCACACAATAGGCTATACATGGCGGCCAGTCTTAATGGTGGAGGAAGAACCCGGGAAAACCATGGAAAGAACCACCAACTCACGAGAAGCTACTGGCAAGCTTTCTCACATACCCACATTAGCCGAATCCTAGACTCGAACCCACGCAGACAGAGGTGAGATGGCAGTGATCCATAACGGAGAGTGCTTTAGACCACTCGGGGCCCCCATCAAAAAAGTATCTCTATAGTAAAGGAAGTGTCACACATCAAAAAGTATCTCTATAGTAAAGGAAGTGTCACACTTCAAGAAGTATACCTAAAGTAGAGGAAAGTGTCACACACCAAAAAGTATCTTAGTTTCTAGTAAAGGAAGATGTCGCATACCGACAGAAAAGGAATGTGTCACACACCAAAACATATACCTACAGTAAACACAGGAGCCCCAAGTGGCCGAGTGGTCTAAAGCGCTCACCGTTACAGATCGCTACCATCTCACCTCTGTTTGCATGGGTTCAAGTTTCAGGCTTGGCTAAAGTGGGTATGTGAGAAAGCCTGCCAGTAGCTTCTCGTGGGCTGGTGGTTCCTCCCAGGATTTTCCAGGGTTCTTCCTCCACCAGTTATACTGGCCGCCATGTATAGCCTATCTTGTGCTGAAAAATGGCATTAAACCTACAACAACAACAACAACAGTAAAGGAAGGTGTCACACACTAAAACATATATCTATAGTAAGGGAAGGTGTTACACACACCAAAAAGTATCTGAGTCTATTGTAAAAGAAGGTATCACACCAAAAATTATTCCTACAGTAAAGGATAGTGTTATACACAATAAAGGGTATCTCTGAAGCAAGGATGGTGATATGAATATCAAAACATATTGTTCTCAAACAAATTTCATGATTGCTCTTTGTGTAAGAAAAGTGACCTAAATGCAACACTGCACTGACAGATGGAAGTGAAGACAATAGTATTACTAAAAGCCCATGATAAAAATGTAATATAAAGATAATCCTGTGGCTCTTTTACTCTTTGCAGTCAGCTCGCCCCTTCAAGATTTAAAAATGGATTTTTTTAAAAAGATTATGCAGTGTCTCCATTAGTCTCTGCAAGAAGGTGATGCCTGACAGAAAAGGCTGAGGATGTTCAAAGTGGGGCAACATAATATGTCCCATGAAGCTGTTCTAAGTGGGATAACATAGGTCACATGATGATGTTCTGAGTGTGATAACACAATATGTCCCATGTGGATGTTCCATAACATGTCACACAAGGATGTTCAAAATGAGGTAACACTATGTTCCATGAGAATGTTCCAAGTGGGGTAACACAATATGTCCAATGAAGGTCTTTTAATGGGATAACATTATATATTTCATAAGAATGTTCCAAATGGGATAACACTATATGTCTCCTGAGGATATTACAAATGGGATAACACTATGTCTCATGCAGATGTTTCAAATGGGATAACACTATATGTTTCATGAGGATATTCCAAATGGGATAACACTATGTCCCATGCAAATGTTCCACATGGGATAACACTATATGTTTCCTGAGGATGTTCCAAATGGGATAACACTATATGTTTCCTGTGGATGTTCCAAGTGGGGCACTACTATATGTACTCCCCATGTATATGGCAGGAACATAAAACCTGAGATTGTATGAAAGAAGGAAGAACAAGCAGATGCACACTAAGCATAACACTAAGCCTTCAGGTGATCCTGACAAT